>BMAV01019629.1:60010-110117 GCA_019973955.1 Trichonephila inaurata madagascariensis
TCCCTTGGGTGCACCACTGTCTTTAAATGATGCAAAATTAATACATAATAAAACTGTAATTCTAAATTATTGACTTCTATTCTCTATCTTTACATGCATTATCCCGGGAACCGCACTGTTTCAAATCCTATGGTGCGGCACCGTGAAGCATAGATGTAAATTGGTTTGACATGTCACAGCTAAAAAAGGTCGCTGATCCTTGCTACAACTTCTAAATTTTTTAGATTTGTGTTAGACAATAATGACGATGAGTTGAAGGCGGAAATGAGTTTAAGATAGTATTTACAAAATTTTTAACTTTCCTAAACATAATTATTGTAAACTCATTTATAATTTAATTCTTAAATTTCCTGTACTGTAGTCCAATGTACAAATGTCGAACGAGTAAAGCAATCACGAGATATCAATTTTAAAACCATTGTCACACAAATTCTTACAAGAATTACATTGAAAAAAAGATTTGATGAACTTTTCAAGAGGATAAATTAAGTCCAAAACAAATCATTAGTATTATAATTATTCCCAAATTGCCCTATTTTAAATGTTAATTAGTGTTTACATTTTGTTTTCACGCTTGCGGCGACAGTTTTAAAATCAAAGTTTCGAAACGATTTCCTGTTTACTTCTATGAACGTAATTAAGAAATCTTAATTCTCGTGCATCTCAGATTTCGAATTGGGTTGGAACTTCCGCAGATTCCCATTGAATTTACAATATCCGTCATTAGAAAAACAATGCATTAATCATTACGGGAACGAAACGGTTTGGTATAATGGCTTTTCAAATTATTTATAAAATTCTGTGGACTAATAAAATAAAATTACATATATATATGTAAATAATGTTTAAACTAAAATTTTAACATTGAAGAAAAAGTTAATTTGTACTTTTTTTCTATTCTATACGATTTCTAAGAAATTGATTTTGAAATAAGGACTCGAGTCAGTATCGATGTAGTGAACTTCGAGCATAGTAGATGATTTGAAGTTGTTGCATATACAGTCGACTCTCGATAATTCGAAGTTGGAGGGACCAATGAAAAACTTCGAATTATATCAAGAGTTCGAATTATCAAGAGGGTAGGAAAAAACTCCCAAAATACACGAATAGAATTTTTTTCCAACGCATTTAAATTTGAAACTGTACAATAAACAACAATTGTGCTTGTGCATATGTACAAAATTATTTTAACGTATTTTTAAAAAGTACATATTATACAGTATAAATATTATAAAGGAGTTAAAATTTCTGTGTTATTATTATTAAAAGATCCCATTTATATATTAAAAGCATATATTAACCCGTACTGCACATAATTAATCTTTTTTGACGAGAAAAATCTGTTATCTTTAAAAATCTGTTTAATCTGTTATCGGTTCCGTCAGACACTATCCACAACATCACTGGTTCTTCAAGGCAGAGTCCATTCCGGCCGATGCCCTATTTGGTGCAATATAATATAAGTCACACACACACACACAGTTGAGTCATAAATCGTCATGTCACTCCAACGCAAAATACACAATCCTACGCATCTCTTATTCAAAATAACGGACCATTCTTTCTGAACACATGTCTAACAAGGTCACGTGTTAAACGAAAGATATGAACGGCAGACAACAAGTGCGGCATGCATATTGTCCACTTGAAGAAGGAATGTGTTAAAAGTGTCTTTTTGATTGAGGAACCGGGAAACACAAAAAAGGTATGGCAGACAGATGGTCATCAAAGGGACTACGTTACAGGGGAGACACGCAGAGACAGTACAACACAAAACATGTAAAGCTCAAACCTGTTTTTTTGTTACAGGACTCTACATGATTGTGAGTGTTCAAATTGTTGATAGTTATATAAAATAACTTCGAATTATCACGTGTTGTAGTCTGGCCAGAGCCACAGATTTTACTTCGAATTCGAGCGTACAAAAACGTACTGTTTTTGTTTAGATATCAAGAGTTTTTCTATAGGGGCTGAACATATACTTCGAATTAGCGAGAGGTTCGTATTATTGAAAATTTGAATTAGAGAGAGTCAAATGTACAACATTCAGGTGTGAAGGAAGGAAAATTCGATCTGAGTACCTTCCGTTCCGAGCGCGAGTACCATATCGATCCTGCCAAAACAATCGTCATCGTGTGATCTTTAGTACTGATTTAAATAGATATCACACCGCCATGTTACCCCATTCCAGTGATTCGGCGAATAGGTGAACGAACGATACCATATTCGGGGGGAACATGTGAGCAGTTGTGTCACTTTGTGGGTTGCGTCATTCGTGCGTTACGGCTTGAGAGTTTGCGACATGTGTGATACGGCTTTGTGGTTAGGTAGCAGCTTTATTGCGTCATTTGTCTGGCGGCTTCGTTGCTTTTGCAGTGGATAGATGGCGCCACGACTGCTGCGCGCGAAGGGTGCGGTTCTTTTGTACGGCCAGGGTCACAAATGAAGGAAGGAAGATTCCATCTGAGTACCTTCCGTTCCGAACGCGAGTACTTTAACGATCACGCGAAAACGATCGTCATCGCGTGATGCTTAGTACTGGTTTATATGGATATCACACCGCTACAGGTGTATAAAACGTTGAAGAGACTAAATTTAAACCAACATAAAAATTTTCAGAATGCTTACAGCCGTTTTCGTTTTATATCTAAGAACAATGTCTTCCCTCGCCACACTTCTTGGCTATATTTCAAGCCCCTGCGGCTATTTATTTTCTCTGTAAGGGTCTTCACATCTGTTGCTGCTTGGAAACTGTCTCTTGTCCTCTTTCCAAAAATATAATAGAAAAAAATCTTGGACCTTCACTCTCTTTCATCTTGCATTCCTCCCTTCGGTGTTTTTATATTCCCTGACAGGAGTGGTGCTCCCCTTTGTATCTTATTTCTCTTCCAAGGATTTTCCTGTCTCATTAGAGGGACAGAATCTGTGTGTTTAATTAAGTATTTACATTATTATTGTTGTTTTCAATCACATCCTGGCACCTGATGAGGGGCCACTTTTTGAAAAGTGATTTTACTGTATTTTATATCTTTCCCCCTATTCTAAAGAATTTTGGGGAGGGTCTCTCATTCCGGAACATTTTTTATATGTATTTCGTTTAGTATATAAGTAAAGTATCTTCTCGGAGGGTCGGTTCGGAACTCGAAACCCTTTGGGTGAGCTCGGTTCTCCCGAGTAAGTAAGTAATGTATGTAATTTTATTATTCAGAAATCTATACCTATGTAGGAGAAAAAGGACTCACTCACTCAACAGATCTCCAGAACAATTAGACAGACAGATATAAAATTTGGCAAGCATATTCCTTTCGTTGAGTAGAGATCCACTAAGAAAGGCTGAAATCGACTCCTAAAGGTTTGCGGGGCATTGTAAGACAAAATTTCTGTTTATAAACTACTACGCCATAGACGTGAAGTTTGGAAAACATTTCCTTGTTGAGTACACTTAATAGAGAACATTAAAGAACTTTTTTACGAAATGATTTTCTTTTCTTATTAAATTATTCTGGACATAAAAAAAAAATTTTTAACGCATTTAATTTTGCACATACGCCTTCTTTATTAAGGTATCCGACTACGTTCGGAACCGTGACTTTCAAAAAGAGCATAAATGGATGATTTTCATGATATTTAGTATCACTTAGATTAGAATACATGTATAAAATTGTTTTAAGGACATTTTGACTAAAACAATTATTTAAATACATTATCTTGGAAAACAATTAAATTAGAATAACCTTTTTTCAAAATGTTCTCCTTTTGTGGAAAATGCTTCTATTATAATAATATTTTGCCTGTATATAGCTCAGACCTCTGTACAGAGCTCAACTTTGATTTTTGAAAAATTCACATTTTTTTCAGAATTACAACCACTTGAAAAAATTATCGGCTTTTTTTTTCTTAAAATTTCTCCCTCTCTGTTGTCTTAAAACACAGATAAACCCACTTCTAACTTATATATTTCAAAAATTCTAGTTGAACCTCTATACAGAGGTCTCAGCTATATACAGGCAAAATATTATTATAATAGATGCATTTTTCACAAAAAGAGACTATTTTGAATAAAGGTTATTCTTAGCCGAAATATATTGTACTTAAACAATTTTTTTATTGTAATACTTCCTTAAAACAGTTTTATATACATTTTTTAATCTAAGTGACACTAAATATCATAAATATTATCCATTTATACGCTTTAAATCAAGGTTCCGAACGTAGTCGGATACCTTAAATACTTTCTTTTTATTTAAACCTTGCTCAACTTTCGGTTCACCTAAACAACTAAGCCTAACTTCTGCGTTCGAAACATACTTCTAATTATTTATTACTATACTGCGAATGAAAAATTAAAATTTACAAAACAGTTCTTCCTTCTCAAATTTGTAATTCAAATGTAATCCTCCTCTTCTAAAGAAAAAATTTACCAGCACATCACT
Organism: Trichonephila inaurata madagascariensis; assembly: GCA_019973955.1. NCBI lineage: Eukaryota > Metazoa > Arthropoda > Arachnida > Araneae > Nephilidae > Trichonephila > Trichonephila inaurata. The sequence continues at coordinate 64,444 of BMAV01019629.1, forward strand.
TTTTTTTTGTTCATTTCCAAATCTTTATTTTTATCTTGAGTTCCAGAATGTCTCGCCTTTCAAACCTAGTTCTTAGAGTTTAACCTCTAACCCCCGTCCTATTTATTATTAACTTTCTTCCTATATTTTTCTATGTTGTTGTTGGCGGAAGTGCTTTAACTGTGGTGACCTTTCATTCAATATCATAATTTCAAATTCAGAACATGCTTTTATATTTTTCCGCTTTGAATTCAATTTTAATTTTTGAAATTTTTATAAATCCGTACATTGTCACCGATTAGTCAAATTTTACAAGCCAAATCCTTTTTTTTTTTTTTTCAGATTCCCTTCCTAACACATATCCATCATCATTGCCAGTTTCAAATTAATTAACTTCTGAAGTGAAAATTTGTTATTTCCCGCGTTTATTCATAAGAAATGTTCAAAATTCCTGACGATCAGGTGACGCATTAAATCACGTGTTCTTCCTTGAATTCAAAACTGATATTCCACTTGTACTTATTCTATTCGTAAGATTCAGATGAAATTTCAAACCTGATAATTTCATAAAAATGTTCAAATACTAAAATTTTTCAAAATTTTTTTTAAAAAAAAATGCTTGTATAATATGGGTACTTTTAAATCAAATCAATAAATTTGTGTTTACTTTATTTGTGTTATTATTGCTGATAAATATGTACTATTTAAAAGAAAGTTTCTGTAAAAGACCAAAATTGGCAACAGCAAATTGCTTGAACTGAGTAGCTGGTAACACATGATTGCATTCATCACGTGACTATGACGTCACATGAATTTAGCCCATTAAATAGAACTTTTTACTTTGAAAGTTCTCAGAGCCTGGAAAATCCTTGATTTCCAGTAAAAGATCTTTCATATTTTCCTCTCAATAATTCAGCCAAAAACAGATTTCTAGTGAAATTTGAAATTTTTTATGAAAAATTTTATTTCTATGAGATTTTTAGTAACGTACATATATTTTCATTCTAATTATTTTCAATGAAGGACAGACGCGATAAATCAAAGAGAAAATTAGATGGAAATCAATTTATTTGTTGTTGATTTAGGTTCGGTGACTTTTGAATGTAATTGAATGAGTTTTAAATACAAGTCTATAACAAACACCACAAATTCAAATATTTTTGTTTTATTTGTCAAAAAAATTCAGGTTTCTGGGAAGAATATGAATTTTTATATATTTTAGCAAATACTGAAAGTAAATATTTATATGATTAAATTTGAAAACGTTTTTGCTTTTGTCTTTTAGCTTCTTTTTCATACCTTACAGCTTATGGTATGTTTAACAATATTTAATGCATCTTTTGAAATTTTTCTTGCAAGAAGGCTTTGTTATTTCATCAATAGTTGACATATCATTTACTATTCTCGTAATTAATCTAGTTATCTAAATATCGGTATTCAAAATTTTGTGTAACTTGCTTTACTTTTGTATTTAAATTAGGTACTGTTTTTAAATTGATGCTTTTATTAAGTAAATTTCTTTATTTTTTATTTTACTGATAGTTGATTGAATTTCTTACGAGAACACGATAAATTGAAGAAGGAATTAAGATCACAGTTTGGACAGTTAAGCATAAATAGATATTCTTGTTTGCAATATGCAAAACTTTTACTCCTGAGAAATTAGATTTATTACACGCGTGTTAACGATCAATGGGTTAAATTCTTGTGACGTCATAGTCGAATTACATATTTTAAGCCAATCAGTTTGTAAATTCATGTGACATAATTATCACATAATACAAGTAAACACGTGTATCCAGCTAATGAGTTCATCCGCTTAGTGTTGCCAACTTTTGCTTTAAGCAGAAATTTTTTTTTAATATACATATTTGTCAACAATAATAACACATGTAGGTACAGTTGATTTTAAAATACACGTATAATATAAGATAATTTTTTTTTCTAATTTTAAAAACTTTTTGAAGAATTTTAATACTTGAACATCATTACAAATTATCAAATTTGAAATTTTATCTAAATTTTATAACAAATACGAATCAGTACTAATTAGTAATATGGGACATAATCATATAATGAATCGTAAGTATTAACTTACATTACAATAACTTGAGTCTTGTCGAATTGCAGGTTTTCTTTTACACTACACCTGGGAACAGTCACTTCGATGTCGATGTACTTTGCCGCTAAAAATGTAAAAACACTATTTTTAATATATTTTAAATTTATTAATTGCAAACAATAGTAAAAAACGCATACTTTCTTAACAAAAATATAAATACAGTTTTTCAATGAAATATGAAATCACAATACTTACAGAGTATTAAAAATCATATATAGTGGTATACATGTGGTAAATAGCATATAGAGATTTTAATAACAATACTGTTGTTATGTTATACATATCACAAATACAATATGTATAATTCTACAAATCGCTCTCTCTAAGAGTATTACAGTTCAACAAATACATTTAAATTCATGTATCTCTCCAAAAGTCCTGCATTGCTGCCTCATCGTGACGAGAGAGAGTTTCTGGGTGAAATGGACGAAGTACGTCGGGAGTGTATTCTCCTGGTGGGACCACCCAAGGTGTGAAGGTCATTCCAATAGCTCAGCTAAATGCATTGCAGTTATGAAGCAAATTCCGACCTCAGTTTTTGATGCCTCACGGTCTTGGACCTCGTGAAGCTGCATCTATCACCCCCTTCATCATATAGGGCGGTCATAAAAATTGTACACTTGGTAGCTGCCTTACTGTTTCAAAATTTGCTACCCGGGTCAAACAAGATATCAAGCTCCTCTGGGATGTATATGAGTATATGAGTGGTATGAAAGAAACCGTCCTGGTGCTGCTTTGCTTGGAACAGGCAGTAGACGAGATGAAACTACTCTTGCTAGGCTTCACAGTGGACACCCTCGAGTTTACCCTCCTGTCCAAATTGCAATGTGCCCCAAGCCCCTCCTGCCCACATCCTGGCTTGTAGTGGTTGTCATAAGAGCCAACTGCTTTCAAGTCCAGCTGCAGTTCTTCATTGTTTAAAAATGCAAGGGTTCATGGACTTGATCTAGATGTTTCTGTCGATCAAGTGGGATAAGAAACAACAACAAATTCACATATTTTTACACTTTGCTGCAGAGCAAGTTCTATGTGTTGAGTATATATTGGAATTCTAACAGATTTACTCATATGAAAATTATTAATAATATTTTCTACCATTATATATAGAGTGAATATATGAACGACGGGAAATCAATATACTGTGGATACAAACTTTCAGAAATGAAAGAGTACAAATAGACCATGGGAAATCACACAGCAATACATGGTCGGAAACGCTTTCCTGGCGCGGTAGTAACGACACAAAACACACGAAAAACAGGACATGAATAAAAGGAGAACACATGTTTATTTTTCTTAGTATATCAAAAATGTTGGAAAGTCATTGGCTGGCTTATGCGACAGATGGTGCTACGTATACCGAAGCATCAATTGACAGTGCAAGGGCACAGGTGGTTTTTGCTGCCGCTCTCGCCATGAAACTTCATTTCGCCTGCCGAAAGAGTGGTAGTAGAATGAAACGTTACATAAAAGCTGAGCTCGCTGGTATGCATCTGGTATACGCGGCCACTGACTGTAGTGGGCAAGCCACTCAGCAGTTGTACGTCCATCGTTATTTCTCAAATGCACACCAAAACCACACTAATACATTTTCACATTATATTTGTGATGCTTTATGGTCAACTTTGATGTGAGTAATCCATCAAAGCTGAAGATTCTTCAAAGATTGATACAGAATTTGAGAAAAATCATGTATATAAATGCTACAAAATATCTCCTTAGACAAAAACTGAAAAATGCTATGTATGTATTTTCTGGTCAATCTAAGTAAAGTAGGAAACAAAAGTGTCTTAAAATAAATTGAAATGAAGCTTATGTTTAATAAAAAGAGATAAATACATGTTATAATTCATAATTTTTGTAATAAAGTGACATTTTATATTAAAAAGGGAATTTTCTCAAAGTGATGTTTTTAAAACTGCGTGTACCTTTTTTCAGTATCTACTACATAAATGTACCTGCAAATTTTCCCTCATATTACTGATATGTAACTATATATACTGAAGTGAGCGTTTTGAGATATTCCCATAAAATTCAGCTAGAGACCAGATATCGTGACAAAAAAATGACAATTTACAAGAATATTCGTAGTGATGATACGTAAAAGTATGTTTTTGAAAAAATTTAACAATATATTTGAAAAATCTCGCTTCAAAATAAATATAAATGTTTAATTAATATTCAAACAAAGTTTGGAGTCTTTATATATTTAGCAGCTTCTGAGAAAAAGAAACATAAAAAGTTCCATTTAACATTGTCGGTATACAGGATACTGACTCCTCTTAAAATTCTCTAAGCAAACAAAAGGAGAGGGTTCGTACCTTTTCACAATTAATGCTTTTTTTTTCGTAATCTCTTAGTTGTCATCACTAATATAAAACAAAACATTGTCAACTTTCTCACCTTTAAAATTTCGGATTTCAATTCCTTTGGAAAAATTTTGTGCTTAAATGCTCTTTCTAATGAATCAGAAAAGAGATCCCATGTTTCGTTTCTTCTTATCTTCAATCTTCTACGTAAGAATACTTGACCATGGTTCAAAATTACGTGGTCCGTCGCCAAAAGCCCTCGTGTAGCTGAACAGTGTGACGTTAATATTCACTCACTCACTGTACGTAAGAATAATCTTTTTTCCCAGTTATTTTCGTTTGCGTTTCTCTTCTCTCGTACACTTGCTGGAGTTGAGGGGAAGTGGGTTGCATGACAGTAATATTCAAATAAAGAAAACAAAGCTTTATGGGAAAAAGTGTGCATGAAATGTTTACTTAAAAGAAACACGGCCTGAAAAGTTTTCAATTCAAAAATAAGTACGCGTCGCCGACCCAAGCACTATTGCCGACTGCAGCCGAATAAACCCTACTAGCGTAATGCAGTCGAACCCAACACTTAACTTAGATTCGCTCTTCAGAAAAACGCGTCTAAAGAAGTTATCACTTTAAGGTATCCGACTACGTTCGGAACTATGATTTTAAAAAGGCGCATACATGGATAATTCTTATGATATTTAGTGTCACTTAGATTAGAATACATGTATAAAGTTGTTGTAAGGACATTTTGGCAAAAAAAATTATTTAAATACAATATTTAGGCAAAAAATTAACTTAGAATAACCTTTTTTCAAAATGTCCTCCTTTTGTGACAAATGCTTCTATTATAATAATATTTTGCCTGTATACAGCTCAGACCTCTGTACAAAGGCTCAACTATGATTTTTTAAAAATTCACATTATTTTCAGAGTTACAACCATTTGAAATAATTATCGGCGTTTTTTTCTTAAAATTTCTCCCCTCTGTTGTCGTAAAACATGGATAAACCCACTTCTAAGTTATATATTTCAAAAATTCTAGTTGAGCCTCTGAACAGAGGTCTGGGCTATATACAGGCAAAATATTATTAAAATAGAAGCATTTTTCACAAAAGAAGGACATTTTGAAAAAAGGTTATTCTAAGTTAATTTTTCGCCGAAGTATTGCATTTAAATAAATTTTTTTTTTTGTCAAAATGTCTTTAAAACAATTTTATACGTGTATTCTAATCTAAGTGACACTAAATATCCTGAAAATTATCCATTTATGCGCTTTTTTAAAATTACGGTTCCGAACGTAGTCGGATACCTTAATAAAAAACAGAAAAGGTTTAAAAAAAAGCTTATTTTTTTAAAATAAACTTTATTCAAATTGCTGTATATTTATTGAAAATTTATTATAATACTGTGTGGTAATGTACTTTTTAGAATTCATTATTCCTATTTAAAAAAAAAACATTTTGCCACAAAACAATATATTTACTCAAAAACACCTATTAGATACGAGTCACTAAATTCTATTTGAAAAATAATGTCATTTTACTGGTAAAAGGTTGTATAACTAAATAGCCCAAAGAATGATAGTCTCAATTGCACCTTCTCACCTTAAACGTATAACTGACCTGCTTATAAAACTTGTTACAGACCAACAAAAAAAACTATCAGCAGAGATAGAATTGGAATGTAGTTAATTGCTTTGCTTTTCAATGAAAAAAATATATTAACCCATATTCACTCACGTTTGCATTCTGTAAAATATCACAATACCAACGTGCAGTGGAGATAATTAAATAATGTCATCACACACTTAAGAAGAATGCAACTGTGTTGCTGATATTTTATGAAAACAACATATTAACTCTCATTCGTACGGGTTAGCTTTTTATGCAAAACACAAGCGTAAATCTTTTGTAACTCATTTTTTGTAGTTTAAAAAAAAATTCTTTAGCTGTAAGCTTAAATATAATCATTTTAAAAACAACAATAAAACTAATGTAGAGCATTTTTTTTCAAACAGAATTCCGTTTGAAAACATAAATACTCGTTATATGAGTTTATTTATCGTTGAAATGTCTCTTACGCTGAATACGTCTATTGATATTGACTTTTCAAAGCTAATATGTACTTTTAAAAAAAAAGAGTTACGGCTGTTGATCGCTGATACAAAAAGTGTAGAACGTTATCTCCCGTGTTATTATTTGTTGATAAATAATAGTTAAAAAAATTTTTAGTAAAAGCACCAATGATTAAGTGGTTGTTTCTAAAACTCCCAAATAGAAGGCATAATAGAATCTTTTTTCAACTCCTACTATTAGTTCCTCTCTCAATATATATATACGTTTATATTTATATCTTGTTCAAATTTTCAATCGCGTTAATTAAATTCTTTTTATTCATCCATTTAAATTCAAATACATTTTATTAAACTTGTAGTGGATGACACTTGATGTTAGTACAGTTTTTTTCAAATATTAATTCACTAATTGAATTTAATTAATAAATAAATAGTACCAAGCACAAATAATAGTCCAATACTATATATAGAAAGGTAAATCGCTCGCTGTTGGATAGCGCGTTGGACTTCTCATCCAAAGGTCGCGAATGGCCGCGGTAGCCGAGTGGTATAGGTATCGGACCGCGACTTGCCTTGTCATGAGTTCGAGCCCAGTACCGCTAAAGACCCGCCGTGTAGGGCAGTGATGCACGTTAAATCTGTCGAGAGCTAAAACGTCCTCCCGTTGGTGTGGTAGTTAGGAGAGGGGGGATGCTAGTTCAGGTGTCGTCCACGTCACTTGAGCATGGTTCAAAATTACGTGGTCCGTCGCCAACAGCCCTCGTGTAGCTAAACAGTGCGACGTTAATATTCAATCAATCAACCAAAGGTCGCGAGTTCTAATCCCACCCAAGATGGCCTAATGTCTGAGAATGTGATTTCATTTTACTACACTATTTTATTGAAATAATTGAATTTAGTTAATGAATCAATAGTAACAAAGAAAAATAATATAGTCTAACACCCTATATAGAAAGGAAAATGGAAAATCGCTTTTTATTTTGCCACTTAATATTATGATTCTGTCATGTGTATATACATATTTATATATTAATTGTAATTATTTAATAAAAAGTAACTAAAACACCTTTTTTTCTTTGTTAAACTAAGTAGAAATTGATTTTATATAGATATTACATGTTTTCGTGAATATCGGTTTTCGAAGTGCTTTGAGCCACACTCACACAGTTCATCTTTTTAACTCCATGATCTCTTGCGTTTAACACTGTTGTAATCAACCCATTTCTCGTCCCCAGTGATGATACGCTTCAAAAATTGATCATTTTCTTGACGTTTGAGAAGCAAATCAAGGGCGTCATTATGACGGCACAAACTTCTATGGAAACATGAATAAACCCATATGATGATCTTTAAGATTAAAAATCCAAGCTCGCGCGTTTCTAATGTTCACGGGTTTAATTCGATAAATTTAATCTCTTAGCGAACTGGGAGTTGTTGTTTGTCTGGATTTGCATCAAGTAATGTTTCTTCTTCAGCTTCAACTGGCCTTCCAGAATGCGGTACATCTTCAACATTAGAATTGCTGGATCGAAGTTTTGCAAACCAGTTTTGGCACTTTCGTTCTGTCAATGCATCTTCTCCATTCGCATCGAATAATTTTTTCTTACTCGAAAATCAGTTTAACCTTTTCGACAGTAAAATATGCCGAAAATGCTGATTTCGATTTTCCATTTTTGAAAAAGTGTTTTCTTTCAAATTTATGCAGCTGAGTTAATCTCGACCCGTCGCTTTTTTACACTGCAACGTAAGTTATTTACATGAATTATTTGGAAATCACTTACCAAACTGAGCCATACTATTTACATCATCTTGAGTGCAAGTAGATGGCACACAGATGTCCATTCGATAGGTCAAAAAGTAAAAGGCATGAGCTTGTCTAGCAGCTTGACGGATTACCTGTAAAAATATTCACTCAGAATACAAAAGGTTTGTGACAATTATTTCCTTAATATATTGAACTGAATAAAATTTTCAAACTGTCAGAACTATTACTGTAACTCAAAAATATTGTTTATTACTTAAGGTATCCGGCTACGTTCGGAACCATGATTTTAAAAAATCGTATAAATAAATAATTTTCATGATATTTAGAGTCACTTAGATTAGAATACATGTATAAAATTTTGTTTTAAGGACATTTTGACAAAAAAAAATTATTTAAATAGAATATTTCGGCAAAAAATTAACTTAGAATAACCTTTTTTTCAAAATGTTCTCCTTTTGTGAAAAATGCTTCTATTAAAATAATATTTTACCTGTATATAGCTCAGACCTCTGTACAGAGGCTCAACTATGAGTTTTGAAAAATTCACATTATTTTCATAGTTACAACCCATTGAAATAATTATCGAAGTTTTTTTCTTAAAATTTTCCCCTCTGTTGTCGTAAAACATGAATAAACCCACTTCTAAGTTATATATTTCAAAAATTCTAGTTGACCATCTGTACAGAGGCTCGAGCTATATACAGGCAAAATATTATTATAATAGAAGCTTTTTTTTCACAAAAGGAGAATATTTTGAAAAGGGGTCTTTCTATGTTCATTTTTTGTCTCAAAAAATTATACTTAAATAATTTTTTGTTGTAATACTATTCATAAGACAATTTTATATACATTTTCTAATCTAAGTGACGCTAAATATCATAAATATTATCCATTTATACGCTTTTGCAAAATCATGGTTCCGAACGTAGTCGGATACCTTAAGCTTGGAATCTTTCGTAAATGAGATTCCGTAATTTACAAATTCATTTCCATACATTTATACTTCTAAATTTAAAATAAAAACGCTATCCAGAACTTAATCAAAACTCAGAACGAAAACAGGATTTTTTTTTATTGGATTGAAAAAAGTAAAGCATGTTTCCTTTACTCTTTCTTTTTACAGAAATAAATTCAAAGTCTGTCTTTGATATTTGAGTAAGATATGCACTAGTATGCAATTATAAGCAGAGGGGTGATGCCTTTAAAAAACATTTATAATTCTTAACCACTAAGCAGCTAATTTCTTTTGCTTAAAATGTTCCAAAAAAAGACACAATTTTTTTATCGCATGTAACTAAGCATAATACTTAACAGAATGTGAAAATGGAAGAATTTTATTTTAATTTTCAATTTTAAAGTGTTCACAGTATTTTTTATTTTATAATTGTGGAACGCAAAACCCGTAAATGTTTGCTATTTATAAGTGAATGCAAACCTTTCCATGCTATGAAGAATGTTTCATATATCTTTAAACAATCTATCTAATACTTCCAAAAAAGTTTCGAGTTCGTGCTTCTTTTTTCAAAATTCTTCCATTTTCGCTTTCTGTTGTTATACTCAATTATAGGCAATACAAAAATTGTACCTTTTTTTTGGAACATTTTTGGCAAAAAAAATTGACCACTCAAGTGGTCAAGAACAGGTTGATTTCGCTATTGTTCGATAGACTTTAGTCGATCATCTTATTTAAAAGTTAATATAAATTCCTAATTTCTTAGGCATTATGAAAAATCTATTCCTCAAGCAATTCTGACAACAAAAATAATCTTAACGAAGTTAAATTGTAAATAAAAAATTTTCTAAATGTAATTAACCTCTTAACTATCATGCCCGAGACTATCTTGAACACATCACTGGTACTCCAAAATGTCACGCCCGAGTATTATACGGGGTAATTTTTATTTTGAGTGTATCTCATTATAATAACTGAATAGATTATCGGGAGAAGTTTACATCGATTTCATTTCTTTGTCAAACCCAAATCTGTATCGGGTTATCCAAATATCGGGGGTCAAATCTATATCTTATCAAACCCAAATCTAATTTGGGTTCACAAATCTGAATTACTGAACTACTATTAGGTATTCATTTTTATTTATGTTTATTTATTTATTATTTTTTTAGGAAATAATGCTCCACTAGAAACGAACTTTACAACTGCCATGGTGTGCGCAGTCACCTCAAATAAATATACAGTTGCTACAAAACCTTAAAAATTTTAATATATTTAATTCAAAATATCAGTTTTTAACTAATAAGTATATTTTATTTTGTACTAAACATTTGATTTTTGCAATAAAAAAAAATTTATAATTTAGGTACCCAAATTATCAAAATAACTTGGCTGTTAAAAGGTTAAAGGCCGCTTTCCTAGAAAAGAGCTCTCAGAAATTCAAAAGATATTTTTGGAATCAATTAGTGCAACAAAGTATTAAAATGTACTATAGAAAACTAATATCTGTGTGTATAAACGTATCGGATGTACTAATGAACAAAACTTATGCAATGAGTTGTCTATAATAAAAATCAACTTTTTTAAATAGTACTTGTTTCTCTTAGATATTATTTTAAAATAGTCTTTTTCTTTCCTCTTGAACTATGCACTCACGTAGTCTCTAAACAACATCAGGACTAAGCATCAGTCTAAGTTAAATGACACCATAAAAATCTGCCTACATCTGCCAAAAGACCTCATTTTTTCGTTCAAACATTTAGGAAGAATGACACATTTTTGTTGACTATATAATAAATGCTTTTATCTACATTTTCCATTAGACTCTCTTCCCCTAAAGAATTTCTCTAAATATCAACATATTATCCAAATCCAACCATTCATTAGCAAATTGGTAAACCGCAACTTAATAACTACCTATTCCATCTACATCTTAGGCATTCACTAACAACAAACAGATCTCTGTTACTGATGTCGCAATACCGGAATGAGGTTTAGAATTTTAAAGAGAGGTAATCAATCCTGCAACCAGATAGTTCAGTAACACGGGCTTCTTAAAGTCAACGAACATAACATGACTGAGCCAGTCATAGCCGTCTGCAAGTAGTTCTGGTGTTCCTTTGCGCAATCTGGCTGTGTGTATCACTTACTGGTTCACCGTAGAAAGATAATTAAAAAAAATGGACACAGAAACGTGCAGAAATGAGAATTCTGCTCACAGCACAACGCGTGAACCAGAAACGGACTCGTGGTTTGAAACGTGAGAGGAGAAGCCGGAAGAAATGTTCCTCGGGATGGTAAGGTTAATTGCCGTCTTGAAAAAAGAAGAAAAAAAAAATGATTCAGGTGGGCGCTGAGTAATGAGTGCTTTTGACAGGAATTGTTATTTCCTTTTAGCTCAATGAGTTATATATATTGGTGTATTTTATTTAAAATACTTGCAGTAGTGGCGTAACGGAGAATATTAGGGCCCCCCCCCTGCAAAATCAGGTTTTGGGCCCCATGCCCAAATTCGTACTTGGTGTCAGTCATGGTTTGGGTCCCCTAATATCCTTGCCCCCACGCAGTGTGGGGTTTGCAGGGGTGTACGTTACGCCACTGGCTGTGTGCGTGTACACTCTTTGAATGAAGAGGGGTTTGTTCAGATATATTAGAGGTGGTCAATCTTCTTAGGAAGAGGGACACTATTTGGTAAATAAATAATTATACATTCTACTTCTAACTTTTCCAACAAAGAAATATGGGAAAATGAAAAATGTTACTTGCAAGCTTATTATGGGATTTTTACGCAATATATATAGCACATTTTTAATGCGTCTATGTTGTACAGTGCTTCTCAAACTTTCAATATTTGCGACCCAATTTTCAATAATAATTTTCATTGCCCCATGCAATAATAATGTATTGAATGCAATAATAATATACTTTGACGTAAATCTACAACACACAACTTTAATTATAAACATTACAAATCCTCAAGAAAAGTCTTAAATTTTGAATACAATTTTGTATATGATAAGTCCATGGAAGTCACTAGTAATTATTAAACTTGTTCGTGATACTTAGTATTGGTAAATTAATTATTAAGTAAATTGTGCAGTACTGATGCATTTATAAGCATAGTATATCAGTGTAAATATGTATTTTATTTTTTATTATGTCATAATGTATTTTGTTTTGCTTACTTTCAGTAAAATAATACTTTTTTGAAATATTCTTTTATTTTTAACTTTTCGAGATGTTCGGGTCCCCCATATAGGGTTATCACGACCCCCTAAGGGAGCGCGTCCCACAGTTTGAGAAACGCTGATGTAGTCGAAATTTAAAAATAATATAATTAAAATGATGAAAATACAAACTTAGGTCTTATTGTTAGTGAAATTTTTACAAGTTCAATTAATTAGATTAGGTATAAAATACAAATGAGTAACTTTAATCATTAAGTTCAAAGCATTCGCTGATATTTTAATAAGATGTTCCTGTATCAGTATGGATTCATCTGTGTTTGGGATCTGAGTTAGTCCACGCTCAAAAGGGTACAACACCCAGTCGGAAATATACCCATTGAATTATTGTTATTTATTTAAATATACATAAAAATAAGAATGGATCAATTTTTTCCTGGGGGGGGGTCTGTATGGACCACTTTGGGAACCACCGTTCTACACCAAACGTTCAACTTACATTGTCATCACCGTTGGAGAAGTTGGCTAGAATGCTGACTGGTTGATACATGGTATAGTACTGTGGCTTGGGTGGTAGTGGAGGCTTGATCTCAATCGTGCAGTACTTTCCACGAAAGTACTGTTGAGCAGGAATTTTCTTCTTGGCATCTGACATGGCCAGTATGTTGACGCATTCATCGTAAGCTCCGAATGATGTCACTGTGCCCTGAAGCATACCAGCAGGAGGCTTGCCAAAGGCATCGATCACTGAAAATATAATTGCGGTATTTAGATAATATCTGCATGATTATGGAGATTTAAAAGATAATTTTAAGCTATCACAGAGAATTATTAATATTTCTAAATGCATAAAATACTATCGAATTCTTGATATCCATGTGGATTCTTTATAAAATCATATCTGTTACATCAAAACTGACTTTGAATCATGGAATAACTAATAATTTAATTTTTTTTTATCTGGGAGTTGTATAAAACTATATAATTTTTAGAAAATTCTTTAGATTATAATTCCTTCTGCCTTTCTCTATCCCGTTTGGAATTCTCTTTATCTAAATAACTTCCTTTAAAAACAGCTTCCTGTAAAAAAAAAACACTCAAGCCTGAAGCCGTAGAAGAGATTTAGCTTGAAATTACATTAAATACTAAGTTATGCAAAAATTATAATCAGCAAAAATTATTCTAATATAAACTAGTTTATTTTGATACAAACGAAAATCATAATTGGAAAAAAGATAACTTAAAGACACTTAAGAACAATTTATAGTAAAAATATTCTGCTCTTAACGTATCCGACTACCCTAAATTCGTGAATTTTTTTCAATAATTGACAAACTTTTTTCATCATTTTTATAGGCCATCTTATTAGCTTTATAAAAATACCAAGTTTTTTTATTCCCCATTCACTAGCACAAAAACTACAAGTGTTTTAGTAAAAGCAGATGCTACAACTTTGAACAAGATTCCAAACTTCAAAATGCGTTTTACTCGAAATGCGTTTGTTAGAAAATGCCCAAACGGGGGACAGAGGTTGCTCAAAAAGTTTTGAAAATAATTAACTGAAATCTTTTGTGTATATTTTGTATAATGGTAGAAGTGTTTTAACCTTCAGATTTAACAATCACTGTTTTATTACAAAAATTTACAATCACTTATGTAAATAAAATCTCCATTTTTTCAAGCAATATATAATAACTAAGAAAAATTGCTCTAGTTTTTGTAAAAATTGAAATATCTCTTATCCTTAGAAACACACATCAAAATTGAAAAATTGAGAGTTTGTTCATAAACTTTTTATACAGAGTGGTCCCCGTTTATGTAATTTTTTGTAAATTTTTACCCATTTCTTACCATTTTAGAAATAATAATTTCTTTTTCTCTTCTTAAATTTTTAATTTATTTACTGAAATGTACTAAATAAATCTAAAAACCACAAATAAAACTCCATATTTCCATTTTTTTTTAAAAAAATGTTGTCGCTAGTAGTCGGATACCTTACGTTATTTAACATACTCGTAAAATACCATTAAAATCTCGTGAAACGCAAAAATAATAATTAGTAAAATAAACTTCAGTTTCTTAAATTTGGGAATTCCCTTTATAGAATCTAATCAACTGTAAGAGGGGAATTAAATTCCTTATTAACCCATTTTTTGTTCAATATTTTAACATAGCTTCTAGACTTTACCCTAATGAAGAGCCATACATACGGTTGGAAACGTACTATAATTCTTATGTAGTATTTTTTGTGTTATATCATCCTATGTATACTCTTAAGTTCATAACAATTTGTTCAATACTCCTGGAGATATTCAACCAAAAGTTTAAACTCTCTTGATTTTGAAAATATCAAAATATACATTAAAACTGTTTCTTTTGTTTTGTAAATTTAAAAAAACTGTTTCTATTTTTTTCCTAAAAGAAAATAAGATTTGTCTAATAATACATTTGCTTTTAAGCTCTTTCATTGAAACTTATGAGCATTAAACATATGGAAATGTTTTAGTTATTTTTATTTATTTGGTATAATCTATGAATTACTCTCTCTATATATATTTATATTTTTTTCTAAATTATTTTTTATCAACTGTACATTGATTTTTCTTGATTTTTTTCTGTTTAACTGTTAATGGTTTTAAAAAAGTCTAATTTATTTCAATACTTTTGGCTCTTTGAAGTACATGAAAAGAACAAAACAGAATTCGAATAAAAATATCAGACTCCAAGTGATGTAAATTTCACTTGAAATATATATCTTCTGGTTGATTGTTGATTTAAAATATAGCCGTGAAAACAATTAAATGATTAATGAGAAATTTTCTGGTATTAAATTTGTAATTTTAAGGTCTCAAGGTTATCTCAAAATCAATGCGTTGTCATGACAACTCATTGCAGTAGGTCATTTTGTATCTTAAAGTTACCACCACCAAAACAAAACATTAAATATAGCTTTTAGAATTCCAAAATCTGATACAATACATGATTGTGTTTAAAAGGTTTAAACACAATCGAAAGAAGATATTTTTATTTAATTCTTAATTTCAGTTCATAAGATTTAATTTTTATTGAAAAGTTTAAAATTTTTCAAAAGGTTATTTTCTTCGATAAAACTTTAAAGTTTGTGATTACCTTCGGAGCACTTTTTTCGAAATATATGAATTTTCAACTAAATAAACATTTTTTACTTGAAATGGGACACATAAAAATTAATAATTCACAAGTACGCTTTCTACAATAATTTTAGAAATATTGAAAATTTTGAGTGAAAGTTTAGTGAAAAATTGCAGTTACGGTTAAGCTTGTATTGAAAATTCTAATTAACATATTCTAATAATATTTATACAGTACATAAATAACATCATTATATGCGTTTAGAGCTATAAAATTTGTAATACTGTTGAAAGTGTTTGAATTAAGTCAATTTTTATGCAAAAACTCAATATCTTACCAAAAAAAACCTAATATTATTTTCTCACAAAAAGTGCAATAAAATACACAAATATATACACAGAGATTTGATTATAATCTATAATACAGTTAAAACTAAACAAAACATTTTCTGAAAATTTCAATTCAACATCTTAAAAAGAAATACTGTAGTGAACTTTTCCATAAAGCAAAAAATTGTGTTTTTGCATAATAAAGTGTTTTTGGAATCGTAAAAGTATGGGCTATAAAATAAAAACATCAAAGAAATTTCGAAAACTTTCACCAAAACGGCGAATTTTGGGTAGTCACATATGAATTGATAAGCGCTTTCATGCTTGCCATGTAATTTAGTAATATTCAATAATGAGCTGGAACTTTATATGATAATACAAACAGGAACCCTTTTAAAAAAAACTTCAATTAAAAAGAAAAACTATTTACATATTTTATTTTTTTTATTTCTGCACTTTAATGTATTTTAACCTTACATTATGAAACAGAAACCTTTTAATATAATCTCATAACAACTTTTGGTTTTAAGCGTTGTTCAAGTATGTATCTTATCAGAGAATGGGTCACACACTCTGATGTCAATGTTTCTCAAACGTGGTCTAATTTCCTTAATTTTCTTTTCATTTCAAAGAAAGTAATAAACAGAACAAATTCGAAGGTTCCACATTCACTGCCTACAGCCTCTTACTGCTCTTGAACCAATGTTTACTTAAAAAATGAGATCATATTCTACTTTTTCTTGAAGTTTGAATATAAACAAGAAAAAAGGATACTAAACTGTTTCTTTAAACTGTGGTTTTATTCATTCAGTTTGATGCATAATTGTATACATTTTCATATCCATCTGTTAGTTAATTTTAATTCTTTTTTCCATTCTTCTTTTCGAGTCATTAATTCTTAGCTGTATTTTTTGCGAAGAAGTGAAGCGAAGTCATCAAAAAGATTCCAAGTCTCAAAACGTAACATTATTGAAAATTGTACGTAATATGATTGCTACACAATCATTAAAATAAAACAAATAAGAAACAAAGAGTAATAAAGAATTTTCGGTCTGATAAGTTTGTTTGACGTTTCGTAAAGTGATCACAAACTACAATCGAACCATGGTTACGTTTAAAAATTTCTCTAAGGCAAAATATTCATCGTATGGCTTTTAATTAAAAAGTTTTAAATAAAAATTAAATACATTAAAATGTGTTTTAAAGAATGCCTTACACAAATACCGTCATTACATAAGCTTTAAAACAGAGGAACAAATTATACTAGTGACATCCTTAAGCAAAGCTTCCTGAAATTTAATCCTTCCGTAAAGTTAATCATCATTTGTCGGAGGTTATAAGAAATAAAATTTTCACAGATAGAGATTGCTCTAATATGAGATCGATGCAAACGTATAATTAAGATATTGCGCATAAATTAAATATATTATATAATTTTTGAATCAAATAACTGAATATGTTTCGTAAATAAATTAAGACTGTAAAATTAATATATCATTGGATCTTTGAGATCGTTATAAATAATATGTCATTAACAGAATTCAATGGATTGAAGCCAGCATTACAAAGTTAACGATTTTATTTACATATGTACAGATACCAGTGGCTCCTACAGGAATTTTTCGAGGATAGTTCGAGGGATCGAGAGCAATTTGATTTCCCTTTAAACCTTTTTAATGTATTATACATATTAAACTCTTCTGGATTAAAGCATTCCAAAGATAATCTTCGAGGAAAAGATGAATGGTATAAATGTGCATTCATAAAATCAATGAAAAATATTGAGATCTCAAGCTTTGCTGAATAAGGACTACGTGTCCGACATGTACCATTCCAAAAATATTATATGCCATCTCACTTTTTTTTAAAAAAAAAACATCTTACTTTGTAAAGCTATAAGCCATACAACTTTAAAATAAGTAACCAAATTTGTTATAAATCATCTTACTTTGAAAGGCCCACGGTCTGAGTCTTCTTAGTCCAAGCAGCAGCTGGAAGAAGCTGGTGTAACAGCCGTTACTCAATTGCATTTCAGACGAAGCCCTGACTAACAGCGGTAAGGCTTGTCTCACAACAGCATCCACGGATTCTCGAAAAGATTCTTCTAGATTCACCCACTGCTGGAGTACTTGAGAAGTGGGCATCTCTGACTCTTCCACACCCTTCACGAGGTTTTCCAAGCCTGTCAAAGGAGAGGGACATTCAGTCAGAAGTTCATTCAGTATAAGAAATAAGAAAACTAATTTGTTTACTTATATTTTTATACAATAAAGAAATATGCATTGAGGAAGAACAAAAAGTTAAAACATAAATAGATTATCTTGTTGATATTTACATTACCAAAATAATGTTAGCGTGCTCAGTAATGAATTAGCAATCAATGAGCAAATGGTTGGGGGTTTGTGGAAGCTTTTATGAACCTTATGAGCAATAATGGTGATGAATTTTGAACCCAGTACAATACCAAAACTGCAAGCTTTCTTTCTAAATTCTACACCAAGCAATTAAATAACGGCCATTAGAAGTATAGTAGTTTCAATTGTTCCCATGACCGGGTTATTTCTTTCTTTTACCTTACTCTCTGAAGAACATAGTGAATTACAATAGTACAACGGCTCAATTAAAATATCACTTTCTTTTGTTATACATGATGAGTAAATAGCTTCTTCATCCAAATAGTAACAGCAATTTACAAATGAACAGTTGTATATATATACAGTTGACAAAAATGCATATTACACTTATAATTATCATGACTTCCATTTTTATAAATCATATGATATAGTCATTTAAACCCTTAAATGGTTTACCCTTGCATCATAAGGGCTTACGAAAAATGACCACAACCGGTTTGCGGCACGCTGTACACTCATTGTTTTTTTTTCTTACTATCTTAGATTTGCAATTATTTTTAAATTTTTAATATTTATAGTGAGATTATTAGTGCTAATAATTTTTAAGGGACGCAGTTTGTCCACGGTACTGAAATACTTCTCATCTGGAATTTTTTGTGTGGTGAGGGTAGGAATTTTTAATTGAGTGAATGAGTGAATATTAATGCCGCACTGTTCAGCTACACGAGGGCTTTTGGAGACGGACCTCATAATTTTGTACCATGGTCAAGTGACGAGGATGACACCTGAGCTGGCACCCACTCTCCTAATTACCACACCGCACCAACGGGAGGACGTATGAGCTCTCGACAGATATAACATGCATCGCTCCCCTACACGGCGTGTCTTTAGTGGTACTGGGCTCGAACTCATGTCAAGCTAGTCACGACCCGATACCTTGACCCCTAGGTTACCACGGCTACAAATTTTTAATTCAAAGCAAGAATTTAGATTCTCTAAAATATTCGATAAAGAACAAGGATTGGTGAGGCAACGTGCAATTTGTTGCTTGAGAAGAAACGAAAATGGAAAAATAATCCAAAAAAGACGATATTTTCTATGTCCCCATTGCAATATAGGACATAGTATTACACCATGCTTCAAGTTGTGACTGCAATTATATATATGCACACACACAAAAAAAATCATCAGCCGCTTAAAAAAGAGGTACTAACATGAAATTTTTAAAAGATATATAGAACATTCTTCACAGCATGCAGAGTGTACTTATAGAAATCAAACATTTAGTAATAAAATATAAAAAGTAGTGTGAACACATTTTAAAATTGAAAATTAAACTAAAATTCTACCATCTTTCCATTCTGTTAAGTAATTCTTAGTTATATGCAATAAAAAAATATGCCTTTTTTTAGAACATTTTAGACACACAAAAAAAGTATCGCTTAAGGGATTATATAAAATGGCGGTTTACGAACTCGGTTACTTTCTCTTTGAACATTAAAATTTGATTAGTTACAGTTCAGCATATATTTTCAGGATTTAAAAGTACTTCTGAATCAGTATGGGAAGTATCTATTACATCATTATCAGCTTTTATTTAGCAATGGAAAAATAACTGTCCCTTATTGTTTGAGAAATGATATGCCCCAACTAAATCATGAAGATCATTTTGGAATAAGGTAGCGTAAGGAAAAAGCTGGAGAAATAATGTAGCAATGAACCTCTATAATTATTATTATAGTAATTAATTCTCAAGCAAAATTGTTGTTCTGCTAAATTTTCAGAAAAAAATTATAATCAATATTTAACCGTTTGAGTCCCAGGGGGATATTGAAAAAATACTGTCGAAGAATCCCAACAGGGCAACCATGCTTTCTCAGAATGAGTATGGAAATCAGAATGCGTACAGCGTTTGTTTTATTTTATGTCGAGAAATACCAAGCAGCGTGATAGAGCTTTGTTCATTTTACATCGATGAATCCCAGTTGGAGCTAAAGTATTGTTTTAAGTATTGGAAAATGTACTATTTACATTAAAAAGAGCTGCGTAATACTTGCTTCAGTAAATCTGAGAGTGGGACTTCACACACACAACAATCGGTAATGCACCGCCAGTTGACCATAATGTACGAAAAGTATTGGATTTTCTCGAAATAAAATCTCAACAGCGCTATCGCACTCTCTCTGCTTGAGATTCAAACGATCAATAACAAGAGTACAATTTAATCGAAATTGGAAATTACAAAGAATACATTATGAATAACTTTTAAAATAATATATTTTTCCCGAAACACCTTTCAGCACAGAGGATTTGGGGGAATGGTGTATCTCAGCGATTTTCAAACTGTGGGACGCGCCCCTCTAGGGGGGCTTGATAACTCTACGAGAGGGGCGCGAGCCTATTAAAAAGTAGTAAACAAAAGATTACTTAAAAAAATTATTAATTTACTGAAAGTAAACAAACAAAATACATTCGAACATAATAAGAAATAAATACACGTTTACACTGATATCACACACTTATAAATGTATCAATCTGTACAATGTATTTTATAATTAATTTAGCAATACTAAGTTCGGAATAAGTTTGATAATTACCAGTGACCTTTTAGTTTTGTATTAAAACTTATCTTTTAATTTATACGTTTACGTTACATTTATAAGTACGTTTTATAATTAATTCCTTAACTGTCGATTAAAAGTTACGCGATTTACTTCCCAATGCCACCGTTTTCCACGTAGACGCTCGTATGTGATGGTATTTTTGGGGAAGGGCGGGGGCGAAGAAAAGGAATAAATCAGCAAATCTGAAATAAGTAAACCCTTCGCAAACACTGTCAAAGTCCTTTTACTGGCATCCGAATAATTTTAGGGATAGCAGTGCACAGAAAAGATCGTACTTCTAAAAGGCGTATATATACGCCCAGGGCAATTAATGCCGTGGCTGAGCGAAACGTTAAAATACGCGGGTGACACTTAAGAGGGTAAAGTCATATTGTAGCTTTAGCGTCAAAGTATAGTTTTATTGAATTCAATGCATTGTTATTGTATGAAGGATGCGCGATGAAAATGATGATTGAATATTGGGTCACGAATATTGAAAGTTTGAGAAGCACTGATGTATCTATTCTTATCATTATATACAGAATTTTCGTGATTATTTACAATATATATATATACGTGTACTTGATTAGTCAAATAACTCTGAACATAGAAATAATAGAACCTCTACAATAATTAATATATTTAAAGCTAATCAATCGGTGCATGATTAAATAAATATTTTTACTATTTTAATAATTTCACAAGTATATTGAACATATAAAGCGTCATTCAGAACGGTGTATTTTTTGCCATAAAACTTTCTTGTTCTATTTTTTAAATTTATGTTGTTTAATAAGTAACTTTGTAATTAATGTAATTTTGTCAGCAGTTTCAGTAAACTAAAATCCACGTGTCTTAAATATGAGTTTTTATTAAAAAAAATTTCGTATTTATAAAATCGCTTTTACATAAGGAAGAAAAGCCCATTTTCTAAAAAAAATATTGAGTAACAAATGTGTTTAATCTATACATCTATACGTAAACAGCAGTATAAAAATTAAAAATCCGATTACAATAAAAAAATATTAAATATTTTGAAAATACTTCTAGAGTTTCAAATCATTTAATTATATTGTCTCAAATCCTAATCATTGTTTTGAATCATTAAGTTTATACTAGAAAGATTTGAATATAAACACTTTATCAAAGGATAAATTATTTTTCTTTTATACACATATTCATTGTTCCTTTATAAAGTTGAGTTCCACGTTTGACTCATTTTGAAAGAATTTGCAACAATGATCCTTTACCGGAAATGTTTTCTTATCAATTACCACACTTATCACGTTAATTCATGTTTTGTGTTCTCAGTATCGGTGTGTAAAAAATAAAAAGAACTATATATTTTATGCATACGTAGGCAGAGACAACGTTACCTTGCACGACAAGATGCTATGTTCCAGAAAGTTTAAGAATGATAGAAAAAAAACGAAAGACAACAAACTGTAAGTCGACAAGTGTTATCTAGGTGAACCATTCACTTCTGAGAACCTTTGTCTGAATGAAGTTTTTTCCATATACGTAAGAGAATGGTATCATAAACAAAATTATATACGGTTAGAAACCCTGTCTATTAAATATTGGGAATAATTTATTATTGTGTAACAATTTTATTTATTCTTTGTTGGCTTATTATTTTTTTTATTTCTAACGAGGCTGCGGGTTGGTGTTTTACCATTGCAGATCTAGTACATTCCCCGGGAGCTGCTATATCTTTTTAGCGCGGCACCATGTAAGTGGATACCAATCACCGCAGGTAATTTTGACACCCAGTTTCCTCCCCAGAAAAAGGCACCAGAGCTCTGGCGATACGAAACCGTACTTAGGATTTTAATTTTGCCGAGAGCGCCCAAGTCAAACAGGCATTCTAGAGATCTTTAACATGCCGCATAATCATACGACATGGACGCTGTCGATTTTTTTGCATCATGAAAATCCACCGACTTAGGCCGGGGTCGAACCCGCAACGTTCGGCCAGCGACAAACCAACTACACCACCCAGCAGGCTGTTGGCTAATTATTATAATAAAAAAATGTTTTCCTGCGGAACTAAATGTTTATTGTTTAAAGCTGTCTTCATTTAATGTTAAAGAATAGAGCCCGAAATCGAGTTTTTTCTTGTACATTTGTTGGAGACAGCCTAAGCGAAAAATATATTTTTAGTAATTTTTTACTGTTAAATAACAAAAAAAAAATTGTGATTAATATATGTGATGGCAAATTTTCTTAAATAAACTGGACTTTTAAATATATGTTTTTAGAATAATTGTGTGTGTTTGTATTTATTTATCAGTTATCTTAACTAATAAAAAGTGTGCCATACTTAAAATTACATTAAGTGCTTAAAAATTTTAATTAACCTTTGGGAAATAATAAATGGCTTATGAAACCACAACCTTTTAAAAATTCTGCTCTTTTTTAATGGAATATTTTCTTTCTCGATAAAAAGTTTACATTATTAGTTTGCTGAAAGCTAATTACTAAGTCAATTATTTATACATAAAAGGGGCTCTATAACTGCTTTCGAAAATTCTTAATAAATGTGCTCAGAATTTATACTGTATAAGAGAAAATGTAGAATCACCTTTAAAAAAATATACTTATCAACTAATCCAGAGGAACAAAATATGTATAATACAGCAATGAAACTTAAAGCAGGATATTTGTTTCACAGAATAATTTATTTACAATCAAATCAAAGTGGTACTATTATCAGGAAACAATCATGAGTGGATGAGTGAATTGTAACTGTGTATTACGCATTCAAAAAATAATAATAAGGATGTATAAATCATTTATTTTAATGAGCTTTAATTAAATTGGAATTTTAATTGAATATTATGTGAGTAGTTTTGTTGATTTTTCCTTTTAGTCTTCCCTTTCCTGTTTGGATTAATCAATTGATCCTAATACACTATCTGGCCAAAAGTATCCGGACTGGTATGGACTTGGAGCATCCTGAGGCACATATTAATATGATGTTGGTCCCCCTTTTGCATGGATGACAGCCTGCACACGTTTGGGAAGACTTTCCATCAATTTTTGATAGGTGACCATAGGAATTACCTTCCAGGCGTCCATCACAGCTGAAGTGAGTGCTTGCAGTGAAGATGGTCGATTTGGCTGGCTACGTATCTGCGCTCTAATTCGTCCCAAAAGTATTCTATGGGATTTAGATCGAGGCTCTAAAAAGGCCAGTCCAGTTTTTGAACACCCATTTCGTCAAACCACGTCTGTGCAAGCCTCGATGTGTGAAGGAGCAGTTATCCTGCTGGAAGAGAAATGGGCCTTCCCCGAAATAAAGCAATAGCGTTGGGAGTGCAGCATTGTCCAGAATGTCCACATACACCTCAGAGTTCATGTTTCCAATCACAGGAACTAACGGACCCAGGCCAAACCACTAGAAACTCCCTCACACCGTTATGCTTCTACCACCAAACTTAACAGTCGGCACAATGCAGTCACTGAAAAAAGGTTCGCCAGGCATCCGCCAAACCCAGACGCGTCCATCTAACTGCCAGACTGTAAAACAAGATTCATCACTCCAAAGAACAGTTTTCCACATGTCCACAGTCCAATGACGGTGAGCTCTACATCATTGCAATCAATGCTTCGCATTCTGTGGAGTGATGTTGGGAGTGATGTTCCAAAGTTTTTTAACTCTCGACGGACAGTCCTGCTGCTAATACTAATTACTGATGAACTTTGGAACTCCTGAGAAATTTCCACCAACAAGGACTTGCAATTTTGTTTCACTACCCTTTTCAGAGTTCTGCGGCTGCGTTCACCAAGTATTTTCGGCCTACCGGTTCGTTTTTCTGCTGTTTCACTGCCTCGAAGTTTCCACTTCACAATTATATCACTCACAGTAGATTTAGGCTTCTGTAGAATGTCTGCTATCTCACGGACTGATTTCCCACAAAGGTGGCATCCCACTATACTGCCACGAATCAAACTCACTATGCTCCTTTGACTTACTCATTGCCTCACAAACGCATAAATACAATTTGACAAACCACTACCAACACTTTTATAGCTTTCAATTACGTATCAAATTGCGTCACTCGCCAGAACCACTTTTTCAAGGGGTGTTCGGATACTTTTGGCCAGATATCGTACAAACACACATGTGTGCATAACAATACTGTGACTAATTATATAGTGCTTCAAAAACAATTTGTTAATCTCTCATCTTATTCTTAAGATGCTAAGCAGATTAATTTTGGTAATAAAACTGGGTTTATAAAACTAGTATATATCCATATATCTAAAATGCATTAATACCTGGACATATGTTGCCCCGACTTACCCGAACCCGAAGTTACGCGATTTTCAAATCTCGTCGATTCCTCTTTTGTTTGAGAAAAAAAATTTGGTAAAATTAGTGAAATTGGTAATGTGATTGAAGAATTTGCCTATCTTATCACAGGCAAATAAATTTAGAAGTGGATAATAATGACGTTCAAGAACTGCTGGATTCCCACAATCAGGAGCTAACAATGAGATCATAGAAATGCATGAGCAGCAGCAAGATATTGAAGAAATCTGAGTCTTTAGACCCAGTTCAATCAGAAGATCAAATGATGGTTGGAAATCTGACAGGACTATGTTGTAAATTAAATGTAAAATGAGTAGATGGCGCTGCAAGTTATCTCAGAGTTGTACTTTTTTTAGCTTTTAGAATCAGTTATGTAATGTGTCCTTTTTTTGTGCTGTGTACTTCTGTGTCGTCTGAGGCAGTGATCCGCAACCCCCGGTCCGCGGACCGGTACCGATCAGTGGATCAAATGGTGCCGGGCCGCATAAAGAACATTAAACTATTGCCATTTTATTTAAAGTGGTGCATTTCTCTCGGATTTGCGCAACTTTCCACGGAAATCACTTTACACTCCACACTAAATCACTTTTATTCATTTTTGGTGCAACTGAGTTTTATTCTGAAGGCATATTTAGATGTAACTAAATTAAAATTGGTTAATCAAAACAATCTAAAATTTAAATAATCAACGCGTCCCACCCTCAGCGGGCCGCGGTAAAATTATCAAACGTTGACCGGTCTGCAGCGATAAAAAGGTTGCGGGACACTGGTCTAAGGAAATAAACCAAAATGTGTAAAAGATTAAATGAATTATTCGAATAACATAAACATATACTAGATGTAATCTTCTAACTTACCAACGAATTTAAAGATTTAAGGAAATTTAACAACTTCACAGTTTAATTGAAAATAGAGTCACAAATTTTAGAAAATATAGATTCGAATGATGAGCATATTTTTTCAACAAAACCAGGAATAAAAAATTATTAGCATTCTAAGAGGAAATTTTGCTGGAGGAACAAAAAAAAATATCTGAGTTGGCAGTCTGCACTTTGTTAGATTTTATAAAGCCTTCTATATCAAAATAACTTCGGTTTACGATTTTGTATGTGTGTTATATAAGATTTTATTAAACATTTTCTTTTATAAATAATTATTTTTTTTCGTCCTTCCCCCTAAATAAAAATAATTTATGTATACTTACATGCGAAATCATACCCCATCTTACGGTATCCGACTATGTTCGGAACCGTGATTTTAAAAAAGCCCATAAATGGATAATTTTCATGATATTTAGGGTCACTTAGATTAGAATATATGTATAAAATTGTTTTAAGGACATTTTGACAAAAAAAATTATTTAAATACAATTATTCGGCAAAAATTAACTTAGAATAACCTTTTTTCAAAATGTTCTCCTTTGTGAAAAATGCTTCTATTATAATAATATTTTGCCTGTATGTAGCTCAGACCTCTGTACAGAGGCTCAACTAGAATTTTTGAAATATATAATTTAGAAGTGGGTTTATCCATGTTTTACGACAACAGAGGGGAGAAATTTTAAGTAAAAAACGCCGATAATTATTTCAAATGGTTGTAACTCTGAAAATAATGTGAATTTTTCAAATATCATTGTTGAGCCTCTGTACAGAGATCTGAGCTATATACAGGTAAAATATTATTATAATAGAAGCATTTTTCACAAAAGGAGAACATTTTGAAAAAAGGTTATTCTAAGTTAATTTTTTGCCAAATAATTGTATTTAAGTAATTTTTTTTGTCAAAATGTCCTTGAAACAATTTTATACATGTAGTCTAATCTAAATGGCACTAAATATTATGAAAATTATACATTTATGTGCTTTTTTTAAAATCATGGTTCCGAACGTAGTCGGATACCTTAAAGTACAGTAATTACCCGAATTTACGCAATAGTTGAGACTGAGTGATAACCTTGTAAGTCGAATTCACTTAAGATGATAAATGAATGACAGAAAAATGTCTGAAATTTCTCAAAAATTTACTTAGTTGTAATTCAGACATGTGTTCATAATACTCCGTTTTTAAAATATGGTAGGATTTGACACATAATTAATTATTTTTATTTTAATATGTAAAGGAATAACTCGTTTAGCATTACGACGTAGGAGGAAAAAAAAGCGCAACACATTTTATACCGGAAAAATGGATCAACTCAAATTAAAATGAGTAGTTTGATAAAATATGCTGCTATCTATAGGATAGTGAAGACAGAACATAATATTAAAGTTGGAGTACTTTTTCTATTTGAAAAAAAAATATTTCAAATTCGTGTCCTATTCTTAATTATTATGCTAAGATATCTTAAATCATAAGATTGCATTAAAATCAAAAACAAGTGGGTATTTAAGAAATTAATTTCAAAATACTAAATAACACCTTAAGTTGGAAATATTTACAACACATTTTACATTACTTATTATTATTATTATTATCTCGAAGAAAAAGATAATTTTAATATATTACTAAATAGCGATATCATTTATTTCTGAAAAATATCAATCGAGTAAAATTGTTTAAAGGTTAGAATAGAGTTGTTTCATTATTTCTATTAAATAAAATTGTTTAACTGGTTCTGAATACAACAAAACCCCCATAGCATTATTTTTTTTATTTTGCGTTAGTTAAGGCTAGAATAAATTCTTTGTAACATGTCAGGTGTGTCATATCCGTATGATTGATTGCGTTTCGTTAATAAAGTTGTACTATTCACATTCAATAAAATGAACGATTACTATTCGTATTCTTTTTATGTATTTGAACTATCTATAATGAATGAGTTCGAGTTTCTAAATGACAGATTGTCACTATTTGTCTAAGGGTACTCTTTAAAAAAAAGAAAATAGGTATGTGACAAAATAATAACTTGTATTGAGTAGAGGGAAAAAATTAATGGACAATTAACCATTGATGTCAAACAGGTGATAATTCAAAAAAGTTTAAGGGGACACAGTACCTTGTACACTTTTTTTTATTTATATATTTACCGTAAAATCCGGCGTATAGCGTGCACCTATACTTTCAAGCTGCATTTTTTGATTTTTAGGTATATTCGTCGTAACCCTTCTTCATGAAGAAATCTAAAATGTTAATATACAATGCTCTTATGCTTTGAAGTCATTTATTCGAGGTATCAACTCAGACTTTTGAAAAAATAGTATACTTCTAGAAAAATAACTCTTTTAGTTCATAAAGCAAGTGCATTTCTTTTAAATAAACAGCATTTCATTATGTGTAGAACAAAACTTTTTTTATGCTCATCTCTTTTTGTTAATTAAAAAGCTATCGCCTTTATACCCGGCGTACAATGCGCACCCTTAAATTTCGATTTTATTTTTGGTGTTAAAAGAGCGCGTATACGCCGGATTTTATGGTAAATAAAAATACTTACATGTACCCTATTTGAACACACATGAAATATACATTTCAGGGGAAAAACACGTTTTAAGCAAATAATTATTCTAAATTTTAATTTTTTTAAAAAAATATATATATAAATATATATAAAATATATAATATATAAAAAAATGCATATAAATAAATATATAAATTAACATATAAATATAAATATATATATAAATAAAATATATGTAATTCCTACTACTTCTACAAATTTTAATATTTTTGAGCAATTTATTTTCTAATGTATTTTCTTTGAAGTATTCCTTAGAATTCTGTGTATGGGGGGGGGGGGGCCTCATTATGAGTCCTACTTTTATTTCTATAATTTTTTTTCTCATCAGACGCTGTTAAATGCAAGCAAAAAAAAAACAACTTTATCTAGCTTTGACGATTTTTTGAAAAATAATAAATGATTCACATAAATCCTTATACCACGCACAGAATACTCTAACATATTTTGCAAAACAACCAGAAAAAGTTTCGAAATTTTGTATTGAATATAAAATAAAGCCTTAGCATTTAAAATACACGATTATCGCGAAAAAGAAAATCCTGTGAAAAGCCATTTAAAGTTCTAAAGGTCAGTAAAATAAACGAAAGGGCTAAATGCAGACATCGCGTGTTCTAGCTTCGATTTTAACTTCAACGTAAGGTTTAAAAAACTACATAACTAGTTAAATAATGTAGCTAGAGCTACGAAATTTTGTTTTCTTTTCTAGAAAAGTCGCAGAATTAAAATGAAGTAC
This sequence comes from Trichonephila inaurata madagascariensis, assembly GCA_019973955.1. Taxonomy (NCBI): domain Eukaryota; kingdom Metazoa; phylum Arthropoda; class Arachnida; order Araneae; family Nephilidae; genus Trichonephila; species Trichonephila inaurata. The sequence continues at coordinate 93,729 of BMAV01019629.1, forward strand.
CGTAAAATCTGGCGTATAATGCGCACCTATACTTTCAAGCTGCGTTTTTTAATTTTGTGGTATATTCGCAGTATAACACACACACCCTTTTTTGAAAAGAACCTGAAAAGTGCTAAAATGGGCCTCTTATGTTTTTAAATCATTTGTCTGAGGTATTATCCCAGGCTTTTGAAAAATAGTATACTTCTAGATTTGCAACTCTTTTAGTTCATAAAGTATCGTAAAATCCGGCGTAAAAACACGCACTTTTAATACAAAAAGTAAGATCGAAATTTAAAGATGCGTGTTAAACGTCAGATATAAAAACGATAGCTTTAAAAAAAATAACAAGAAAAAAATGAGAATAAAAAAAATTAATTTACTTCTACATATATAGAAACACTATTTATTTAAAATAAATGACATGACTTAATAAAAAATTGCAGCTCGAAAGTATAAGTGCGCATTATACGCCGGATTATACGGTATGTCATTTCTTTAAAATAAACAGTATTTCGATATATATGGAAGTGAAATTTTCTTAATGTTCATATCTTTTTTTTTTAATTTTTAAAACTATCGTTTTTATATCCCGTGTATAACGCGTACCCCTAAATTTCTAATTTATTTTTTGTGTTAAAAGTGCGCGTTATACGCCGGATTTTTCGGTAATAAAAAATTCGATATTTTGGTCGCTTTTAGGGTAATGTGCTCCCTTAAAGCTTTTGGTTCTATAAAAGTCGGGCAAATAATTCTATAAAAAGAAAATTATTTCAATGGTCTAATTTAAAAGGGAATCGAATGACATTTCGAAAGTATAAATATCCATCGAAAATTTAAGCAATTCAAGCATATCATAATTGAAATTGTATCACATTTTTGAAAAGTGTATTGTTAAGAGGGCAGCTTTGAAAACTTCTGCATTATAGCCCAATCAATAGTAAATAGAATTTATTCATCATAAAATTGACATTGTTTCTATTATAATACACAAAATTTTATTTTTTAACACAATTTTTTCCCCAAAGAATCTTGTTTATTTTTTTCGTTATGGAACACTTCATTATTAAAATAACATCTCCAAAACAAATTCTTGCATATTCATAAATTTTAAAGGATTTTTTAAGTGATATAACTAAAAACTTTTATTAGTTTTTTTTAATCGTCAAAAGTACTGACCGACAAACTTCTGATAATTAAAATATAGTCATTCAGTTCTGAATTTAAAAGAATTAAATTCTTCTATATAGACTTTTAAACAAATAGAAAAAAAATTGAGCCTTCGTAAATATTACAGAAAATTTAGTTTCATACTGACAACAAAGGACATCTGAATATACAATTTGATTTTTTTTTTCGGTTCGAAATATTTTCTAAACGCATTACTGACACACATGCCGAAGGACATGTTCTTAACAATGTCACTGAATCTTTTCGTGTGTACATTATGTGTAAAGCATATTTTCAGATTAGGTAGTACAAGGTATTCTCCGGTATTGTTTATAATAAATTCACATAAATCCTTTACCGAATGGTCTTTGCATTCTGACCTCAAGTAAGTAAATCTTATTTCAAATCACCGTGAATGCCTCCTTTAAAATTCCAGCCATAAATCGTACTTAAAACAAGCCTTCTATTTACGCATTGCTTGTTCGCATGCTTCAAAGAGTGTTTAAATCTTCGAGGTACTTACGCGGAAAGCAACGATGTAACTGTTTTCATAACTGAATCTAGTATTCAAATTATTGATAAAAAAAAACTGTAAACGTTGCAATTGATTATTGTTTATATAATTAAACCAACTGCTTGACAGATAACATCATTAGAAATCAATTAGGTTTCTAAGAGAGTTTTTTCCTTCCGTTGTTTTAATTCCGCTTTAAAAATTAAAATAAAATGTTTCAAGTATTCGTAAAAACTTCCTTGAAGTGAATAATTAAATTTTAATGATGTAATGCTTCAAGTTTTTATTGTTTTTATTTCATATAAAATGGCAACAGATCAATTTTATATTAATTCAGCAAAACACTGCTCATTTGTACTGGACCTTATAATATCAAATTATCATCGCTTTCTATGCCAAATAGCTACACCATACCACACAATGACTTATTAATGGTCTACAGGAAATCATGATGTCACATAGGAAACTAACAATCTTAATCACTATTAAATTTTTGCATCGAAATATTCTATTTAAATAATATCTCGTTTTATTGTTATATCCATTTTTAAACGTGCAACCATTGCGCTTATATAGATATCAAATTTTAAATAGGTGGACGAACAAAATCTTGTTTTTAGCCTTCATATTTGTTATTTTTACTGTTATTCAATCTCATGATTATAATTAGTTTATTTTCGAAGCTCATAAATTTGAGATGTTTTTTTTTCATAAGTGAATAGATTTAAATTCAGAAATTTCGAATACAATGTTGTTCGATGATAGTATTCTACTGCACAATGAAAGAAGAAATTTAATTTATAACAATCCGCTATCAACTGTTATTTAATTTTGTAAAATAAAAATCTATGTAATTCAATCACATAACATTTCAAAATAACTCTCGTAAACTTGCAAATAAATGCATCAAAACTTCTATATTTGCATTTTTAAATATAATTCAGATAAAATAATGTAATAGAAAAATTGTTGTAAAAAATAAATTAGATCATCAATTTCAAATGTATTTAATTTGATATATACCGTAATCATGAACAGCATTTTTACCTGTGTATAAAAATTAGAATAATTTTGGTATTCTAATTTTTTTAATTTTAAACTTATAAAAAATATTAATATTAAAAATGGAATGCTACCGAAGGGAAAAGGTTTAAATGAATTAATATATATTTTTTTTCAAGAAATCAAGTAAAAGGAATTTAGTTTTGAGTAAAGTAATTTGGTAATGAAGGATTTTTAGCACATAAACTAATAATATAACTGAGGCGAGAGAGAGAAATCATACATATAAATATAATGACTCCAATTCATGACGTATAGAGATTTCTAAGCATTTATTAAACTAGGACATTGAATTCGTTAGAATTAGATTACTTAAGACTTTTTTTTCATTGTGAGGATGTTTTTATTAACTCATTTGAAATGGACAGGTTTTCACAAATCTACATTTTTCAGTCGTAAAATTATTTCAGGAAATTTTTTTTGATAATCTTACATTTATATAAATAATAGTGATTATAAACTTAGAAACTTAAAGATTAAGTATATTGTAAAAGTTAACTGACTTAAATAAATTCTATAAACTCAATTATGTTTAAATAACGAAATACCTCTAAGAAATTGCCAAATATTTAAATATATTTCACAGATTTGTGTGTTCATCAACAACTAACATCTACAACACTGTGACACATTAAATGCAAACAGTATAACTTCGCTGCAACTAATAAGGATTGGTAACAAACATGCAAGCCTTACGAAAGCCTTAACTTTAAAACAATAATATAAAAGTTTCCTACCTCTAGATGCCATCTGTCCTTGCTGTCGCTCTTTATTTCCAGAATTTGAGTCCCAGTATTGTTTCTGTAGGAAGGCACCCACTCTGCGACTAACTTCACTTATATTTGAAGCTACCGCAGAGATCTTGCTGAATTCTATTGATCCAGGTCGCTTAGACGTTCCAAGTGATCTGTCTTTTTTGTCTTTAAGAGTTTTAAAATAGGTATCCATCTGACTAGTTTGATTACCACTAAGTCTATTTGAATCTAAAACATCCTTAGAGTTGTTTTGATCAAATTTCGCAGTTGACGAATTTCTATTCGCATCATTTGGCACTACAGAAGTTCCATTGTTTATTTCATGATTTGTTTTCGAGCTAAATATTCCATTTTGAAGATCTTCATGATGAATTGAGGTAGTTGGCACGGTATGGTTTCCCGGTATGGCAAGGGTGACAGATGATTCTGTTTCAAATAGGATCTTTCTGAGATTGTCCTTGAAGCTGTTCATGTTTTCTTTAAGTTTTTTTATGTGTTCACCAAAATCCTCTATTACTTCTTTTCCCATCGTTGTGTTAGAACTCTCAACAAGTGGAAGAGATTCTATGTTGCCACTTAAACTTTCGTTCTTAAATAAGTCCTGAGATTCGAATCTTATATTGGAACTTGAGTTCGACATCCCATCAAACATAGAATGGTTTAGTTCATGTTTCAATTGATCTTCCAAAACACTAAGTTCTACATGCTTTTTACTGTCATTAACAGTTGAATCATTTGTTGGCACTGCTTTTGAAATGTTGTTCGATAACATCGAATCATTTAAATTCGACTCTTGTGTTCTAAGGCGCTCTTCAGGAGCAATTTTGTATTCTACATTAGGGAAAGAAGCATTTGAATCATCTTGAGACTCAAACAGAAAACTGTTCTCTGAGGTAGTTGAGTAATACCTCTCCAGGGTAATTTCTGAAAGGTTAGAAATGGTTGTACTTGGCACTAATTCTGATGGAGATGAAGGATCTTGAGATGAAGTTAAAACACCAATATCTGTCCTTTGAAGTTGGTGATGTTCATTGTCCGTTATTGACCTTGAACCAACGTCATGGATTTTAAGTACGACCAACAAAAACACTGCTCCAAATTGGAGGATTATTTTCCTGTGAGCAATCATTATACTTCTAATTGCAGCTTACCATTAAACTGAGTTGGTAAATCTTTATCACAAATAAATCTCGCTAAAATGTGAAACTTTTTGCTGAGTCTAATAATTAGCATTTATATATAAGATAAAAAAAAAATTTTTTACTTTCTTCAGCTATGGTACACATAAAGGAATTTCCACTTGGTGCAGAATACACATTGATGTTAAATTCGAACTTTTTACGAGCTGTTGAATATTTATTCTAACACTTAAAAAATTGGAATATGTCGAAATGGAACAATTTAAAATATATTGATTCCTTTTTTTTTAAAAAAAAATCAATGCAGAACTAAATAAGCATTCCGATTATCATTAGAACGATTATCTCACTTGATTAAAATCGATATTAACTGAATCGTTTCTTGTTAATCACATAAGCTTTTTTGAAGTATCTATTAACAAACGATAAACTAAAGATGAGCTGATACAGATGAATCTTCTTCAGGTACAGCAAGAATCGAGATAGGAAATGACAACTACGCGTAACACGTGCAGCGTTGAGAAGCACAAAACGGCAACTGAGAAAGCAGACGATAAAAAAAAAGCCAAAAAAACGAGATGCTTTACGTTCAGCCTCAGGGTCTTTTCTCTCTCACTTTCACTCAGGAAAAGAAAGAAAAATCAAAAGAAAAGAAAGCACTTTCACTGTTTCCGTCGACAGTTCATTGTGGGCTGTCATATTTTCCTCCTTACCGAATGATTGCCCGCAGTTCTGGGACACGGGTTCTACTTCCCAAACACTGACGGGCGTTTGCTTTTGTTTGTTTATCACTCGAAAACGTGTAAACCTTTTAAATGATGAAGTCAACTTACCGAAGATATTTAAGGCTAATTTCGTTCCGTTACGTAGTTTTCAATTGCCTGATTTTTTTGTGATCTTACACTCGTGTAGGATCCGGAATTTCATCCTTTGTGTCGAAAATTTGGGTGGAATTTCGTAAAGGGTAGTATTTTTTATTACTGAAGTACCGCAATTTTCTTCTTCATTGAATTTGAAAAGGCGTTTTGTATACATACGGATTTTGAAATGAGATATATTATTGTACAAGGATTTCAATTAAGCGGGCTATTCACATTGATATATGGTGGTATTAAGAATTTTCAATTAAATTTAAAATATGTTATAGGCGTGACTCAGTCAGTTTTATTTATTATTATTATTATTATTTCTAGGTAATACATTCTAGTTTATTTTTATTATATCAATTGTATTCAAAAACTTTAATCAACGTTGTTTTTTTTTCACTTAATAATAAGGGTAACAAAAATAAAATTTTTAATTATCAATATTAGTTTACATTTTCATATACCCAAACTAATTTAATATTTTATCACACATAACATCTAAAAAAGGTACACAGATGTTTCTGATATTATCATCAATTTTCTGCTAATATTTATTCACTTGATAATTATTTTAAGACATACGCTCTCCAATATGAATTCGATAAGATGAATGCCTCTTTTTTATTTCAAAAACATTGTATTTATTTTTATACAGCTATTTGAACCGTACATAATCAAAGATAATAGATATTTACAAGAAAATTAAGCTGAAAAAAATATTAACGAGATATTTTTTGAATTTTCAATATTCATTATATTTCAGTTTTAAAAAAAACTACGTAGTTTTAAAAAACTACGTTCATATATTTATTTTTAAAAAAAAGTTAAAGAAATTTGATTTACTCGGAAAAAAATTTAGTTTCCATTTTAATCAATCAGTTTTAATTCTCTCTCAAATAATTTTAAAGATAAATTTTCTCCACGTTTTTAGTTATTTCAACTCTATATTACTAATTGTGTAATAAGCTTTCGAATTTACAAAAGAAGATATAGTTTAATTTATGAATCTCAACAAGCTTTATGTTGGAGAAATAAACATTTTTAATACTACGTTGCATTCTAAGTACTGTACACTTTAAATGATATGATTTGCACGTTAACCAGAAAGCTTCAAAATGAACCTTAATTTTTTTCTTATACTAGGGTAACTAAAATTGTTCAGGAACGCTAACTTCACGAGTATCATGCTCATTTGACCGAAATCCTGCATTATTACCCTTCAATTAGAATAATAAACCTGCTGCTGGTTTGTAAATTCAACTGAAATTCAAATAATTGTTAGGTGAATTGTGCAGAAGTTTAAAAAGGAAATACTAGCGATAGCATGTTTGTTATCTGACCTGGTTCAAAACTACCCTGTCCATGTCCAAAGTTACTTTTTGTTATGATTCTTCTTGTTCTTTTTTTTATTGTGTTGGATTTTATTACCTAATTAATTGCTATTTAAACAAATTTCAAGACATACAATTATTTGAAAATTCGCAAATACGAGCCTACATAGATTCTAAGCAATATAACAAGAAGTTAAGTGATTTTTAACGTTCATATATCACCTATCATATATGGTACTAAAAAAATATATTCTCTTCAATTCAATGTACCATATTAGAAACTTAAACTAAATTCAGTGGTTCAACAGCCCATGAAGGCCAAGGCTTACTGTACCCTACTCAGTTTACGGGGACTTGGGCGCTGAGGTACATGAGCAGAAATTCCAATCATGTGGCCAGTTTGACGCGAAACCTTCATTGCTTAGCTCCCACGCAGGCTTGGTACTCATTTTATCAACCCACTGAAGGGATTAAAGGCTGAGTCGACCTCTGCCTAGCCGGGGGTAGAAACTTAAGTTTTCAGCATTTATGTACATGCAAGAAAATTTCTTTAGATAAACATTCAAGCATTGTGTTCGGATTCTTATGTGAACTCCAACATTCATCAACATTTGACATTCATCATTCATTTGACAACATTCATCAACAACAACATGGTCCAACATTTTTTTTAAAAAAATGTCATAAATTTCTATGGAATTTAAACTGTTTAAATGTCATAGAAAATTATTGATTTTTTTCTTTTCTTTTTTTTCATTGCATGGAATTCAGTTTAAAAAGATGGAGTATGTTATTTTATATTTTTACTTGTATTTAAATTTTTTTAATACTATTTATATTCTTCATGTTTCTGTAATTCAATAATTGTTCGTTGTAAATCCTCATAAAAAATTTTAAATGTTTAATAATTATTTTTGTTAATTTTTTTTTCGTAATTTCTATTAACTCGATAAATATTAATAATAAAGAGATGAAGAAATACTCAAAACATATTAAAAACTTATTTTATTATCATTATATCTCCATGAGTTTGCTTATAAATAAAAATCACAACACAGCAACTTTATCCAACATATCCTTAAATGTTGTCTTTGCTTAAGGTTAAAGAATAGGACCTGGATTTGGAATATTCTTTCATATATAAAAGAACTAAAACATTTATGTTTTTAACAAATTTTGAAATTGTTGACAGTTTCACTTATTTAGGTTCGGAAGTTAACAATAAAAATGACTGTATTACTGAAATCCGAAAGAGAATTACATTACCATGACTAATAGATTTCTTAATGGAATACGAAAATATATGAAATCGAATTTAATCAAAAGAAAAACAAAGGTTCTATTGTATAAAAGTCTTTTAAGATTAGTATTAGCTTATAAATGTAAAACTTGTTCCATGTCTCGAACAGATGAGAACATGATAAGTATCTACGCGTAAGGAAGATTTTAAGATTTATTTTTGGAGGTGTTCAGGAAAATTAAACGTGGCAAAGAAGATCAATTTCGAGTGTTATCAATCATATAAAGAACCTGACATTGTTTTCATCAAAATACAACGAATTAATTGGGCATGTTACGTAGTCAGAATGGACGAAGACCGCACACCAATGGGCGGGCCAAATCTTAGATGGATTGGTGGCCTAGAAAAAGATATTTTAGTTTTGGGAACTAAGAACTGGAGAACACTAGCAGGAAGAAGGCTGGCCTGTAAAAGGTTTCTTGAGAAGACCAAGGCCCACCCTGGGTTGACGAGCCCCTAAGGAAGGAAGAATGAAAGAAATCATTTATATTGTATTTTGGCTTCACTATCCTATACAGAGCAGCATATTGTACCATACTACTCATTTTTACCTGAGAGTATGTGTATAATATCTGGTATAAAATGTGTTTCACCTTTTGAGTGCTAAATGAGCTATCTTTTTACACGTTAAAATTTTAAAAAAGTATTTATGGAACATTTTGAAATTTTAAAAATGCTATGTTATGAACAGATGTATGAATTATATTGTTGTAAATGTTCTTGAAGGTTGAGACATTTTTCTGTCTGAAAATGCACTCAGCATTTACTACAGACTCTCGTACATTTCCCGAAGACAGCTTTAATATGCAACCACAAGTGCAACAAGATGTAGATCAGTTTAACATAGCTTCGAGATACAACGCATAACATGAAAGATTGAATTATTGCTTTTTTTTCGTAAATTCTATTTTACTAATCAGTTACGGAAACAGTTATCAGCTAGAGAGTTATAGCAAACGATTTATTTATTTATTTAGACGTTTGTATTATAATTATGCAGCTATAATTATCAAAAAAGATTTATAATTAAACCGCCAAAAGACATTTTAATAAATATTTTATTTTGAAAAGTAATCCAAAGTTCTTGATGTGGAAGCACTTTCATGGGTGCCATCAACAATCCCTTCTACGGCTTAGAATATACTTTATTTTTTAAAATTTCTTAATTTTTTGTTTTGTCACTTGTTTGCTAAGACTTGAACTTTTAGAACCCCCGCTGACGAACAGCCCATTGTGAAAGACATTGACCTTGTTTAGTGAATGAGGAAGATCTTTTGCAACTGTATTTAAAAAGAAGTTTGTTCAAAAAGAGAAAGAAAAGTTGCAAAATAATTGTGAAATACAATTTTTCTCATATCACGTTACAGATCTTCAGATGATAATATTCTGCAGGAAGGCATAATCTGTAGAAAAGTCACTTAGATAATTGGTTCTATAGTTTGCCTGATCAAGTAATTCTTCGTTTACAAGGTTATGGTATTGAGATTGATACAATTTAACAGCTTTCTCATCGTAGACAACTCAAAAAGGAAACTGGCTATGTGTTTTTTTTGGTACTATAAGGATATTATTTATAAAAATAAATTTAACAAAACCTAATATTAGTAAATTATTATAAAATGGGTCATTAAGTTAGTTTTGAAAATAGGCACATTTAAACATGTTTATTTGTTGCTGAGGTAATAATAGTTAATAAAGACAATATTCAAAATTTCAAGCAAAATGGTAACCTGACTCATAAACTTTGAACTTGAGTTCTCTAAGTAACTTTCTTCTTGAATTTATAATGCTAAAATTATAAAAATTTTCAAATTATATGTTCTTGTTCAAGTAAATTACATATTTATGTTTTGTCAGAAAAAAAGTTTAAGATTCAGCATTACATCTAAAACCGGAAATTATCTAAAAATTTGCTATTTAAAATGTGGTTTTTTAAGAACTTTTGACTTATTATCCCATTTTTCAGTGCTGAGGAATTGCTAAGAAGATTGAAACTCATATTCCAAAAAGTAACATGACAATAAATAAACTTTTATATACAGTCTGTATATTTTCACTTAAAAAATTCTCTGTGTGTGTGTGTGTTCATAAAAAATTAAGAACTTATTTAGAAAAAATATAAAAAATAAATTCTGAAAATTTAACGAAATTTTGTTTACTACGATATAGCCTTTATTATTTTTCTCAAACTTATATTATTTTAAATATTAAACTCATTTTTCTTTTAGTAGTCATGCATACTAACAAGTAGTCATGTATTTTCTTCATACTCTCCCTCCCTTATATATATATATATATGCAGTTGAGTTGCAGATGGTTGGTACCATCAAACTAATTTAACCCTACTTATATATCGGTCCTAAGTCCGAGGTTGCATTTAGCTAGTTTATAAGTTTTTATCTTTTAATTTCGTTTTAAAACGTTGGTATTTTATTATTTTTATATTCACCATTGATATTTTGAAATGCGAGTATGGGATATATCATTTCTCTATTGTTATGGATATTCACAAAAATGAAGTAAAATTATCAGACAGTTCTCTGGATTTCAAATGTCGTTTACTGGAACCTGCATACAAAACAGGATTATTAGATTACGTAAGCAACACGATTTTATTTTTTAGCGTTTGGGTTGAAACGAACAATGTATATCCAGTCCTCTCTCATGCTATATAGAGTAGGAAACCTGAACAGGTAACTTTCAGATTATTTATATCGAAACATGATGCTGGTTACTTGTTTAAAATAACAAAACCTGTTTGTATGTATTCTTTTTTACACACATAACTAGAAGTTGATTTTCAGTATCCTGGCCAAGGAGTTATTGCTGAAAATTTCTGCCTAGTTTCTTGCCCAAAAAAGATTAGAGGAATGTTTTCCATTTAATTATGATGCTTACCGTTTAGTAACTGTTTCATATTAAAATATAATGCATGCAGAAAGAAAATGAACCTCAAAGAATTAATCAAGAATTCAAAAACTAAATCGGAGAAGTCTCGAAATGCGTGCTTATTTGATCCCATTTTTCAGGTAGTCATTGGAATTCCTTTTGTTAGAAAACTCACTACCCACTAGTAATTATTATCTCGTGATTCATAATTTAATTCTTGAGTTACAAGGAAAACATTTAGTAAAAAAGAAATCCAAAAAAACTTCCGATGAAATTAGATTTCTGAATACTAAATTAATAATAATTCAACATGTAAATGATGCCATTGAGTGTGATGAATAAGAGTTAATAAAAAGGAAAACTTTCTGATATTTATCGAGAATGAAAAACTGAATTTATTTTTAGTGAAAAAATTTTTGAAAAGAGCAAAACTTAGGAACATAATTTCTAATTTTCAGTTAGTGCTGAATAAATTATGAATTCTTGAATAATTTTCATACCTTTTTTTTTTTTTTTTGGTGGCTGTTGCTATCTGTGAAACATGTTTAATTTATAACGTAAATTTCAATGGACGAAATTCCTGACCGTCACATCAAAAATACAATCACGTGTTTTCCATTGGACCTAAAGCAAAGTCTTCTTGGGCTCGTATAATCAAGATACAGTTTCAATTTTGAAAATTGGGTAAACGTGACCACAAATATCAAGATTCTTCAAAAAAACATTTTGAAAAAATTCTTATATTCTTGTTTTTTTTCTTAAACTAAGTGCGTTTTGTTTACGTGTATGCGTTAATTTTGGAACCAATACGTCCTTTTGAAAGAGTTCATGTTAAAATCAAAAGATGGCAACAGAGTGACGCGATAGAACTGATTGGCTGGAAACATGTGAGTGTACTTGTATTTATCACGTGGCAATGATATCATATGAATTTAGCCCATTAATGCTTATATTTGCATGAATGGTTATTATTAGAGCATAGAAGTAAGTTTACAGTATTTAATTAACAGTTTTTAAATAGTTTAAATGTTCCATTTTACCTTCGCTTTATAATTTTTCTATTTTTGCTCACTCACCCTTCAGCAATAATTTACTTCTGCTTAAAATTTTCTTTCAGCTTTTGATCCAGAAGTTTTGCACATCTTGAATGTTCCAGTAAACGAAATATTCATAATGTAAACATGTTCCAGACTGAGCAAACCACATAAACTGTTTCATTTTATTTCTAAAAGTTGTACATGGTATGCATAAGAACATAGAATATATGCTTGCAATTCTTCCTCAAATGCCATTTTATGTAGAATGATTCAATTGCTTCAAGAAGGTCATTCCATTCCCTAACATTCTTTGTGTGAGAATTCAATGAAAGATTGATTTTATATAAATAAAAATAATTGCTTATATTTTCCATTTGATTGACAATTTTTTGTTTTATAAAATTGCTTTAACAATAATTTACGGGAACTTATTAATAAAATTCTGGACTCTGAAGTATTTTTTATATGTAAGAATGAATTAGAATATTCAACTCAAAATCACCACTATTTCGAATGCTATGTAATTCTAATTTTTTATGACATATTATCAGAATGATATTTAGAAATTATATTTTAAAATTTAAACTTAAAAAAATATATTAAACTACACTTTTTAAAAGATTTTCAAATAAAAAATATAACTGACTTTTAAATGAAAATGGTATGGAAGGAACTTCTACAAAAGGGATAGAATAGATGCAAAAAAAAAAGGCAGAATATAAAAATATTGTCCTTTTAAAGAGAAATCAAGAGTATTTGGTGTACCATCTTCAAAGCATGACAAAGAGACAAAATAAATAAAAATGGTTTGAGGACCACCAAGAAAAAATAAAAAATCGATTTGGCCTGTTTTTGTACACTTTTTAAATCTGTATTTGAGTATGAATTAAAATGCTGCATCAGTCAAAAAATTAAAGGTACTTGGTTTTAAAAGTCTTATTTAAATCGGAAGCTTTAAGAGGTGTTGGAAAGCTAGAATTATATTTTTTTGACAATTTGAGATTTTTACATTTTCAAATTGTATAGATTTTAACCTTTCTAAAAATACCTTACTTTAACCTCTAGGGTAGTTAGAAACACTTAAAACATGTTTTTAAATAATCGTTGAAACTGGGCCACGCCCATTTGAATGGCGAAAAATGTAAACAAAGTACTTCGTTTTTGCTTAAAAGTTGAACGTCTGATATGAGCCAAAACATGTATCTTTTATTGTAGATTGAGCTTTTTATTTTTTCTTTTTTATTTCCTAGCCAATTAGAAATCTCACTGCATACATTAAAGCCAATTTACCTCAAAATGTAAATTTTGATGTTTGATGTACCTTTTCTGTGAAACTACTGTTCACAGATATGTAAATTTTTTATTATATATTTATAATGATAGCTAATATATACTGTGAAAGGAGCTTTTCGTAAAAAACTCAAAACTTTATTTTTGACAAATTTTTTATGTGAAAAATGGGTCAAATTTCGCAAATAAAATATTTCGTAAATTATTAGAAAAAATTTAAAATTAGCTAAAAGCTTATTACAGCATAATGAGAAAGGTGTATTTTAATTGTATAAAAAATGTCAAGCATGTACATATAACAGATTTAGAGAAAAGTACAACGAAAACAGCCCATTTAACATTGTCAGTATTTATATAGAGAGGTTTCCAACTCCCCTTAAAAATATTATTTCAAAAGTGAAAAATTTGATGTGCAAATTTTAATCGTAAATTGGAAAACGAAGAATAGAATTTTGCTTCCGACAAAAGCATCTACAACTGACAATCACTATAACTGAATTTGAATCCCATACGAAATTAAATCATTTCCTGCTTAGAATTGATTGAGAACTAACTTAATGAATATTAAATTTTTGATTTCATTCATAACTCATCTTATATTTACTTTTTATCTCTCTCTGAAAATACATTTACAATGGAGCCCAAAAGCAATCTTCATAATTAGACTTTCTCAATTTAATAATTCTTTTCCTCATGGGCAACTAGTTCCGTTACCATACTTGTCATATTAATCTAAATTGCAACAAATGTCGACCTATATTCTGCCACCGTTCTCTTCAAGTAAAATGTTCTATTTCCTTAAATACTCCCGAAAAGCCCGGGGACTTTTTTCTTCTTCTTCTGGTGGTCTATAATTATTATCACATCACCTGTTGAGGTTTCCTTCTTTTATGTTGCGGCAACTACAGTAACTGAATCCAAGAGTTATAAAGTTCACTTAGTGTTCGATATGATACTCAAGTTTTTTTCGACTGGAATGTTCTTGAAAAACAGCAGACGATTTTTCAGTTCTCGTATTCGATTAGATAAATATAGAGACGTATTATGTTCTAAAACTTTATAAACCACGTTCTTTGTATTTGGGTAACAAGAATCACAATTGAGTATTCGATATGATACTTAAGTTTCGACTGGAATGTTCTAGAAAAAAGCAGACGATTTTTAAAGTTCTCGTATTTATTAGATAAATATAAAGACTTATTTTGTTTTAACCCTTTTTAACCGCATTCTTTGTATTTGGGTAACAAGAATCACAATTATAAGAACAAAATCGAAAAATCGTTAATTTTTTTTTATTTATCATTAAATAAAATTGTAAGAAATAATTTGGATGGCTTATAATTATTATCACATCACCTGTTGAGATGAGAAGCTTTCCTTCTTCTATGCTATTGCAACTACAGTAACTAAATCCAAGAGATATAAAGTTCACTTAGTATTCCATATAATATTTAAGTTTCTAATGGAATGTTCTAGAAAAAAGCAGACGATTTTTAAGTTCTCGTATTTCATTAGATAAATATAGAGACGTATTTTGTTTTAACCACGTTCTTTGTATTTGGGTAACAAGAATCACAATTATAAGAACAAAATCGACTAATCGCTATTTCTTTTTTTTTATCATTAAATAAAGTTGTAGGAAATAATTTGGCTGCTGAATTCATTGCTGCCGTAATTGTAATCGAATTTAACTTAGGAATGGTTTTCGTGACAGCTGAGCATTTATAAAAGTATAATTTTGGCTTACGATGAACTCATAAAATATTGTCTTACTATTTCTTAGTAGTTGCTTCGTGTTTATATTCAGTACAAAAAAAAATGGATTTCACAGAGATTAGTTCAAAAATCGGTAGATTCGATTTTAGTAAGATTTCATTTTTATTTACGAACGCATTTATGTGGGATCACTTTGTTAAATAAAATTTTCTCTGTGTTTTGTTATCTTTTAAAAAGAGTATAGTTTTCTTATTTATAAACTCGTTTTTTTGCGGTTGCTGTTTTTAAACATATTGATTTCCTTAATCAATCCATCACAGAAAATTATTTCCTCGAAAACTGTTGTAAATAATTTTTCTAAGATATTTGTTTTCATATAAATGTCAAATGCATTCAAACGAAATGTGTTGAAATATTCTAATTATATTTTTGGATATTAAACAGAAAAAACGTTCTATCATTTTGAATATTGGTGATGGATTGCATATAGTCAAAAGTTGGTTATTTTTAATTCAATACTTTCCAAGAGTGTTCGATTAAAAATAGTGTTATCATGAATAGCTATGTCAATGTATGGTATTAAGTCCTTCTTTGTGGATGTTTCGAGAGTAAAAATATCCGACATTTTTTATTTTATTTTATGTTAGTCACACGGAGCTTAAGTTCGTATGAAATTAGGTTCAAACAAATGAATTTAAAGTTAAAATAGAGGTATTTTAATTCAACTTCCTTATATTCAGGCATTTTTATTTCAAATGATAAAACTAAAAAATTCTTAACTAAAGGCAAACAGAATAATTTAACAATTAAAAAACTGGCAACATATTAAGTAGTTAAAAAATTAGCCAGTTTACAAATTAATGTCTCAAGTCTTCGTAATTCATATAAATAGTAACAATTATGTTTGTATATGTACCTTTTTTTAGTAAGTAATTCATTCCTTTTTTTTTCAACGGCTCTAAAAAAACGCCGTTATGTAATAAACTAAAAAAAATATCAACTATCTTCAGTTCTTCATAAAATGAATAGGGCTCACTGAAACAAATAGAATCAACGGAAATGAAAATATTCTTACAAAATGAATAGTTAAAAAAAGAGATCGAGCTTTACTACACAAAAAAAGCTACAACTCTAAAATTCCTTATCACTAGAGGTCAACTGGATACCGGTGCTTGTTTACTTTGCTCTTCTTTCCACATTTTTACAGGGAATTTGAAAATTTTTCGTAACTTTTAATCATTTTCCCTGGTAATTACACAGAAAAAGTTTTGTATTTCTAAGTTAATTAGGAGGGATTTTATAACTAAATATACCTAGAACTTTCGCTGGTGTCGTTTCGAC
>BMAV01019629.1:110776-125507 GCA_019973955.1 Trichonephila inaurata madagascariensis
GTGTGTGTGTGTGTGTGTGTGTGTGTGTGTGTGTGTGTGTGAGCTGTCTAGCTCTAATTTAGGTTCCGATGAAGACATAAGATTGAGTGAAATTGACTGCGAAGAAACTGAAGAAAGTGCAGATGTAATTGATAATATTCTAGTAAATTCTGATATACATGTCGCTAGGGATGCCACAGAATGGATACCGCATAATAGTAATGTTCTTGGCAGATTTGTGACTCGAAATGCTTTGCGACAAAGCAGTGGTCCAGCAAGCTTCGCGAAAGCTAATGTCAACGTCAGTTTTCTTATGATATAAATGGCCATAATATATGATAATTACATGAAATAATATTAAAAAGTCTTAAGCTAAACCCTACTGAACAGAAGTCTTGCAATTATTAAGTTAATATAATTATTTTATATATTTTAAATCGCGGTGTCGAAATGACACCGGTGGACATTTAAGGGTAATCGAAATTTCCCGGACGTTCTAGTGTTAAACTTCTCTGACTATTCACTGATAATTACACAAAAACAACATAAAAATCAATTCAATCTGTCACAAAATGTTCCATATATAAACGCTAGGCTCTACAAGAACTTTTCATAAAAGAAAATGGATATTACGTGTGTGATGCTTGAAGCCTCCATTTGCAAGTAATATAATTCTAGGAATAAAATATATTCCAAACATTCCAGATAAGCCCCATTCTGTCTTTCTCGACTGATTCGCGTGATATATCGTGTTGATATAAAAGTCCCACGTTATCGTGTGCAAACAGAAAGTGGATTGTCGAAGTGAATACTAGCCGAAAGCCAAATGATATGATAATGGGTATATTCAGTATTGTTTAATGGGTTATAAATCACAGAAGTGTTTCCGGATGCAAATTTCTTAGAGGTTTTTGTTGTAAGTATTATCATACAGCAGTTCTTTCTAGTCATTCGCACGATCTTTTTGTGGTATATCATTTAAAATGCATAAAAATTTTGATGTAACTTCTCGCAGTACATTAAATAGATTATAAAAGAAAAGTTAAGCATATTTTAGAGCAAAAATTTACGTAATTTAATAAAAACTGTAGAAAAAACTTCTTCCGTTCTTCATTCATAGCACATACATTAAGGTATCCGACTACGTTCGGAACCGTGATTTTGCAAAAGCGTGTAAATGGATAATATTTATGATATTTAGTGTCACTTAGATTAGAATACATGTATAAAATTGTTTTAAGGACATTATGACAAAAAAAATGATTTAAATACAATATTTTGGCAAAAAATGAACTTAGAATAACCTTTTTTCCAAATGTTCTCCTTTTGTAAAAAATACTTCTATTGTATTAATATTTTGCCTGTATTCAGCTCAGACCTCTGTATAGAGGCTCAACTAGAATTTTTGAAGTGCATAACTCGGAAGTCGGTTTATCCATGTTTTACGAAAACATAAGGGAGAAATTTTAAGAAAATACGCCGATAATTATTTTAAATGGTTGTAACTATGAAAATAATGTGAATTTTTCAAAATTCATAGTTGAGCCTCTGTACAGAGGTCTGGGCTATATACAGGCAAAATATTAATACAATAGAAGCATTTTGTACAAAAGGAGAACATTCGGAATAAAGGTTATTCTAAGTTCCTTTTTTGCCAAAATATTGTATTTAAAAAAAAATTTTGTAATAATGTCCTTAAAACAATTTTATACATATATTCTAATCTAAGTGACACTAAATATCATAAATATTATACATTTATGCGCTTTTTTAAAATCATGGTTCCGAACGTAGTCGGATAGCTTAAGCATGTATAAATATTGTTACGAATTTTGTGCACATAATTTAAATCTTCATGCGTTATATTACTTTATGTTGTATTTATTGTATGATGAAAATTCTAATATTCGCAAGCAACACCGTTTCTTAAATTATAATGGCGTTTCAATGGAAACTTGGGGATATGTTGGCGATACAGCAGTGCCTCTCAAACTTTCAATACTTGCGACCCAATATTGAATCATAATTTTCATCGCTCTCCTCTCCATGCTATAACAATGTATTGAATTCGATAATACGATACTTTGACGCTAAAGCTACTGTGAAACTTTAACCTCTTAAGTGCTTCCGGTGTTTATAAACGTCTCACTCAGCTAATGTGTAGATTTCCACGGGCGTATATATACGTCTTTCCTGTTCACTACTGTTCCGAAGGCTTTGAAATGCAATAAAATGAGCTTGACAGTATTTGCGAAGGATTTGCTTATTTCAGAGGATTTTCTTATTTATACCATGTCTCTTCTTTCCACCAATACACCACATACGTGCGAAACGGAGGCATTGGGGATCGAATCGTCTAACTTTCAATCTACAGTTAAAGGATTAATTATAGACCGTACAAATTATCAAGATAAGTGTTAATGTTCGCATATAATTTTATATATGAAAAGCTTGTGGTGTCACTGGTAAAATAATTAAACTTATTCTCTTAACTTAGTATTGTTAAACTAGCTATAAAATACATTTTGCAGTACTTATACATTTTAAAGTGTATTACATCAGTGCAAAAGTTTTTTTTATTATGTTAGAATTTATTTTGTTTGCTTACTTTCCAAAAATTAATAATTTTTTTTTAAATAATCTTTTGTTTTCGACTTTTCGTTATGTTCGCACCCCCTTTCTAGGGTTATCACGCCCCTCTAGGGAGGCCCGCTCCACAGTTTGAGAAGCGCTGCGATACAGCAAAATTGGCATCATTTCTGGTGACCAAATTTAGTGACTTGGCTATAGTATGGATGATTTTGAAAATTTCGGGAGAAATCTATTAACATCAGGATCTATAACGTAAGCGGATTTTTCCGAGAAAGTGTTAGAAGGCAGCCGCACAGACTATAAATAGCATTTACTCACTGAAACTGAGTCAGTGCGAGGGTAACTCTGAAATTTTTGAGACACGCTCAGACGAGAAGTTACAAAAAAAATTAACGGTTTAATTTGAAAATATAAAGTTACGCATACAGCAGACGACTTTTTACTGACTTACTTCAAATTGTTTAGCGTAGAATAAATTTTATACATAAGAGAAAATGAAGTTGACGCAAGAACATTATCGTGCTATAACTTTCTATGATTTTAAAGGGGAATTAAATCAAGACGAATGTGTTCCATGGCTGCAGTTAGCATTTGGTGATGAATCTCCATGTCGTGCTACTGTATTCAGATGCTTTAAAGAACTTGGTAGAGGTCGCAATTCTCTTCAGAATGAAGAACACACAGGATGGCTGCGGTCGACAGAATCCCTGATAATGTGTCTGCTATACGAAAAATGTTAATGAATGATAATCAGTATACCTACCAAATGGAACTTAAAATTGGCTCCGCAACCGTACACAAAATTATTCATGAAGAATTATATTTGAAAATGTAGTTTGCCGTTGGAGTTTCGTATATTCTAATTGAGCACCAAAAAGAGGAGCGTGTTAGAATCAGTAAAGAAACCCTGAAATTATTAAATTATGGTAGCCACCGTATCATTTTAAAAATTGTAACGGGTGATGAAACTTACATACCGTTTTTTTTTTTCGAAATCCAACACGTCAAGAAAGCAAAATATGATCTTTGATCCCACGCCAACAATAGTGAAAAGACAACGAGCAATCAAAAAGTAATGTATGCCGTTTTCTTCAGAAATACGGGATTGGTCAAAGCCATCAAGTTTTAAGAATAGAAGACAATAGCAACAAACTGGTATACCACTAAATGTCTTCCAGGAATTCTCCAAGAAGTGAATGTTAGCGTACCAATGCTTTACCATGAAAATGCATCGTTCCATATACCGGATTATCGAGTTTCTTAAACAAAAACAAATTAAAGTGATAGAGCATCCACCTTATTCTTCCGATCTAGCTATGTGTGACTTTTGTTTATCTTTTAATCTAAAAAAGAACTTACGTATACGTCGTTTTTATTCAGAAGAAATTGATGGGGCTATATAAATGCATTTTTTTCACCAATTCCGAGAAATAAATGGTTTGAGGCATTTAATATGTAGAAAATTCGTCTACAAAAGAGTGCATTGATTGATGGAAGAGACTACTTTGAACACTCCTAAGATTTTGTAAATATAGCTTTAAAAACCTAGTAGTATCTCAAACATTTCAGAATGACCCTCATATTACTTTGGCTGTCGAAGAGTCCACTAGCGATTAGTTTTGCTAGCGAATAAACTTTAAGTACTTGTACTTTTAGGCACTGATATTCGTTTCTGAGACCTGTAGAAGGTGTAAAAACCTTCTTGAAGTTACTGCGCGAATTTTACGTCTGTATCTTGTGTTTTAAGGATTGCTTTTCCACAGTAAATTTCCATCGCTCTTAAGAAACTATTAGGCTCTTAGAAACTGATAGCATAAAATCCACGAATCCCGATCTACGTAACAATATATTTATTATTACTTCGAGAGAAAAAGTATCAGTCATAATTACACATTGTAGAATGAAAAATGAATTACTATAACATGAAATATGCGCAAATATTTACCTTTATTTCAATATACTTTACCTGATAAAATATCTGTATTTTATTGGCAATGCTATACAAAAATATAATTGAAAATTTAAACCGTATATAAAAAAGTTAATATTTATAGTGAAGAACCAGTACACTGCAGAATTATGCCTAAAAACTTTCTCTAAAATTTTTCAGTAAGCTAATTCAAACTGTTTTTCAATTCGTCAAAATTACATGCATGGAAATATTTAATAAAAGTAAAAATGAATTTATTGATTTATAAAGAAAAAGGAAATTAGAAAAAATCTAAAAAGATCAAAATTAAACATTTATACATGAATTTGTTACAAATTTAATTTTTTAAAGAATGTGTGAGGGAGTGAGTGAATATTAACATCGCACTGTTCAGCTACATGAGGACCTTTGGCGATGGACCTCGTAATTTTGAACCATGGTCAAGTGACGAGGACGACACCGGAGCTGCGCTCTCTCCTAACTACCACACCACACCAACGGGTGGACGTTTGAATAGTTTATTAATAGGCTCTAGAATTATATTATTGATGAATTCTTAAAAAGATCAAAATCAATGATGCAGAATGACGAAATATTCGCTTGATCTTTAAAAATACTTATCAAATTATTTACCTCTAAAAGTATTTATTTCAATCTAAATAAGAAGAAACATGCAATTAACGATCTTAATTACTTAAAACAGATAAATACTTGATTTCTAATTGAATATTTATAAAGCTATTACTATTAAGACTCTTTAAAATTGATTAAACTTTTTAACTAAAAAAACTAAATTTAGTTTTATAGTATGATATAATAAAGCTAATATGTTTACGATATTACTGAAATTTGCTAAATTGAAGAATTGCTATTTTTAAATATCCTGTGTTTTATTTTTGTTACAACAATTCTAAGTGTTGAGGCTGTTTTCGGCATAAGTTCGAGAGCCTGAACTATAATGCGGAGCACATTTTCAGACAGAAAAAAGCTTCAATTTTCATGAAAATTTGCAAGATTGTAACTTATACATCTGTTAACAATAAAGCGTTTCTAAAATTTCAAAATATTTCGTGAATATTATTATTTTTTTCATTTTAACACGTGAAAGTACAGCTCATTTAACATTACGGTATAGGAGAAAAAACTCGAAACATTTTATACCAGAAGAAATGGCTCAGCTCTGTCAAAATAGCGAAGAATGATAAAATATGTTGTTCTCTAAGGGATAGTGAAGCCAGAATATAATATTAATTTTTCATTTTTTTTATATTTGAAAAAATGTACCTAATTTGGGTCCTATTCTTTAACATTAACCGAAAACAGCCTTATGGAATCTCTTAACACAATAGTGTTGGATATCCTATTGGAAATTTGACATTTGAAGACATCACTCGAAGATATTAAAGGATGATGCCAAACACCAAATGAAAAATAATCATTTCCTACAATTTTTTGTGGTGAAACGAACTTTTTGCTATTTATATAAACACTTTTATTAATAACATCAAATTTAGCACCTAATTTATTTTCCTTTTCCTTCTGTATTATCTATTACTTTTCTTCATTTTTTTTTTACCTAGCAAAGAAAGACTTCCTATTTCCTTTCTCAAATTTTAATGCATTTTCCCTCTCTAAAACATCTAAGCGCTCAAGTCTTGCACAAAAGAAAAAAATAATACTATTCTGAGGGAAACAGGTTGTTAAATATTCAGGAATTAAATTTTTTTGTTTCGTTCCGGAAGCTTTTTTCCTTTTCCAGAGCTTGAGAAGGAAACCGATATATTTTCCTTCAAGGTTATGAGGTTGTGCTTCACTTCTGTCACAAATAATCCTCTTTACTCTATATTCATCTAGATAGGGATTACGCAAGATTACTGCACTCTATTTATTGTTGTCTAATATAAAAATAGCATAAGTAAGCCTAATTTTTGTCATACTTATTTAGAAATCGCTTAATTTTTATGTTCAGCTATACTATTTCTTTTAATGATGTGTGAAGTGTTGTTTTCCCAATTTGGAGCTAGATTCAAATTATGGGGGATTTTTATGCTGTGAAATTATAAAAAACCTTTTCTTTTCAAAAAAATACTATGAAAAACTTTGATGGTATGCTGCAATGTTTCTCAGTTTAATTAATATTGAAATTCCGCTCACGTAAAATGGAAAAACATTAATACCGCTCTTTTTTCTCTTAAGAGAGAACTGAAATAATAGAACAGATTTTTCAATACATAAGGCAAGAGCTTTGCAGTATTTCTCGATTCAATTAATGTATTCGGAACCATGATTTTGCAAAATGCATATAAGTGAATAAATGTTTTGATACTTAGTGTCACCTGAATTAGAATAAGCATATAAAATTGTCTTAATATATTACTATAGTAAAAAAAAATTAAATGTGATTTTTTGGCAGAAAATGAAGACAAATGACATATTTTCAAACTCTTCTTTTATGGAAAATCATTTTATAACAATGACTTTTGCTTATATATGGATTAGTCTTCTATACACAGAGCCTGAACTAGGAGTTTCGAAAAATTCATAAACCAAAGTTATTTTGATGTAGAAGGTTTCATAAAATTTAATAAAGTGTCTACCAGAGCTCAAAGCTTTTATCCCACTAAATTTCCTCGTCACATACTAATAATTTTTTATTCCTTGTGTTTTGTTCAAAAAAAAAACTCTTCACCGGAGTCTATATTTTCTGAAATTTGTGTATGTGTGTAACCCTTCCTCAATTAAACTGACACCTTCTGTCGAATTCCCAACCGTTATTTGGTCTTCTGATTTAACAGGGTTTAAAGACTCAAGTTTTTCAAAGTCTTGCTCTTGCTCATGCATTTCCATGAGCTCATCAATCGTCAGCTCCTGATTGGGGGAATCCAGCAGTTCTAGAACGTCTCACTATCCATTTCTAAATTTATTTTTCTGCCTAATTTTTTTTTTTTTTTAAATTCTCAAAAAAAATTTTGTGGGAAAGGGTCGATTCCGTACGATACATCCGAACATGTACATTATCTGAAAAGGAAGAAGGGATTGAATAATCGAGTTGAGTAGCCCTCAGACAAAAGACGAACTGACGAGATCTGAAAATCGCGTAAGTTGAGATATTACTGTACTTAGACGGAAAACTTCTTGTTCAGAACTCAGACAAAATATCTTTCTTTCAGAGCTCTAATAAAGTACTTTTGTTTAAGGTATCCGACTACGTTCGGAACCGTGATTTTGCAAAAGCGTATAAATGGATAATATTTACGATATTTAGCGTCACTTAGATTAGAAAATGTATATAAAATTGTTTTAAGAATAGTATTACAATAAAAAATTATTTAAGTATTATTTTTTGGCAAAAAATGAACATAGAATGACCCATTTTCAAAATATTCTCCTTTTGTGAAAAAAAGCTTCTATTATAATAATATTTTGCCTGTATATAGCTCGGACCTCTTTACAGAGGCTCCACTAGAATTTTTGAAATATATAACTTAGAAGTGGGTTTATCCATGTTTTACGACAACAGAGGGGAAACATTTTAAGAAAAAAACGCCGATAATTATTTCAATGGGTTGTAACTCTGACAATAATGTGAATTTTTCAAACATCATAGTTGAGTCTCTGTACAGAGGTCTGAGCTATATGCTGGCAAAATATTATTAGAATAGACGCATTTTTTACAAAAGGAGAACATTTTGAAAAAAGTTTATTCTAAGTTCATTTTTTGCCAAAATATTGTATTTAAATAATTTTTTTTGTCAAAATGTCCTTTTAAAACAATTTTATACATGTATTATAATTTAAGTGACACTAAATATCATGAAAATTATCCATTTATGCGCTTTTTTAAAATCACGGTTCGGAACGTAGTCGGATACCTTAATGCTTAGATAAAATCGAACTTGTTAAGTTTGTTTACGCCTTAAAGTTAACGCCTCTTGTTTAGTTCTCTGATAAATGGGTTTTTTGTTTAATGATGTTTGATGATGATAATGATTTATTGCTTATAGATAAAATGTCTCTTGCTTAGAGCTTAAATAAAACACCTCCTGTTTAGAGCTTAAATAAAACACCACTTGTTTAGAGATTAAATAAAACATCTCTTTTTTAGTGATTTGATGAAGGTGAACAGATTATAACTTGTAATATTGCTTATTTAAAAACAGACACTTAAAAATAAAAAGAAGTAATTATTATATACAGCTTTGATTTTTCCAATCCATCTTTTATATTCAGTCTTTTGTTAAGGTTGTGTAGTAGATTCATGTAAACGAAGTTGTTTTTGTGTTTATTTCAATATTATGTTACAAAAAAATTGCATTATATATGAGTAGAAAACTGAATTTTCTGCTTATTATTATTGTTAATCATTAACTGTGCATATTAACACTTCTATTTTTCTGGAGTTTACGTTTCAAAGTCTAAACGAATCCATAACAAATAAAAATACAAAACTTCGTATAGGTATGTAAAGGCATCTTTTTTTAAAAGTCGAAGTCTTTATTTATGAAAATAGACTGTTTATATCACTATTCTTTGTTACCTGAAAAACATAACTAATATTTCGCATTTTTTATAAAAATACATAATATCTAAAATATAAACAAAAGCTTAATTTTTTAAAAAGTGATACAAATCTCCACGTAACAGCTGATACGTTAAAAGTCTTGTGTCTAAGAAAATAATAAATGCATATAAATACGATGAGTGCAAAAAATACTATAATACCTATCAGGAAATTGATTGAATAAGAGGCAATATCGTATTATGAAACGTTGTTTTTTAATCTATAAGAAAATTATAATATTTTTTAATTTTGCCGAAATGGTGCAACACAACTATTGTGTACTATCAAATACTTCTTTCATAATGTATTATAAAAAGCCTTTTACACATAACAAAAAAGTTTTATTGAATATCATTGACTAAATCTGTACAAATCCATCATTTATCACAAATACAGTTAGTTATTAGTAAAGGTACACAACTTCATTTATAAGAAACCAGACTTCCACTTCGTTTAGGTTGGCACTATGAAACGGCGTCAACTGAATCAAATTATTTTGATTATATACAAAAAAGAATTGCATTGAAAGAAAATTTTATTTCCTTTCTTGCGTACAAAAACAATTGAAACTATCTATGAAATATAAGGCATTGAAAATAAAATCAATTTGATTATTAAAAAGCATAAAATTTCAGAATGAAAAAATTATCATTATTAACACATTTTTAGTTCAAAATAGTGAAAGATCGCATTAAGAAAAAATAATATATTGATTGAAATTAAGAAATTGTAAGGGAAAGAAAACTGTCAATATAATCCGTACAATAAATAAAATCCTCAAAAATACAACATATTATATGCACATCTGCTATTCTTTTGAAAATGTACACTAATAAGCTAATATGATTCATATTAATATAACGATTATCAAATTTTGAGTTAAAAATATTATATTATTTATGTTTCATACATTTTATATATTGTAATTTTTTTTTTAAAAAAAAAAGTCACTGAATATGCGTTTAAATTATAAATTTCATTTTAAATTTTGCATTTTAATATATTAAAAACATTATTTAAGAAAATAACAGCCAAACCTGAAATTTTAGTAAACAATTTGCATTAAAATGTGTATCAAAAATTAAAAATTATGTCTCAAATAATACACATCTTTCGTTTAAATTTCTAATTATAGATATTTTGTAATTTTACTTATAACTATATTTTCACATTTAATGTGTTATAACTCATTATTTCAGAAACAAAAACAAAAAAATATATATACACATATACATTACACACATATAATAATGTAAATACTTTATTACAATTGCACACACATACGTACGTTCTTGTTTCTCAGAATACAAGAACATGTGGAACATAGAAATAGCTTGCATAGTTTACAATTTCTTTTTAGAAATTGAAAATATGTTTAATAAAAATATTAAATAAGTTTAAAGGGGTAGATGTCAGAAAATAGTAATAATTTAACGATTTTTTTTTTTCTTCTGAAAAACAAGTAAAGAATTTCTTAAAATTTTCATAATGGAAGCTCTCTGTTATTATTTGATTTACCAAAAAAAACAGTAAGTTTTCGAAATCCATTTAAAAACTGGTTTTTAAAATATATATATACATAAATATATAATTATCCATGAAATATAAATTAAGATCATCTTTCACAACTCAAATTATGTGGAGTAAAAATGTTATCTCAAAGCATTCATGATATTTTAGCTGCTTTTATACTTTGAAACACAAGAATGTATACCAGTATAGCCCTTTTTTAAACTAATTTGATATCGGTTCGCTACTTTTTTTTTTTTTTTTTTTTTTTTTTTTTTTGCCAAATAGTTTTAAAGAAAGTTGCGGCAATAATTTTACTCTACCATAGTGTTTACCTGGAAGATCTATTTGGTGCTATTTCATGCGAAAAACGAGTAGCGCACCGATATCAAATGAGTTTGATTCAGTACATTACGGTATAAAAAATCATGTAAACACTTAACTCACAACTATACATTTTGAACACTTTCGAATAAAGATAATATTATGGAATATCTTTTTAGATACAGAGAGACATACATTTAATCTTCCAAAAAAAATAAACAAGACAAAGATATGAATCTTGTCTCTATTTGTCTTCCATAAGTCACAGTCCATGTTGTGAAGAGTTTGTTTTTAAATTAAAGCTTCTATCACAAAGAAGTGATATAAGTGAAATATATAACTTAATATATTCATTTTGGATGATTATAGCTTGCTTTTGGCACCTTTATCCATTCTTTTAGACCATGGGTAACACATGACTTTTTTTAAAGAACACTGGAGCCATTTTTGTTCAAGCATCTTCATACTGTTGCCACCTGTACATCCAGAAAGATGCATAAGATTACAATGTTCTTTTTTTTGTGTCTATTTAATTATTCCTCTGGAACTCTTCTAAAGACTAGGATGTGGACTTGGCTTTGAGGATGATGTCTCGTTCTTTACGAATAAACTTCTTCTGCAGGGGTGTTATGAGAAGGTGAAGAGGGTGAACAAAACAGAGCATCAGTGCTATGCAGTTAAAGAGATTCACCTAGATAAGAGAAAAAAGTAAAAAAGAAGATATAAATGTGTCTATTTATGTCTCAGCTGTACAAATATTTACACTTGTAGATTAGGTTGAAATAATTATCGGCGTTTTTTTCTTAAAATTGCTCCCCTCTGTAAAATATGGATAAAACCACTTCTAAGTTATATATTTCAAAAATTCTAGTTGAGCCTCTACAGAGAGGTCTGAGATATATACAGGCAAAATATTATTGTAATATAGAAGCATTTTTCATAAAAGGAGAATGTTTTGAAAGTTGGTCATTCTAA
Organism: Trichonephila inaurata madagascariensis; assembly: GCA_019973955.1. NCBI lineage: Eukaryota > Metazoa > Arthropoda > Arachnida > Araneae > Nephilidae > Trichonephila > Trichonephila inaurata. The sequence goes on from BMAV01019629.1 coordinate 122,647, forward strand.
GCTCATTTTTTGTCAAAAGATAGTACTTAAATAATTTTTTATTGTAATAATATTCTTAAAACAATTTTATATACGTTTTCTAATCTAAGTGACACTAAATATTATCCATTTATGAGCTTTTGCAAGATCACGGTTCCGAACGTAGTCGGATACCTTAAGGTAGTGCTCCGCAACCTTTTTATCGCTGCAGACCGGTCAACGTTTGATAATTTTACCGCGACCCGCTGAGGGGGGGGACACGTTGATTGTTTATATTTTAGATTGTTTTGAAATAACAGTTTTAATTTAGTTACTTTTAAATATGCCTTCAAAATAAAATATAGTTACACCAAAAATGAATAAAAGATATTTAACGTGGAATATAAAGTGATTTCCGTGGTAAGTTGCGCAAATCCAAGAGAAATGCACCCCTTTAAATAAAATGGCAATAGTTTAATGTTCTTTAGGAGGCCAGGTACCATTTGATCCATCCGGTCTGGTACCGGTCCGCGGACGGGGGTTGCGGATCATTGCCTTAAGGTATCTGAATCGTCCGTCGATAGTGGTTATGATACGCTGTTTCAGCTCCGTTAGATCAGCAAGAAGGGAAGGGACGAATACTTTGCCCTTTACGTAGCCCCCCCCCAGAAAAAAAGACCAAAGAGTTAAGTCAGAATTTCTGGGTGGCCATTGATTAAGTGGCATGTTATAGTCCGTAAATCGTCCAAGTTAACAGTTTGAACAAAATATTGGTTAAAGTGTATGATAGGTGGCCCTTGGGCGATCAGAATCAGTCATCAAATTACCTATATGTAGCGATAAGTGTTCCGAGAGTAATGAAGAGCCGAATTCATTCTGGGATTAAAAAAGATAAACATCGCCAAATCCAAGGGGCCATCTATTCTAAACTTTAACCAAAAAAATTATATGAAAACTGTTGTAGATAATATATATATATATATGAATTATAGATACTACAGCAGGGGTACTCAACCTTTTTTTCTGCTGGGCCGTACATATATGGTAGATATTTCATGCGGGCCGCATCATGAGGATTAATGATAGGGGGGGATGCTTTAAGACCAAGTTAACACAAAAAATTTAAAATGTGCAAAATTGATCAAAATATTAAAACTCCTCTATTTTGCTTTTTTTAATTATTTTTTTTCTACTTTTTTTTTATTTTTGTCACTGAATTTTTCTAAATTGGAAGCATTTAAAAATCACTCCTTCACAATTTCTGCATCAGTAAACGGTTTCATATAATTACCAATAATATAACAAATTTCATAGGGTGCCTTTGCTACTGCTGTGACATTACCACTGACAAAACACTTTTTTTGCTATTGCAAAGATTATTCAGGAAAGCCCCTTTATCACCTCGTGAAAGAGATCTTCAAGGAAAAGTGTCATTGAACGATTCCTTTTATTGGAATTTTTTAAACACAACACTTTCATGACAAATCAAATAATTACTGATTCATGTCTTAAAACAACCTATTTTTTTTTCAAATATTTTTCGCTTGTAAGATATGAAAGACAGTTAAAAATTAGTTTCATTCATAAAATGGTTGCTACTCCACTGCTATCTATTATCACTAATCAGAAAAAAATATCAATTCGCACCCATACGACTTTGAAAGCAAGAAGCAAAATTAATATGTTTGATTTCTTAACAAAGTATTTCTCACACAGCATTATGAAATTTTCATAAATAAATTAATTTTTCAGAGCAATGGGCCATGACCGGGCCACTTAAAGAGTCTCCGTGGGCCGCAGGTTGAGTGTCGCTGTACTACAGTATATGAAAAAAATTAAATAGCATATTTTACTCACATTTCGAGTAAAATAATAGAAGTATTAAAATTGCCCCCCCCCCTTCCGTCTTATATTTTATAATGCATCCCAAACAACTATAAAAGTTCATTGAATTGTAAAAAAAGATATAGGGGATTTCAAATGGATTTTAAGGTACGTTGGATATTTAAGGGATGCCTGTGATTGTATGAACTAAGCTGTAGATTTTGGGATGCATGAAATGTAAGTTTAAAGCATCTAAACTCAATTGACGAATATTAAAATACACTGAACTCACCTGGAAGACATCGTAACTTGACCTGGACTCCCAAACATAGAGTGGGAACTGTAATAGGGAGCCAACAGCTGCCGTCGTACTCATGATTCCCAGTAATCGATTAAAATGACTTGCTGGAAATCTGAAAAATCACAAAAACATGTAATACTTCTTAACAAGTTCCGTTGAATTTTAGAATTTATGAGGAAAATTTTGTAAAGTAGATTAACTAACGCAATGTTTGTTTTTTTTAATCAAAATTTAAAGTTTAAAAATGTTTATTAAATTAATGATCGTATTAAAGTGTAGTAAAATTACTAGGTAAAGCGGATTGCAACTGTTTAAAAATCTAGATCCTATAATAATAAAATAGAAAAATTATTGATAAAGACAAAATTCCTTATGGTAAAATGGTCTTGAGATTGTTAAATTTGTTAAAGTGAACAATATCTCCATTCATAAACTTATGAAACTTAGTTAAATGATTTTTTTTCTTCAATATCGTAACAATTTGAACGAATCATTGTGGAAAAAAACGATTCAATCGAAAATTCCTGGAATTTGTACGACAATTTGTATTTTTTTTCGAAAATTCAGTTCTAATTTTTTTTAAAAATAATTTTGAAAAAATTTTCAGAATTACTATCCGAAATGTTGTATTTAGAAGAAAATGGAAAACATCTGTAAAAAAAAATATTGAAATAAAGTTAAAGTTAAGAACAAATAAAAATAAAAAGATGTGTGTGGTTTCAGTCCTATTTCAATATTAAATACCCTAGATATGTTCTGTTTCATAATAAATTTCAGA
>BMAV01019629.1:126071-139318 GCA_019973955.1 Trichonephila inaurata madagascariensis
ATTTCACTCACCTTATCCTCAAATATGCTGTAGCTACAGCAACGTGGAATGATCTGAGTATAGTCGTGAAAGCTATAGATATATAAACAGATGTGTCATTTTCGAAAAATTTGCAAAATTGCACAATGGCTTGTGCCATGGTCGTGAAAAGCATGGGCCAGAAACCGGATCGAAGTTTTATTAGTTTTCTTTTGTCGAAATCAGGCTCTAGAAATGGGAAGAGTAAGAATTAATTGTTGCTTCTAAAATGATTGAATAAAACCTTGAAATAAGCAGGACAATATTAAAAGACATAATTAATTGTCATATATTTCTTAGTAATAGAAAAAACAGCCTATGTCATAATCTTATAATAATAAAAATAGTTATATATAACGATGTAGTACTATATACAACGATTAATTATATAATGTAGTACTAATTAATAGATGTAGTACTAATATTGTGCCTCAGTAAAAACAATGTATTGAGTGGTGAAAAATAATTTATTGTGGTATAAGCAACTAAAATATTATTATATTTCTTCTAATGCATAAGTTCATTAATTTTACTTAAGAATATTTAAAAGTTTTATAACTCTTGGTATTATTTTTTCTGTCTAATTATTCAAAAATGAGTTTTATGTATTTTTGTTTAAGCAAATACATTGCAAAATATTCATATACTTAATATTTTTACTTAGACGAATATTTTATATAAATAAAAAATATTTGCTTAGAAAACGAATTCTGTACAAACAAATATTGAAAAGCAAACTTTGCATGTTTGACTTTAAGTTTTAAACTATACGCTTCTTAGAATAGAAGATATATATATATATATATATATATATATATATATATATATATATATATATATATATATATATATATATAAAGGGACGTAAAACAGAATTTTTTTAAAGTAATTGTTTCCGAATTTGGTCAATATATTCTACAATGTCAATAAAATATTTCAAATAAAAATGGCAGTAAATTGCAAGTAATGTTTAGTTTAGTTTTTATTTAATTATGTTATTCTAGCCTTGACAATTGTTTAAATAATTATTAAAAAAACTTCTTTAATTTTTATTGTAATGGTTTATTTAACACTTTCAATGTATTATATAAATATGTATACATAATTATATATATCATTCTGTATTCTTGCTACACAATTGAAAGCTTTATTATTTCATTTTTGTGTCTTGTGTATAATTTTATAAAACCCCATTTTCTATTTATAATTTTATACTATTATAAGGGCATTTATAATGTTATATCAGCAACACGAGTGATGATTTAAGTATTAAAAATAAGAAAATAATCTGTGATATAACATAGTGTAAAATACGATGAGTACAAATTTTTATTCTTTTAAAATAAAAAAAATAAATAAATAAATAAATGCTTGTTATGTTGTAATTGTGTGGTAGGGAATTTCCAACATCGTTTAATATATATCCAAGTATAAGTTTCAAGAAACACAGTTCATATAATATCCCATTTAATTCAACACTGTAGGTTAATCCTCTGCAGTGCATGGAAATACATAAGTTTCAAAGGAAAGCTTCACAGCTTGAGGGACTTATGTAATAACAAAACATACAAGTAGGTAAAAAGTGTTTTGAGTTAAAATATATTTAAACAAAATTGAATATTGCAAATACAGATAATGCGTGATGCCATTTTTTTAAAAAATTACTTATTATTTAATTCTACTTAAAGTCGCGCGTATATAACTATAATAATATACTAAATTAATTACTGATTAAATCTTATAACTATCACACTGCTCTTATTAGTCAAATCACTATGAAATTTAAGTAATACAAAACAAGTATAGTTCAAGCAATAAATCACAAAAAGAGGTAAATTATTAAATTATTTCGTTAAGCTTCACCATGATTTTTTACTTAAATACATAACACATTAGAATTACACACATTTTTAAGGTAGCTATAAACGTCAACTGACAATCAGTTTTTTTCAATTTGCAATGCTTATAAAAAGTAAAGAATATTATCTATAATATAAGGACATTTCAACAAAATGAACTCTGATTTTGAATGGTGATCATAGTTAGAAAATAAAATTATGTTTAAAGATTAATGCGAAAATAATTTCTTTTAATTTTTAAGAAATACAAAACGATAAATAATAATAAGCAAAATAAAAAAAGCACATAAATGTATTTAAACTAGTTATTGCTAGGTTTTTCATATAGGTTCGGCTCGGGACACGTTAGTCAACGCTATCATATAAAATATACCTAGAGATGCCGAGTTGAGTGTCCTATCCATTACAATTCCAGCTAATGGAGCTAGAATAAGAGATGATACTTGGCACAAACCATATATTTGTGTGTACATGCTCACTAGAGAAATAAAGAAAAGAAAATAAAGAGATTTATTTCATATATACATGTGACAATAAACTAGAAAAGATTTTATGATTACATAAATGTCAACGCCATGATCGAAAACATTTATTAAGCTAACCTTTTCTCGATGACAGTTTTTTTAAGTTATTACTGTGTTTAGGAATAGTATTGCAGTATAGTTTTTGGAAAAGGAATACTGTTTCTTAACATCTTAAATAAACTGTAGGAAAACTGTTGAACACTATGAAATAATTTTTTCTTTGACAAATAATATTCATGACTAAGACTTTAAGCGTATAGATAGTTAAAAAAAGTAACATGTGCAAAACTATGATCATAAAATATGAAGCATAAATTTCTTTAAAAAATAATGTACTTCAAAATAATAAAACTGTTTATTATAGAATTCTTAAATTTCTGTAAAGTTTTTATAATACTTAAGTTTATCAAACTGTGATTTATATCTATTTTTTTAATCTTTAAAATAATATCATTCAATTTTGTGATATTATTAAGATAGCTTTCTAAAACAACTTTTATAGCATCCTCAAACCAGTTTTCAAAAACAGGAGAAAGAAAAAAATGCATTACGCAAAAAAATAGTGTTATTTAACATATTTTATTATTTACTAAATAATTTTTACTTCATTGCATTTGATAAAAAAAAGAACCAAAAACTATTAAATTAGGCAAAGAATTCTATTCTCACAGAATATATTCATACAAACTTCAAACCCTTTTAAAGTTTTTACTATCACAAAAGGTCTTACTTAATAGATCTGTAATCCCTAGGGTTGATAACCAAAAATTACTTTTGTTTTATTTAAATTCCAACGTTTACATGATTCTCTTCCCCCTCTAAAAATTTAACGTTACATTTCAGTCTGTCTTATACGTAGTTTGGGGAATATTTTGCTCTTATTATCATTCGTTGATTGAATGCAAAGTACCTACTCTTTCATGCAGTCATTTAACTTACCAATATGCACATCAGAACTTATTCTTTCCATCCATAAATGAAGAGATCCAGAATAGTTCAAAGTAGCCAAAAGCAGCCAAGAGAACCAATATTGATGCAAAGAAAAGGAGAATGATGTAAGAGCTGTTTTGAAGGGTAGATGTTCTTCACTTAGCACAGGTGACACGTCTTTTTCAGGGCAGTTCTGTATGACTAAAGGTAATAGCAGTGTTAGTTAAAATAAATCAGAGATATACGATAGCAAATGGCGAATCCTCGTTGGTTTTTATCCTTAACATAAGTTTCTTTTAAGATAAATTAATCTGTTATGAAAATATGTCATGATGTAATTAAGAAATGAATTTATTGCTAGAAAAGATATAGTTAGCTAAAATAAAGACATTAGTTTTATAATTTCAATATGTATGATAAAATTTAAAAACAACAGTAAAGATTAAAATTTAACTAAAGTAATTCACTAATAAAATACTAATTTTAATTTGTTAGTAATATAAATTTTTTCGAATAAAATCCCACATGTGATGTTATTCTCGTCAGCAAATGTTTACACAGTTATTGTCTAGATGGCAGCACTATGATATAAATAGCAGTCATTTTTACTTTCTAGTTAATGCCAATACAGATGGCAGCACCAGTGATAGTTATAACTAAGAAAATGCTTTTTCAGCAGTTCTTGTAAAAATATTAATACTAAATGTTTGGAATATTTTAATATATCAAAACAAATATAAAAAATTATTGCATATTTAATAATTCTTAAAAGTGAGCATTTTAATTCTAAATATTGAAAAATAAATTAATTAAATTGTTCTTAAGCATATGCTATTTTTAATAATCTTCTTGAAAGAGATTTTAAATACTGAAGAATTACCTTTCATTTGTGGCACGGGTTCTAAGCCTTCGAAATTTTTCTTTACGCTTAGAGGTGAAACTAAAATAGATGCAATACATTTTAATACAAAAAATTTGAAATAATCAAAATTTTTTAAGAGGTTCAATTTTTTTTTTTAATACGATGCCCAATAATTCTGATAAATTAATTTTTTTGGAAAAATTTTACCAATTTTTTATAAGTTTTTGCTGTCGTTATTTGTTTAAATTAATTTTTCTTTAAATTAATATGGCATTCTTCTGTGAACAATTAAAATCTTAATACAAAATAACGTATGTCACACTTTTGCTTCTTTTCATTAATATTACTCGTAAAACCTATTCCTTCTAATCATATATTAAATTTTAGAACAATAATAAGAAATAAATATTTCTTCACATTTTTTATTTTAACTTAATAAATGTTTAAATACCAAAGCAAAAATTGCAAGCTCTATAATATATTAAAAACTTTCAAATATCTTAGAATATATATATATATATATATATATAGCAGTTTTTATTTTTATATTCAAATCGAAATTTTACCTAAGCAATCTAGATTTTTTTCTATTTGTGTTATATTTGGTTTTATAATTTGCACTCAAAAAGTACTACGGCGGTTAGAACCGATAATTTTAATATCCTTTTTTAAATTCAAAATAACTCACTTTCAAATTGAGTACAGTTACAATTACATCAAAAACAGTTAATACTATACAAAATAACGAGAGATTTCGCACACGCGGACACTGGTATCTGCTTTCTTCACCGAGCTGGTAGGCTGACTAGAAGTATTCACACGGCCGAAAGAGTGCTCACTATTGTCCGTCTTTTTGACATTCGTTACATCAGATTTCAATTTATATTTATATCAAAAATACATAATCTTTATTAATTCAGGTACATAAATAAGAAAATTAAAATTCAACGAGATAATATTTTATGAAAGACGAACCTAAATATATGTTTCAAACAAAAATTCATTTGTTTGTGTTTATTTCATAAAATGCGAGACAAAATTTAAAATAATTTACTTTAATTTTAATTTAGATAATTATTCTGATTATGAAAGTAAGATAAATATATGCTGAATTTCATCACTGATCTTCCAATGATACATCACACTTTAATATAATAAAACACAATGGGAATGTAATAAATTAGAGTAACGTAATGATATTTACACATGTGATATGTTTACATTCACACCTAGAAAAACGTAACAAATTGCCAAACATGCGGTTTCAAACTTCTGATATTCAACAAACTAGAAATCCCTTTTACCTATTCAGATTTAATTGAGAACTTAAATTATTTCATTAAATATCGGATTAAACAATTTATGGAATAATATAAGAAAACGCATTATTATTTCATGAAATATTGTTTCATTTTTTTGCATAATCTTTTACGTTCAATAATGTTCTAAGTGATGAGATTATTGAAATTTATTTTACTCCTAATCTTCATATATGCTCGATTTTGCTTTTAATTTACAGTTTAACCGCTTAAATTCTAATTATTTCACAAAGGCTGTTATTTTTGCAGAAAAAGATGAGCACAACTGAACATTTAATCTTCTTTTCGCAGATATTTAATAAATTAATTCATAATCTCGTCATATTTATCATAAGAACTTTGTAAATAAATTCACAACTCCTTCACAATATTTATCATAATTCTAAAACATTCCAACGTATCTCATAAAATGAACTAAATTTATGTGACGTCATAGTCACATGATAACTACTCGCACGTGTTTTGCAGCCAATCAGCCCTTTGCTGCTGCCAACTTGTGATTTAAACAGAAATTTTATTTTAAAAAGTACATATTTGTCTACAATTAAACCAACACAGATAAATAAAATGCATCTAATTTAAAAATACACAAATTATATAAGATTTTTTTTTTAATTTTGAAACTTTTTTAGTACTTTTTTTTAACATTTTTGCCCAGTTATTAAATTTAAAATATTATCTGTAGTTTACAAGTGGAACAACAATGTCAGTTCTGAATTTAATGGAGATCACGTGATTTAATTTATCACGTGACACTCACGAATTTAAGCCAGTGCTTCTCAAACTTTCAATATTTGTGACCCAATTTTCAGTCATAATTTCCACCGCGCCCCCCTCCATACAATAACAATGTACTGAATTCAATAATACTATACTTTGACGCTAAAGCTACTATACGAATTTAACCTCTTAAATGCCACCGGCGTATATAAACGTCTTATTCAACGAAAGCGTTAATTGCCCCGGCCATATATATACGTCTTTCCGAAATACAATTTTCTCTGCGCTCTGCTATCCATAAAATTATTCCGAAGACTTTGGAATGCAATACAAGGATCTTGACAGTGTTTGCGAAGGATTTACTTATTTCAGAGAAAGTTTTACTTATTTATTCCTTTTCATCCCCTCCTCCCCAATGCATCACATACGCGCGCCTACATGGAAAACGATGCCATTGGGGAGCGAATCCCATAACTTTTAACCGGAATTAAGGATTAATTATAGACCTTACAAATTATCAAGGTAAGTTTTAATTTTTGCAAATATTTTATATATGACAAGTCCATGGAGTCACTGGTAATTATTAAACTTGTTCTTAACTTAGTATAGTTAAATTAATTATAGAATATATTGTGCAGAGTATATTGATACATTTATAAGTGCATTATATCAGTGTAAATGTATATTTTATGTTTTATTATGTCAGAATATATTTTGTTCGTTTAATTTCAGTATAAATCAATAGTTTTTAAATAATTTTTTGTTTTCGACTTTTCATTATGCTCACGCCCCCTTGTAGAGTTATCACGCCCCTCTAGGGGGGCGCACCCCACAGTTTGAGAAACACTGATTTAAGCCATTGAATAAATAAAGAGTTTTCGAAGTATTAAAAAAAAAGTCTTTATTAAACTATGACTTTATACCTGATCTGATTGTTGGAAAATAATTTGAGAAGTAAAATGAAAAAAAAAAAAAAAGAAGGAAAAAAAAATCTCAAATTTTCTCACAAGATTGAAATTTTAAATATCCGAAAAATTTTGAGAAAAATGAAGTTTTTTCCTCAAGGTAAGAAAAACTATTTATATACTTAAAAATTCCATCAATAGATCCCGCTGAACTTATTTTTAAAAAAATGAGGTTATTTTCACGGTTGAATGCAGGGTAAATTCTTTTTTTTTTCAGGCAATAAAATCTCAATATTTACAAACTATCAATAGACTTCGAAAAAATGACATTCTTCAATTGATCATTAGTAAAGTACAATAAAAGAGAGAAATAAATCTATTATTTTATGTTGAGGAATCACAAAGAATATTTATCATTTTCTATATATATTTTTCCCTATTACGCAATCATCCTTTATCATTATATTACATGAAACATTTTGATGTAACTTTTATAACTAATATCTTATTGAAAAACATGCAAAAACTACGCATAGTTGATTTTTGTTAACAATTATTCACCATTCATTAGTTTTAGTTTTTAATTTACCGCTTTCGAAATGAGTCTGTACAAATCAAATAAGCATGTGATAATTCGTACGAAAAACAATAATTTTCTCATTAAGTTTTGATGATATTTTCCTTCGAATAAATCTGCCTTTCAACTTATTTATTGTGTAATATACTTTTGCATCAACCTATTATACCTATTGCAATAATATAATACTTGTTACGTATAATTATGCAAAATAAACTAATTTCTAAGAGAAGTTTATCAAACCAGAAATGGTAATTTCGTTGGGTAGTACAAGCTAGATGAAATAACTATTTACCTTTTCTAAAAATGATAATTTAGTTATGAAATTCTTATTTATATTAGGAATTTGTAAAAATAAAGTAATTATCTATTCAAGGTAACGTGTCATAAAAGGGAATGAAATTCTGACAAAACTATCAATGGATATTCGAGAATAATAGAATACCTATCAATATGCAACAAATCAACAAGAAATGCAGTTGATATTTCTTTTACTTAAAATTTCAGTTTCTATAAAAGCAAAATATAAAAAAGTGAGCAAGTTAATACAGGGGAATTACTTTTTCAATATAATTTTTATATATATATAAAATAGCAAGGCATTGCGATTACAATCAGAGTAAAAACTGGAATTATTAACCTGATTCATACGTTTCCAATAAACATTTTATAAATATGTACAAAAGAATCAAAAAATCGATCATTCCATTGTTTCTCTTTCTGTTTGACATGATAATTACTTCTGCATGTTTTTCAATATCTCATTTTATAATAGATTTGTTTTGATATCAACGCATTTTTTTTGTCAATTCTGTGATTTAAATAAATAAATATTGTGACAGACGTAAACTGCCCTCCAGAAGCTGTTTGCAATGAGATTTTTCTATTCGTTATTTTTTGTTAAAATAAAGTGTTTGATAGTTGAAGTTAATATATATATATAAATTGTTTGTGTGTGTGTGTGTGATTCTATTAATAATTTCAATCTTAACTCTTAATTACCTATATATGGTAATAGAAGATGTTTTTCCGCGTTAAAAAAAAATCGACAATGCGATTGAGAAATTACAAAAATCATTCAAACGAGAAACATCCGATAACATATTTTTACTTAGAAATCTTGACCTACTCTAGTTTTTGTAATTCAAAACATTTGTAGTGATCCTGATTCTTTTACAGACAGGTCATTGGGTTCATGATAATTATAAATTAAAAATACAAGAAATACACGATGATAGTGGTAGAAGGTGGCAAAATGTAGTTCAAAAAGAGAACAAATTGTTTTATTAATATTACATAAGTAAAGGCTAATTAAAAAGTCAAATAAAATTTAGTTTTGAGCAATCTTATAAAAGAACAATCAGGAGTGTTTTGTGTAAAATGCACCATTTCGAAAGTTAATTATGCGAAATGGTCAAGGATTATGAATGAAACAATAAATGGAATGCTTTTCAAATGTGCTATGCGATGTTATGTTATGATGCTTCAAATGCATTTTTATAAGTTTTATGTGTATATTTTTACTAGCTGGAATACCCGTTCTTCACACAGGTGAATCGAAAAATTAAACAATACAAATTGAAAGATAAAGAAGTTTTTAATGAGTTAATTTTACGTGAATTGTGAATTAAACAAAGAAAAAAGCCTTTTTCATATCTCAACTCAACAAAAAATCATATTTGTTAAATTTTAAGTCTGTAGGTCTAATAGCTGATATAAAGGATTTTTTTTTATTTACAACGCCCCCGTAACGCCCGCCTTGTTTTTAAACAACAGTATATATTATTTATAAGAGGTACAGAGTTAACAAAAACATTTAGCACGTTTTATAGGTTTTGAAATTCTAATCACAGATCGGCAAAACCTATATATCTAATAGCAACTCACACAAAGGAAGCTTAACTATGGTGTAAACTGGTAAATTAATTAAGATAATTAATTAATTTCTAAAAAAAATACTGTCACAGTTCGGACACATCTTTTTTCACGTATTTAAATTTTCATCATGAAAAAAGCCCAAATTTTTTAAAATTCCGATTAAAAAATTTCTCAGCTATAAAAGTAAAAAAGGAAATTTGGTTCAAATAGTGATAAATGATATTAATATCACTTAATGCTATACGAAAATATTAACAATTACAGGTGTCCAAGAAGTCCAAGAATATATTTAAAAATCTAAAAAATTAAATTATTATAATATACGAAATTAAATACAGTCCAGAAAACGGTTAATCGAAATAAATCAAAATTCTAAATATTCCGATTTTTTTTATATCAGGAAATTCCAAAATCAAAAGTCTCATCCGTTAATCTGAAATGTTAGGAATATATTCGGGAAAAAAATAATAAAATCTCAAATTTCTTTCATAAAACAATTTGGCTTTCATTTATGATCAAATTCATAAGCCCATAATCATAGCTTGTACCATAATTAGAATCTTCACAAGTTTACTAAAGCAAACTGATACATAAAAGTTTTTCATACAAGATGATAAAATTCCCGAATGAAAACGATTTATGGTTATTTTATATTAAAATGACATTGGGATTTATCATATATATATTTATTTATATTCTTTTAAAATTACTTAAATTTTGACATTGCACGGCATTGAAGAAAATTTATTCTTTACCAATTTTTTGAATATATATATATATGGTCGGACCTCCATTTTACGAACTTCTATTTTGCGAATTTTTTCATTTGCGAGCTTTTTATGGAACCAAGAACATTTTACGATTTTCTTCGTAAAATAACCTCCAAAAAGAGAAGTGCATTTTCTTTCTAACGAAATTTTTTTCTTGTGATTCGATTTTTTTTTCTTCCTATTCTAAAAATATATCTGAAAATTTCAAATTATTCTACCTTTTTTTATCAATGACCTTGAACTGGCTTTACCATGTACCTAACGCACCTAGGGCAATACAATATTGCCCCAATTTTTCAAATAAAAAACTCAAATAAATAAATTTTATCAGTAATTAAATTTAAGGACGCATGTAGTAATGTAGACTTAAAATTAGTGGTACTAAAATAATGTATATTTAAAATTATATGTGTAGACAATGTCATTAAAATTAGACAATGTTATTAAAATTCCTTAATTTTAACACGAAATGTTTTCTTCGTTAAAACTACAGCGTATTCATGGAAAAGTTCTTTTTTTTTACTTGTTTTCCTTACACATTTCTTTTTGATGGATAGTAAATAGATATTAATTTTAAAAAAAAAGTATGAACAATTACTTTCTTTTTAATAACATATATTGATTATGAATTTAAAATTTGTTTTATGTGGTTTCTAAAGTACCGTAAAATCCAGCGTATAACGCGCACCTATACTTTCAAGCTAATTTTTTTAATATTTAGGTATATTCACCCTATAACGCGCACCCCCTTTTTAACGAAGAAATCTGAAATATTAATAAACATTTTTTTTTTTTTTATGTTTTGAAGTAATTTATTCGAGGTATTATCCCAGACTTTTAAAAAAATAGTATACTTCTAGAACTACAACTGTTCTTGTTCATAAGGCAAGTCGTTTCTTTTAAATAAAGAGTGTTTAATACATGTAGAAGTAATTTTTTTTATGCCCACGCTTTTTGTTAATTTTAAAGCTATCGTTTTTATACCCGGCGTATAAGGCGCACCCTTAATTTTCGATCTTATTTTTAGTGTTCAAAGTGTGCGTTATACGCTGGATTTTACGGTATATTAAAAGACAAATCTCTGTTTAACGAACTTTCCACATCACGAATTTTTTGGTGGGTTTAGTGACTTCGTTAAATACATGTCCGACTGCATATTTTATAATTTCGCATCTACATAACGAAAACTATCTGTTCATGAAGTAACAAATGGCTTGTTTTTAGCTTGGAACTGATAACTGAATAATACAAAATGCTTACCAGGAATGGCGTTGAACTTGCCCACTTGTCCAGTGGTAATGACTGCAATGTCTCCAACCTTTTTGAAGAGTGATTCTCTGCCTTTTTCACTATCGTCTCGAATCCGGTCCACGGGTAGACAGAAAAGGGTGATGGGCACCATGCATGCACTGAAAGCTACCAGGACGTAGCATACCCATTCCCAATCCATACCGGCATCGTAGCCGTACTAAAGTGAGACAGCAGAATGGAGATTTAACACATTTTGTTTATATTGACACTTGGTGAACTGCCCTCATTTATTGCTTATCGTCACCAGATTCAATAAAAACAGGAAGATGCCAATTTTAAAATAAATATGCAATATGCAATGCAAGCCTAAGATAAAAATTGTGGATTCAGAACAGGAAAAAGCAATCTCTCGAGATGTACGGATATGTTATCTTTTAGCATGATCAACAATTAAGGAACGGGCCGTGATTTTAAATTATGGCGTAAAGGGGTTGTGTTTTTTTGTCCACATTTCTTACGGTTTTGCTCGTAAAAAATATGATAATTTCGTTTACATAAGCTGATTCGTAAAATTTAAAATATATTTTGTAGTAAAAATGCTTTATGTATCGTATTAATATATGTTTTTATCGTTGTGTCTAATGAAAAATTTAAATTCTGTGACAGTCATTACGCATTAATAAATTTCTGCTTTAAAGGTATGTATTATTCATCAAGTGAAGGGGATTACTATTTTATGTAATATTAAAGAAATTTATGATTTCTTACACTCTGAATCTGTGAAATGTTATGTATGTATATTTGTATTGAATTTTATTTATTTTTATATCATAATTTTAATTTTTTTTTATTTCTAATGGCAGATTATGAATAGTTATAGCAGTTTAAATCTTCTGCACTTTATTTATTTATTTTTAATTTCTTTGATGTCTATAGAGCAGTACTAATATGATTAAGTAATTATTAGGCTGCATAGAATATCTTGGTTTATTCTGAAGGTCTTTTGAAGATTTTTTTTACCTTTAATACTGGAAAATTTTTTCAATTTAACTTTTGAAGAATATGCAGTATAAAAATTGAAGATTGCCATAAAATTAAAACGTGGTTCTCGTTTAAATATTATTTTTATGATAAGGAGCACAAAACTGAATAACATCTAGA
The DNA here is from genome assembly GCA_019973955.1 of Trichonephila inaurata madagascariensis. NCBI lineage: Eukaryota > Metazoa > Arthropoda > Arachnida > Araneae > Nephilidae > Trichonephila > Trichonephila inaurata. The sequence continues at coordinate 138,846 of BMAV01019629.1, forward strand.
ATAATAATTTTCAGAAAAAAATATTAAGCAGCATAGTAATAATGTACAGAAATAATTCAGAAACTTACATGTAATGCATTAATGAGAATATACATGAATAAATATAACAATCTTCCTATTTGTTAAAAGTACACAGAACACACATTTACAACTACAAAAAAGAAGCAGTGCCATTAAGTTTTAAAAAGTTGTTTGTGTCAATTTAAATTAAAGAGATAAAATTCAGTAAGATAATAATAACAACAAACAATTAAGCTCCAACTTACTGACAATATAAAGCATTACAAATATGATTCAATTTTCTTACACGCGTATAATTTTGAAAATACTTTTGTGTACTTTCACAAACATTCATATTTCCTTATTCTTTCATCCTCTAATAACATGGATGGTTAAAATTATTGCGCAAAAAATTCATCCATAATTGTAGTCCCAAATAATAATAATAATATTTAAGAAAAGTAACAATTCTA
>BMAV01019629.1:151869-194021 GCA_019973955.1 Trichonephila inaurata madagascariensis
AAAGAAATTAAATTAAAATGTATTCCGATATATTAAGAAATAAATACACATTTACACAGTTATAATATACTTATAAATGTATCAGTACTGCCTAATGTATTTGATAATTAATTTATTAATACTAAATTAAGAACAAATTAAATACCAAATTTTATACTTATCTTTGTCATTTTAATGGTTTACAATTAAAGTTGTATTGTCAAAGTGCATTATTATTGCACTCAATACATTTTTTATTATAGGGAGCCGGGGGGGGGACGTGATGAAAACTATGATTGAAAATTGGGTCGCAAATATTGAAAGTTTGAGAAGCACTGTTTTACTTAATATCTTTTTCAGTTTATACATTTAAAAAAACAACATTAAATTGTTCAACTTGATACATCTACATATACTTATAAACTCTTGTATGCTTCATTTTAATACTTTAAACCAAAAATCACTAATGTGAGCATTCTTATTTTTAAAAAAGAATTAAAGATATTTCGAATTAAAAATGTTGCAATTGTTGCGATGTTAACAAATCCTCTCCAAATGACTAAGAACCGCCTAGATTTGGTTGAGTGCATCGGAAAGAGACTAAACCTAAGCTTTATGATCTGTCTGTTTCCGCAGAAAAGTATATTGCGTCGTTTTCAAATTGTTGCGTGGTTAATTTACGACGCAACACAACATGAAAAAATTGATGGTTCTTCTTACTTTCCTCAAAATTCAAGATTTTCTGTTAACTTGAAATATATATTTTACTCATTTTTGTTTTTCCTACTGTATTCTATATTATTAAAATATTGCTGCTATTTTTTTCAAAATAAATTTTCAGTAGGGATTTTTGTTTTCAGAACATTATTAGTTCCTTATTGTTTAATTCTAAATTTATCGATTGAAACATTTAAATGCGAAAGTTTTATGTTTATACATTTTCATTGATATAATGCTTCAAAAAAAAGCATAAAATAAAACAAATTCCTTTAAATGACATGTTTATACCGTTAATTCATCTATTAAAATCTGCTTCATGAATTTTTTTCACGCGATTAAAGGAGAAGATACTCAAAGTTAAATAGCAGTAATAGGAAAGGTGATATCCCTTTTTTTTCTAGCTATATGCTATAGAGCAGAATATTAATTAATAGTGAGATCCAATACTATTTTTATAGTGATCTCAACTATAGAAACTCGTTGAATTATTAAAAATTAAGAACAATTCCGTCGTAGGTCAAGTGTTGGTGTAGGTGAATTAATGTAAATTGTTATTTAAAGAGTCGATAATTTAAAATAAGTTTGTAATTTGATAACTTGATTTTTGAACTATACACATATGCTCATAAATATTATCTTTTTTTCACATAATAAAAATTTCACACACTGATAAATATTTAAATATATATGAAACGAAATCTATAAACCACAGTTTGATTATTAGCAACTTTTAATTTCATCTTGGAATCTGTTATTTTTTTTATGAAGTTGTTTGTTTTCTTAATTAAAATCATTTTTTTTTATTAATTCATTTGCTTATTAGGAAATTGTAAGTTTCTATATTCTTATAGTCCATTACAGTAATACCCCGATTGATTGAATATTAACGTCGCACTGTTCAGCTACACAAGGGCTTTTGGCAACGGACCACGTAATTTTGAACCATGGTCAAGTGACGTGGACGACACCTGAGCTGGCACCCCCTCTCCTAACTACCACACCACACCAACGGGAGAACGGTTCAGCTCTTGACAGATTTAACGTGTATCGCGCTGCCCTACACGGCGGGTCTTTAGTGGTACTGGGTTCGAACTCATGACAAGGTAAGCCACGGTCCGATACCTATACCATTCAACTACTACGGCCACAGTAATACCCCGAACTTACGCGATAGGTACGACAGAGTGATAACCGCGTAAGTCGGGGCATGATTTTTCATATAAATACATGTGAATTAATTTAGCTGGTGCTGGAGAAGAAAGAAAATAATAATTTTAAATAAAATGTTTCATAAAATTTTTGATAACACAAATACAAAATAATAAACCGCGGTTATTTTTATGTAGAAGGTTTCATAAAGTGAAACAAAGTAGTCTGCCAGCTCAAGATTTTTTTTTCTCACGCAAACTTTCCATGTAACGTGCTAATATTTTTTTATTCTTTGTTTCGTTGAAAAAATATGCTGGTGTCTATGTTTTCCAAAAAATTTGTAAGCCTGTTTCAATTAAAATGAGACCTTCTGTAAAATTCCCAACCGTTATTCGATTTTCTTATTGAACTCGATCTAAAAACTCAAGTTCTTCAATTTCTTCCACTTTTAAATTTATTAACTATATTACTAATGATGTAATTAAATAAACTGTTATGGATAGGCATTTATTCCGCGCGAAACGTCCGAACATGTACATTAGCTAAACAGGAAGCGAGGAATGAGTAATCGAGTTGCGTAGCGCTCAGACAAAAGACGAATTGACGAGATTTAAAAATCGCGCAACTATGGGTTCGCGTAAGTCCAGGTATTACTGAATTTTATGTTCTTATTCTCTTTAAATAACGACACAAATTTCTTAGTATACTTTAATGAAAATGGATCATCGAGAAATTTATTTGTTTAGTAATGTTTATATTATTTGAAAATAGATTTTAGGGGAAAATTTAGATCTCTCAGATAGGATTATTTCCCTCACTCTTTTTCTCTCTCCCTTTTAGATGTAGCTAAAACTACTATAAAAGAACTCTTGTTACAAGAGGTAGTAGTACTGAAAACTCATCTCAGTTTTCAGTCTCAAATACTCAAATAGGAATTTTCTACTGAATTCCTATAAAATAAAGTCTTCTATTTGTCGCTAAATTACGCACAATGAATGACTCAGCTAAGAAATGACACATAAACTAAAATATTAACTGAAATATATAATTCAGTGTTGTTAATCAGATTATTTAAATAAATAAGATTTCTTTTCCCCGCTAGACTAAGCTAATCATCTCATCAAAAATCACTTATTCATTCGCCGCAAGTATACCATCACCTTATTTTAACAACACGTGAAATATTTTCTTCTTAACATCACACGTAATCCAAATTCACTGGAGCATAGAATACACTCACCCTTATATCCGAAAGAGACAAAACAAACCGACAAAAAATGAAAGCAAGTACAATTTTTTTTACAAAACACCGACCATGTTAATCGATCACTCCTACATCATTTTTCTGTGTATAGAAACTTTGTCACTATAGGATCAAAGCTAATTGGAAAATAACCGAGATGCGTTTCGAAATTGGAATGGTTCCACTCCGGCGCGGAGCTATGTCACGGCCATTCCTTTAAATACTAATGGAGTGGCCGTTGAGAAATGGCGGGATTCTTCAGGGCACACTCGGGGACTTGGTCGTTAGGAACACGGCCTTGAAGTGTGTGGTTCCATCAGCTTGCTCTGGTGATGCAAATACGAGCTGAGAAGTCCAAGTTCAGGTTGGATTAGAAGTGGCATTAAGCAATGGGAATTATTTTTCAGAAGAGTGATTGCTGGACGCGTGTGTAAGATGGATGAGGTTACCTAAAACTGTCAGGTAAATTAGATATCTACACAAAACAATGTTGATGGCCATTGAAATTTCTGCATAAATATATAATTGTTTTATGCTATACCACTCTGACTGAAAAATTATATTTGATTCCTCTTGACCTTAATTCTGTCACTCGCATGATGGTCACATGATAATTAATCTAATTTCACTGTCAATGATACAACTGTAATTTAGGATGAATCAGTAAAATTGACTGTTACTTAGAATACAATAAAATGTTGTTTATAACAGGGGAGTGTTCACGATCTTAATACCACAAGTGGCATGATGGGCCATCATATAAAGCTTTAGTGATTAATTTTGAAATAAAAAACATTTCTGTCTTAATTTGCAACAAAGCATATAGAAATTTTGTCACAGTTTACTGATTTAATGAAAAATCCTATCGTTTCATTAAAAACCATACTAAAACTTTCAATAAACCAATCTATTATGATCTAATCTTGAAATGCCAACTTCCGAGTTTGGTATCGTTTTCACATACAACATGCATAAACTTTCTAGTTTTCTACTTGTATTTATTAGAATTAAATAAACTCGAAACTAATAAACTCAGAAATCGAAATTTCGAAAACTGAAGTACTTTTTAATCATTTTAAATTCAAGTTGAATGAATGTGACTTTATTACACTATAAGAAGTTGGGTAAGGTTTCTTAAATTACAAATAACCTTCTATATGTAGTTATTTAGCGCAAAAAATTTCCCCGTTTCTCTTTCAAAATATTTGTATCGTAGGACCTGTATAATTGTTACCAAACAATTACAGAAAACTTCGGGAAATATATAAACACTTACAAGGGCCTATTTTAGGAAGAAAAATAATTAATAATTTACATATTAACATAAAATTCTTGAAGTTCATCAGTCATAAAGTATGAAAAAAAAATTGGACCGAAAAATGTTTTCTCTTATATATATATCACATTTTAAGTCCATTCAATGATTTTCAGATAATAGTAGAAAAAGTTTCAAAAAATATCTATGCAACAAAATATATGAAGTAAAAGAAACCCTGCAGTAATGGTCTTATATGTGTTATTCAATTGTTATCTCTTTCAAAGTAAAATTATAATGATAAACGAGACACCATATATTAAATTCTTTAGATCTAAAATAATAATCAGTAAAATTATTGATAAAATAAACTATAAAACAAACTAGTCTTTAGAAACTATATCCATTTATTGCAGCACAAACTTGTTACTTATAAACATGAATTTTTAATGCTTAAGCGCTTTTAATATTTTATAAAAGAAATGAATGATTTACATTAAAATAAAATGGAAATATATAATATAAACAGTAGTTAAAATTTACTGATTTAATTAAATGGAAAACTTTATTGTAAGAGTACTATGCAAGTAAATTTATAACTTTATTATAAAAATAATGAGAAAGTTTTTATTTTATATAACAAATTTCAGAAGAATTGATGCGCGAAATAAAGGAAAAATAATTTATCCTTTTCTTCCTTTCCAATCATACGTATTATATTACCCAAGCAATTTTAAAAGTAAAGAAAAAAATATTAAAATTTTCAATAATTTCAAAAATTATTACCTCTTTTTAAGAGATATATATATTAATTTTTTCTTTGTGTTGTACTTAAACCTTAATATATATATATATATATATATATTAGTACTTTTCAATAAAAAGAAAATTAATAAAATTTATTTAATTACGGACTAATTTAAGATATGGTTTAAGATATGACTAAAAAAGATTGATTGATTGAATATTAACGCTGCACTGTTCAGCTACACGAGGGCTTCTGGCGACGGACCCCGTAATTTTGAACCATAGTCAAGTGACGTGGACGACACCTGAGCTGGCACCCCCCCTCTCCTAACTACCACACCACACCAACGGGAGGACGTTTCAGCTCTTGACAGATTTAACGTGCATCGCTGCCCTACACAGCGGGTCTTTAGTGGTACTAAGCTCGAACTCGTGACATGGCAAGCCACGATCCGATACCTATACCACTCGGATACCGCGGCCACCTAAAAAAGGTAGGACATTGATACTTAAAAAAACTATTGGTTTGTATTGAACAAGAGCAACATTGAGATAGTTGCAATGAGGAATAAATATACCGTCATTTATTTGCTTCATTCTACAAGTTAGGAAGGCGTAAACATTATATTAAATTACTATTCTACGCAATGAAAAAAAAATTCTTTATTAACTACTCTCATTATGATGCACTCTTTTATAGTAGGATTAGTACTCTGTGTGTATGAGGGTTCGCGTTTACGAGATCAAAACGTAGCTTATAAAATAGAACTACCAAATATTTTTCAAAAAAAAAAAATTTTTTTTAATTAAGCATCAAATCATAAATTTCTCGGCAGATAGTTGACATAATCTCGATGATGCTTATTAGAAGATCTAATCCATAATTAAAACATCAGAAAAACATTAAAAATGCTTTTTATTCTCTCTTAAATAACCCTCTGTGATAAAATACCAAAAAATAGCTCAAATATAAAAACGCTGGAGCTGATTTTAAGAGGCTCAAAGCAACAAATAGAAATGTCATATCTTCAACTGGAACAAATCTTTTAATCGGTTTTTGTAAACATGAGCAATGCGGGTTTTTTATGAGTGAATTTAACTATCCTGTTTCAGTTGGTTAGTTTAGGATTAACGCAGCTTCAGAACGACACGTGAGCTATTTATGATGGATCTTGTAATTTTAAACCACAGTGAAATAGCAAGGACAACACATGAGCTGATACCTTGATATCTAACTTTTGTACCATGCCAAATCAGGACATTGAGATCAAACTGAATTTCACATGCATCCATTAATTCACTGGACGCTATTTGGGGAAATCATGACTCGAATGTCACTGGACACATGAATCTCACAATCTCCATCTTAATCACTCTCAGTACTTGACATTCTTCGATAAGAGTTTTCCAACGATTAACTTCAAAGAAAATCTCAAAAAATTGAGGTACTTACACACTATACCGTCTCTACAATTTTGCCAATAAAAAGACATAATCGTTATGATTGTCTTGGAATATGCATGGTAACAGTTTTCTTCTATTGTCTGCATATCCCTTCTTTGGCGAAGTCTTTTGATTTTAAAAAATTGGCTGACGTATAATACGTAAGAACCGATAATGGTAAATGGTAATGGTAAGCACTAAAAATAATAAAATGCTTAAATTTTTCCTGAAAGTAAAAACAAGAATGATATTTCGAAAATGAGAAAATCATTCTATATTAATTCTCAGATTTTTATTTCTAATGGACTACGGATTGATGTTTTACCAATGCATGCCTAGTGCATTCCCGGAAGCAGGTATCTCTTTTTAGTGTGGCACCTTATATGCGGATACCAATCGCCGCAGGTAATTTTGAGGTCTAGTTTCCTCCCTAGAGGGAGGCACCTGAACTCTGACGATGTGAACCTGTACTAGGATTTAATATTACCAAAAGCACCCAAGACAAACAGACACTCTAGAAATCTTTTACATGCCATATAATCATACGACATGGCCGCGGTCGATTTTTTGCATCATGAAAATCTACCGATTTGGGCAGATGTCGAACCCGAAACCTTAGGTGCAGAAGGTCAGCGACAAACCAACCACGCCACCCAATCTTTATATTTAGAATGAAGAAAGCTTTTGAGCTGAATTTTATGTTGAAATTACACAAATTTCTCTATAAAAAGTGATATTTAAGTTCATTAGGTCAATAAATGGAAACATTTAAAAATGTTGACTATCTCATTGATTGATAGTTCTTTTAGAACAATAAAATAAAATGAAACCGCTGTTCAATATAAAAATGAGAGAGTATACAGAAAAATAAATTGTATACATACCATATTAAATTTGTGAGTAAAATGTTAGTTTTACAGACTTTGAATTGAGTTCATCACAAATTTAATTCATCATAGTAATTAAAATAAAATACAAGAAAGGAGGAAGATTTTTGTTTTCCAAAATACTCTAATACCAGTTCAAATGACTGTATAAAGATTTTTAAATATTGTAAAAGGAAAGTATACTATTCGAACTGGAAAAAAGATCAGTTTCATAAAATATTCCTTATTTTTGTATTCTTTTGAGCTCATTTTATTGTTTTAAAATAAATTAATTTTTCTAAAATTGAGAAAGTAATTAATAATTTAACTGTATTTAGCTTAACAACACACAAATTCCAAATGGCTGCAAGGTTCTCAAGTATAATCTAAACCAGGGGTGTCCAACCCGCGGCCCGCCCTGAATAATTTTGCGGCCCGCAAAATTCTTTACAATTTTACAAAGTTAGACTATTTTGTACAATATTTTTTTGTTTAACGAAGATTTTTTTTTTTTGTTAAAAAATAAAAAAAAAATCTTATTTTTATTATTTTTTCACGTTGCTTCTGTTTCTGCGAATCTCTTTTTTTCTAAAGTGAAATTTATCAAACATAAATCGTGCTCAATTTTAGCACGCGAAAATCTGCAACATCAATTACGATACGCAAATACACATGCATTGAGATCGATTTGCAAAAACTAAGTGAAAGAGTTGAGAAACAGATATCTCACTAATTAAATAAATTAAACATTATTTGATCATTGTATTATTATTATTATATGTTTGTATACATGAAAAGCAATGAAAACAATAATAATATATCAGTCTGTTTTAAATTTTTACTCCAACAAATGTTTGTAATGGTTCCAAATCTAATATAAAGATATATATTTATATATGCGATCCGCGGGATTGTAAAGTTCTTCCGAAGTGGTCCACGAGGTCATTTGGGTTGGCCTCTCCTAATCTAAACTTTAATGAAGATCTATTTGAAATATGCGAGATAGGAAAAGAGTTTTATATTTTAAATTCTGTTCAAGTCACATTGACTTATTTTGCATGTATTGAAGTGTAATAAAATTCTCAAACTTTAATACACTGCAATTTTTACTTTTATTTTATTTATTATTATTTTTTATATATGTTTTTTTAAAATTTGTTGTGTTTTGTGTAATTTTAAAGCATTTTTTCCCTAAAATATTCATAAATACTTGCGCTAATTTTTACTACTAATTTGCTACTAATTCTTAAATTCCTTCCAATAAATGATGTGGAATATTTGATACTTTAAGTAATAAATATGTAATATATCAATTTTTTTTAAGAAACCGCAAGAAATATACGTACTTTATATCACATACTTTAGTCACTTATAAATGAAAAATCTTCAGAATCTTCTTCTTAATTATGAATTGAAATATCTTTATGAATTAAAATGTTTAGAATAATAATATTAAAATATTTTTGTTGCCAAAAAAGTTAAAGAAAATGAATAATTTTTTCCACCTCTTTCTAATCGATTAAAATTTAACGTTGAAAGTTGATTAATATCAAAAATGATGATTAAAAAACTGATAGTAAATTAACAATTTGTAACCAGAAATTTTTTAAAAATTTTATAAGAAACATTATTTGATTTTTACACGTAAAAGCATTTTATTAAATGACCTAAATGCATAAAATTATTGAAATAAATTCGTTAAAGTTGCAAACGATAAATCATAAAACTCGATTACTTTTATTTATTTATAACAAACTCGGCATTATCGTTTGCATTTTTAGAATACTTTCTCCACTGTTTATTTTTGACTTTTGATTATAATATTCTATCGAGTTGTTCTCATATTTTCTGTGAAAATTTTATTGAAGTAAGTGAAATCATATTCACTTTATGTATTGACTCTAATATTTCTTTCTTACAAAAATTAAATTATAAAAGATCAAATACTTTCTAAATAAATTGAAATTAATAGTTGTTTAACACATTTTTTGAAAGAAATAATATAATATGTTTTTTCAATGAATATAGCGTTCAACTACTTTCATTTAAATGTTACATAATATTCAGGTTTGTAAACTAGACTTTAAACACAAAAATTATAACATTATATTACTGTGTACTTTCAAAATAAGGAGGGAAATAAAATTTAATTTTTACCTTTTTTTGCTTATTTGTATGCATTATTTAAATTGCTAGCTTTTAGGACAATGTTTTGTTTTAGAGTATTCGGAAACTTTCTAAATTATAAATCCTTTTTGAATCAAGTTGTGCTTAAATACAGAACCTAAAGTTGCATAAATTAGTTTACCCTTTCTGTAGATATATATATATTTTTTTTAATTTCACTTCTTCTATAATTTATTGATATCAATCATGTAAATTTATATATTATCCTTTTTTAAAATTTTATAAATTGAGTAGCTCAAAGGGCGTGAGCGCAGACACTATTTCAAACGTGGTTCAAAGAAAACAAATTTTAGTAATTACATGTGATTGAATATATAATGCGCAGTATATATAAAATGTTGTGGAATATTTCAATTTAATTCTAAAATTAAAGAAATATCTATATGATTAATTCATGGCATAACATTTGAATAAATATTTTCAGTGCTTCGTGTAAATATTAGTTTAAATTAAAATAGTAATTAAGGATTAAATTGAATTTCAATATAATTTCCTTAAGCCAGTAATATTAAACATTAGAAATTATGAGTCCAAATTTATTTGTAGTAAAACCAAAGGAAGTAGAAATCAATATGTAGGAATAATTGGTACTAAAAAACACTCCAAAAAGGATGTATAAGAGTATTAAATATTTAGTTACATTAGTTTTAATTTGAAAAAATAAATCTCATGGTTTTAGAAATGTTTGGTGTGCTAAGTTAAACGTATTTGTTCAATCAATTTCAAATACGATTCCTCTGCATGTAATTAAACTAAAACGAATTATTTTCTCAGAAAAAAACATACTACACAAATAACTATATTTACTTCAAAAAAGAAACGAAATAGATATTTTGTTCCATTTTAACTAATTGTATAACTTTAAAGGAAAAAGGTTCAATAATATAAGTTACGCGCATGGTAGAAATTATTATAAAATATTCATTTAAGAAATACTGAAAAAGGAAACTATTTAAAAGTTTTTAGCATTTTCCGATAACTTGTGTGACATTTAAAAAACTTTATACGAATTTTTAAGCAATTTAGATACCACACAACAATGTCAAAGCCATTCAATGTAAATCTCTAAAATTTATTTCTATGAAAACTTAATTTTACAGATGTAACTGAAAAGGAGAAATATATATTTATGCTTACCTGCATATTTGCCAAGCGAAGTGGAACTCCAGCAAGACACAGCAGAGTCAAAGCGGGAAATATGAGGTATGATGTTTCTATAAACAATAAGGAAAACAATTATGATACTTTTATTCACAAATCATTGACAAAATTAAATTGTTTTAAAACGTATATTTTCTAAAAAAATATATATGCACTTTATTTAAATAGCATGGAAAACAAGAAATAACGCAAAAAAAACCCTAACAATTTATTTTTATTAAAAGAGGAATTTTTTTATTGATATCTGTGAATTAAAAATTAAATTATATCATCTTACAAACATGAAAAAACACAAATATGACATGTTTTGCAAAGATCATTAAAAAGATATTTTTGTAAGGATATTAAAATAAAAATGGGTAGAAGAACCTTCAAAATTTGCTATTTAACTAATGTGAGCTTATTTTCTTATTTCACGGAGAGATTCTGAAAAGGAACGAGCTCATACCTTCCCTTCTCAACACCCCTCACACGCAATCAGCATTTATAAAACCCTCTTACACGAAAATTTACAGACAGGTTTTCACAGAACTTGAATAGATGGGAACGAGAAAACTATTGACAAGGTGCCCTGTAATTCTGAATCTTAATAAAATGACGAGAACGGCACACATGAACTGGGTTCCCCTTTTCCAAACTTCCACGCCACATTAATGTGAAAATTTGAGTCTCGATAGAGTTAACGTGAATCAGTTTCTTTACAAGGAGGGTCTTTAATAATTTCAAATACACAGATTCACATCTCTGTAAATTGAACGTCGACTGTAACACAGCGTTTATTTACCACGAATTTAATTTCTGAAACTTATAATTTGAGTCCGCTTTACAACATGGATGATATAATATGTGAATTATGCTCCTCAATATACGAGTGTAATATTGCTTTGTCATTTTATTATCGAGTTATCAACCACGTTTTATTATTTCCATGTCAAATTGGAATGTCAAGTTGTCAAATACTCTTTTATTTTTTGTTATTAAATGAGAATTAGTGTATTGCGTAAAATTTATTTTAAGTAATAAATACATTTCCTGTTGGTATTAAAAATATTATTCATTTTAAAAAATTAAATTCGTTCATTTATTTTCGCATTAAAGTCGATGTAAGTTGTATATATTCATGTACTTAACATTACACAGTAAAAGTAATTTGCACAGAAAAAATATACCGATGAGTTGATAGGTGTCGCAATGTCGCGGGTAGATATTTTTTAATTTCTTAAAAAGAAATATTGTAAGCCTGATTTTATTAAATTTGTATCATGTATATATAGGTAATATGAGTATTTTGAAACATTTAAGTAGGTAGTATTAATTTTTTACATTTACACATTTCTTCCAAAATTACTACATTACTCTTTACAACCATATAAACACTTTTTGATTTTTTTTTACTTCAAGCTTTTTTAAATTATTTAATATTCTCACTTTTAGTTATTCAGTCATGATAATCGACTCACGTTATTGTAGAATTCATGTTCAATAAAAATTTAAAATTCCTAAGCCCAAACGTTTATTATACAAGCTGCATGATGTAATTTAATTTAAAATTGCTGAGAGATATACCTTTAATCCTTACTAATATTATAAACGTGAAAGTTTATATGGATGTTTGGTACTCTTTCACGTAAAAACAACTGATTGGATTTTAATAAAACTTGACAATAATATAGCTTATACATCAAAATAACACATAGGCTATAATTTATAAAGATATTGTGTGAAGTGTCCAAAATATAACGATAATTGTCAAGAAAGTAGGAAAACATTTTGCCATCTGCAAAAAAAACCCGCGACAGCATATATTGATCTTTTATGTGTGGAGCAAAACTTTGCATTTGTTTTGTCTACGCCAGGAACTGCGAAAGCTTGAACAGGCGGAGTGTGAGGCTGATTACAATTTTAACATAAAATAAATCAACAAAATGTAATATTAATGTATTATGCTTCTAGATATAAATTATTTACACTATTTTAAGCGTTTTTAACACAAAATTTGTAACAACGCGCTACTTTTGCTGAGCAGCTTAGGAAGGTGTTTTCGAAAATCGACCCACAAGAGAGTTACGGGGAGTTATAGATAAAAAAAAAATCCTTTTTATCAGCTATTAGATCTACAGACTTAAAATTTAACAAACAGGTTTTTTTTTGTGCAGCTGAGATATGCAAATTTTTTGTTTGTTTAATTTTCAATTCACGTAAAATTAACTCATTATAAAAACTTCTTTATCCTTCAATCTATATTGTTTAATTTTTCAATTCACCCGTGCGAAGAACGGGTATAACAGCTAGTACTGATTAATCTAAGGATTATTTTATATGCCGTATTATGTGTTTTTGTACACATCCTACAGCCAAAAATACTATGTTCAATCGAACCTTGTATAAAATAATTTCCACACTCTTGGTTGTTTCTGTTCGTTGTTACATAACATTTAAAGGAATTTCACAATTACTTAAGATTAAAATTCTGACGAAGTCTTATATTTTGGCTTTATTCCAAGAAAATTTTCAGTGCGACATCTCTCGTATGATGCAACGAGGTTACGCAAAGATCATCTTAAATATGAATAACTGAATCCTAAGAGTCAATCATGTATCTATACTAGTGATTCTGAACCACTGTGCCGCCAAATTCTTTCAGTGTGCCACCAATTTTTTTTAAAAAATTATTATTTACATTCTGAGAAAAAAAAAGTCCAGAACTGAATCATTTGGCCATTGTATAAAAATAAGTCATTCATAAAACTGTTACTGACCATTTGGCAACACTAGAGGAGACAGTTTCATTCATTACTTTCCAAATTTGGATATAAAAAAACTTTGAGCGTCATCCATTTGTGATAACGGAGACATCTGTATATGATAACGGATTTCTGTATATGAATTGACTTTGAATGTAGAGGAGGAACTAGTTTCACTCTCCGTAATAACCGAGATTTAATTTCAAAACATTCGTAAGAGTCAATGAATTTATTTGGATTAAAATTAGAGGCGATTCCATAATAGACAAAAAGGCTTTAAACTTGCTGTTACAATTTTCTGTATTTTATTTGTGTGAATTCAGAACTACAGTATGAACTAATATTTAAACGAAAAAAAGATGGAGATTTTTAAATGTAGATGACGAAATGAGAGGGGTATTATCATTTTTACTACTAAATATAAACGAAACTATCAAAAATCATCAAACACTCAAATTTCACATTAAATGTATTGTTATAATTAATTTGTAATTAATTACTCAAAAAATATTTTGTTGTCTTTGTCGTATGTATTATATTACTTTATTTAACATTGAAAAAATTACTATTATAAACTTTATTACATAGTGTATTATAGATAAGTAAAATTCTTTTAAATTCATTTTATCGTTAGTATGCCACTAAATTTTGAAATTGTTAAAAAAGTGTACCGCAACAAAAAAAAAGTTTGAGAATCACTGATCTATACTAATAAAAGGAAGAGTTTTTGATATATGTAAGTAGAAGCACAAAGACGGAAAGACAGTTGTGTGAAAATTTGTAAATATGGGTAGTAAAGGTACACATTTGAAACATTTGAACTTTGAAACTTGAAAACATTTTTTGGTATTAACGTATTACCGTCATCGCAGCAAAATTTGCGCCACGATATCAAAACAACAAGAAGATTCCTATGCATTTTACTTGAAAAAAACAAATCCCCCAACCAGTCAGGTTTTGGTGGATAAGGACACGTTTCGCAAATTTGGCTGCAGTAACGTTAATATTAAAGTACAGATTTTTTTTTTCTTTTTTCCAAAACAAGCGTTAGATTCGTTTTAATTCAATTTTGAAACAAGTTTTCATATTTTTTTGTGATATGTGATGTCACATTTATCAACATTAATGCGATAAATTATGTAGTTTTTTTAGATATATTTTCATAATAATATTTATTTTTCATTATATTTATTCATTTAATTGTCTTCTTTATAGAAGAATTAATATTTGTTTGGAATAAATCATTGTAAAAAAATTCTTTCAACAATTAAATTTTAATTTTGGCAAAACGATTTGTATTTTCAGTTCTGACTTTGTATTTATACTGTTTCACAAAGTTAAGTCTATTAGATCTTTTTTTCAGAAATCTTTATCTAAATTGTTTTGGTTTATTTGTGTTAAATAGTTTTTTAACTCAGGTTAATATTTAATTTCCTTTTCAATTTATACCTTCACACTGTTTATACTAATTTTTTTTATTCCGATTAATGTTATTGTTATAATTTTTTTTCAATTTATTCTTAAAATTGACTTGAGTAATCTGTTTTACACAGTCCTTTTTTTATTTAAACTAATAAGCATATGTCATTTCTGATTCAGTTTAAGGTTTTCTAATGTATTATATTTTGTTTCTTCCAAGCTGTTTATATTAGATCAAATTAAACCTAGTTAACCTTCAAGGGTCTATTGTTTTAGCTACCAATAAATTTGGCAACTAATCACTTCTTAATCTTTCATTTTACAACTCATGCCTGCTTTCCCAAATAATGAACTTAAATTTAAAAGTATATTTTAACAAGGAAAAAATTTTTAATACGACTAAAGTATTTTATTTTTAACACTTGATTAAAACTATTTCCCAAACTTTGCATAGAACAATTAAATATGTCGTGTTTCAAAGTCATAAAGCGGAGTTCCAACCCTGTTGTCAACTTGGTCATCTAACAGTGTATTTTTTACATTGTTTTAGATAAGATATGAAACATCGAATTTTTTAAAAATTTTCAATAAAACCAGACTGATTAGTTAACATTGATTTTTACTCTTTTGAACATTCCAATATATCTTCACTTGTTTCGAAACTCGAAATTTGTATCTCAATCATCCTTCTCAGAAATTTAAATCCGCCTTAATGTGTAGAATAGAACTATACTATCCGTTAAGTGAATTATGTTATTAAAGACACTATTTTTACTGGACAAGAGCCGATAGTAAAGGTAGTTTCATCCCGATGAATCCTATTGCTTCATTACGTGTTCCATTCTAGTTTTAAGCGATTTTAATTCGCGATTTGTCATTGCATCAACAAAATCTTTAAAAAAATCTGTTTTAACTATTTTGAAGAATATGAGAAATCCTTGCTTCTCTTAAAGATAACATTACGCTGGTTGTTCAAAAGTATGCAATGAAGAACTAATATAGATGTCGCTTTAAATGAAAAGATACTTGACATTATAACAAAAAACTCTTCCCCCACCCCCCTAACTGTGAATGATGGACTACATCTCAAAGCGATTTTCACAAAAATCGTTTTGGATTTCTTTAAAATTTTATGTTGAAGTGATATTTCGTCAAACCACGCGTTGTGGTTTAGCTTTGCTTTCAAACCAATAATTCTTCATATTGTTTTTAGGGAGATCATTTCATACATTTGTATTAAATCATTCTTTCGTTGAAAGCTAAATTGAATTCGCTGCAATTTTTTTTTTTTAAAAAAATAATAAGCTTTTCGGCATTATTGGCACTCATTAAAAATGATATGCTTGCTAACTGAATTGTTGAGTTTTATTTTTAATAATTTTACCTGTACGAAGAATAATACTGCAACTAGTCATTAATATGATGCTTGAGAAAAATTGCTTGGTACATAAAGTGAATACATGTTTCATACGAAAATTGAATGTACTGAGACAAAATGGAAAAATAACTTGAAATAGATCTATTAAATACACGCATTTTTCTGTGTTTATGTATAAGCAAGAGAATAACGAGACAGTACAGGACGAAATAGAATAGCAACAATAATAATGTAGCGATTTTTTTTTTTATTTAAGGCTAAGATTGAAGGTTAATCATAGTTTTAAGGCGTCAACCTTCTCCTTCATTTGCCTATTTACTGGGCTGAAGTAAAATTGAGAAAAATAGCAATTTCAATTACAAAATTTTAAATTTAAATGAATATATAAAGTCTAAATCTCCCACAATCCTGTATTATGAAAGAAAAAATACGTAATAAATTTATAAGTAATAAAACTAACCCATAGAAACCTTAATTACCAGAAACCAAGAATAGCAAAAAAGGAGTAATACCTAATAAACTACGAAAAACCAAAATAATGGAGGTAACAAGGATAACATTTCATGTAATAATAAATCATATGAAATCAGCAATATGCTGTATGTCGAATATAATGGTAATATATAAAAAATAAATTAATTTTAAAAAAATAAAAGAAATGTAGGAATTAAAATTGATAAATTGTAAAAAAATTCAGATAAATTTAAAATAAGTTCAGAATCTTTAAATATTTCAATATTATTTTATCCTATATTTATTTACTAAGTAAACATACGCTGCAAATAGTTAAATATTATATTCTTATACACTGATGTATGAATATTACTGTCCCAGAATGAAAATTTAATAACGTTAAAATTAAAAGCATCATTTTAAAAAAATATTGCTATTTAATTTATGGTCAACAATGTGCAAAGTTCCATCCAGTTCAGTTGAATTTTGTTATTTTTAATTAAGTTTAAGTAATTAGGATAAATAGTTATGTTAGGTAAAATCTCTCTATATTACTAAAAATAACTAGATCATCAATATACGTACAATAGATTAAAATAATGATTATAAATACATATTACCCTAAAAACATAAAAATAAATTAATCAAACTATTGCTAGCAGGGTCTCTTAGTGGTGTGTATGTGTGTGTACGTGTAAATAGAGAGAGGCAGAGAGAAGATTGAAAATAGTTTGTTTTGCACTATTTAGCATCTAAAAACAATTTAGGGTTTTATTCATTACAGTTACATAATTCCTATGTCAGTTTTATGAGCATATAAAGCTTACATTAAGCATTGTTTTTAGTGAGAATTGGAAAAATAACTCTTTATTCGATAAATTTCACTATTCGATTTCAATAAAGATAATTGCCTTTAAATTAGCTTGTCAATAAACAAAACAAAATAAACGCATTGTCCCACCTAAATTAGCCAAGGACTTCATCATGGCACGCAATATGCAAACATGCACATGCGAGATATGTCAACGTATGATAACCATGAATGACATACCATTTAGATGGGGCGCATTCATCATGTAAATCATCATATTTAAAAAGTCTATTCACAAATGAATCACGCATCTTACTGACAAGAAAATTATACACACAATCAAATACTCAAAGTGTTTGCTTATCTTTTTTTAAACTCATTCTTAGAAACAATTTATAACCAGAACGAATTGTAATGTGAATAAACGCTACGCATTTTTTTTTTTTTTACAATTGTAATACTAACTAATTGAAATTATCGACATTGCTACCAATTTACTGTGAAAAAAAATTAGAAACCTTAATAGATTTTCTCCAGTTTATTCACACAGGAAGCATTTATTTAAAAATATCACAGAAGAAAGAATTTTTTTTAAAAATCATCATTTTTGCTTTATATTTTACAAACATTTTAGAAATTTTGCTTGTACAAAAAAATTTTAAAAAGATAGATCGATCTTTTTAATGCAACTTAATTGGATAATGTAACTGAAGCGAAACTTCTGACATTAATGAAGGCATATGAGAATTCATAGTTTCTTTTAAACATGCGTAATATTATGTACAAAATTAAAAGCAAGATTTAAAAAACTTCATAGTTACGATATAATGCAAGAAAAAATTTCTAATGAACACTGAAATGATATTAAGCCTCATATTAAAACTAATTAATTCTTACTTTGAAGCAATATTTCAATTAAATGCGTTTGTTTAAACAAAGAAATTAATTTTTTTGCAGCCAAAGTAACACCTAATCTACGTTACTAACATCAATTTTGTAACCCATATTTTGTCATAATTATTATTCTGAGTAGCTCAGCATTTAAAAAAATGTAATTCGTACAAATGAATGTAAATGCAATGTATTCATCTAAATTGTTATTCAGAGTAGATATACCAATTAATATTCTAGTGAGACAAGTTAAAGGAGGAAAGGTTTCAAATTCTGATGAGTTTACGTGAAAAATGCGCATTTAGAGAACAATTAAAAGCCAAATATGAGTAACATCGCCATTATTTATCTTTGTTGTTATTTTAATACTAAAATACTTTCGTACATGTTTTATCTTAAGTACACGGCCTTTCAAAAAAGAGTAGTGAAACATAGTTTTTCAATAATTGGTACAGTAACTATTGCCTTTACTACAAGAGATTATGCTACAAAAAGAGATTAACTATTATCTACAATTAATTTGTTATAGCTACAATAACAAAGATATAACTACAATTTTTCAAATAAAGGAACAGCGTTAACAGATCTTATAGAAATTTAAATACTGTAGACAATTATATAAAAATGCTGTCCATTAAATGTTATTTAATTGTTATGTGATACAAAGATGTTGATATATATATATATATATATATACTTAAAACAAATTTTAAAAGAAACTTATTAATTTCTATTTTATCATGAAGTTTATTTTATCAATATTTTTAAACAAATAGACTTTATGTGTGGGATTATGTTTCTTGCCCTTATTTTATAACAAATATCTCCCATAAAATATCATTGATTCCTACGATAAAATATTATTTTACGTCATATATGCGCATAATTTTTTTTTTAATTTTATGTTACTTATTTATTTATTTGTATTTTGAATAAAGCAGAAAAGTACAATGAAGCAAATTATTCATTTTTGTTTTATTTTGCTAATAATTACTGACTTTTCTTTGAAAATAAAATTTGGAAAATAAATTTTAAATTAGTTTCAATGAGTGATCCTTAAAATATATCCGATTCCCAAATATTTGTAGAATCACTGACTGACAGCAGAAAGCTATGTAGTATATAAAGAAACTTAATCAACATATTTAGATAAATTTTTTCTTCATAATACAGTATTAAATTTTAAAACTTTTATGTCAGACAGAATTTTAGTTTGTGCTATGGTTTGAGAAAGTCTAATAAGTTGTTGGAAATGGTCAGGAAAATTGTAACGATACACTAACCTAGTCTTTAATAAACTAAATCCTATTACATTAAATATATTCTTTTTATTACGTAGTCATTTACACAAAAGTGAATTATACCTTGACTTTCAAGTTTATTCCTTAGTTTTTAATGATTTTTATTTATTGTTAAATACTATGTATCCCCTTTACTCACTTTCTGAAAATGATACAGATTAAACATTAAATTTCTAAGCATTTTATTCTTTTTTACAAATTTTTTTAAATTCTTGTTCTGTAACGTTTTGTTCTTCATTTAAACAAAATAAGTTGCTTAAAAAAGTAACAGAAAAACTATAAATGCAGCAACTGTTGCTAATTTTGTACAATAAGTGTTTATTATTATAATAAGAGTGGAAAATAGTTGAATTTTTACTATGGATAAAAATGTATATTTCGAGAATAGTTCTTTATGACAGTTTTATCACGAAAAAAAATTTCAAACTATTTTCAGATTTGTAGGAAAAATACATGATATTTATAACGCTTTTTTTTTATCATATTAGTAAATACAGATAAACTGTAAATGCACTTTTTAACGCAGCAAAATATTTCATTGCTTTAATCGAAAAGACATTTTCATTGTGAGGTTCCTACTGCATATTAACCGTAAAATTATCATGCATGTTACTAGAAAAAACATGTCATTTTTGTATTTTAGGATATTTCGTTTATCTTCTTGAATTTTCATTATTATTTCTAATTATAAAAAATATTAATTATCATTTACAAGAAATTACAGGTTAAATTTGAAAATTTAGAATTTTGAAATTTTAGATTAAATGGTTTGATTTCTAAAATGTATCGTTGAATAAAATTGTAACAACTTTTTCTTTTACCGTGAAAATAAAAGTGAAGTTCTGGGTTCGAGCAATAGTTTAACACTCAGAAACAATTTTTAAATAGAAGTTGAATAGGAAATAGATAAATATTTTTATAGAAAAACTAAATTGTTTCCCACTGACAACAATAAATAGTATTTAACAAAAGAATGAAGATTAATCATTTTGTTCTATTAAACTTTTTCTTTCATATTTCTTTAATATACACCGATGACACATACATTGGAGTAAATTGCATTTCCTGGCCTGCGATGGAAAAAATACAAGAGAAATAAGGGCTCAACTCTATGTATTTTTTGATGCTGATATCAAAAGTAATAATGAAAAGTTTCTATCACGTGACGTTTTCCTGAAAAATTGAATTTTACTTGAATTTTTATGAGTGTTCGCAAAATTTTTTTCCTTCGTGTTCCTTTGCTAACCATCATTCTGCCACAGCGAAATATACATAATGCCACTCTGTGACACCTTTTTGTTGCAATTTCTCTCTATCAATTGTTTTGCCACAAATTCAAGCTCCAATGCCGAAAGAAGCTCTTTTCAGCTCTCTTCTCAGGCTGAACTAAATGATCCGAAAAAACATCATTAAGACAGCTGAATTGTAAGGTTTCAGATTGAAAGAAAAACTTATTGGCGAAAGAAGCCTCTTCCTGTTGGTACAGAAATCTAGAAGAAGAATTTGTTAAGAATTTGATTAAAACGAGAATCTGGTTTATTGTTTAGATATTTCCGGATTAATGAGCAAATTTAATATCACCTACGATAAAAATGAATGAAAGCTATTTGTAGATTCATCGAAAAGGAGCCTTTGAGCCGTCTTTCTCTATAAGGGAAGCCAATATTCCTCACTACCAGTTTGACACTCGTTGCATTTAAAAGAATACTATAGAAACCTTAAGGCTCATTCACACCAAGGCGTACAAACGTCGAGTGTTAAGCGTCTAGCCAATCAGAGACTTCTTCTCGGGCGAGAGGAAGACTCTGATTGGCTAGACGCTTACACTCGACGTTTGTACGCCTTGGTGTGAATGCGGCTTTACTTTGGCCCTCAACAAAATAAAATATGTCGACCACAGCTGGGCCATTTGTAGGAATTTGAAAGTGATCCCCATGCTTCATGGTCAACAAAGCGGGCATACAAATTTTCCATATTTCATTTATGAATGAATCAGCCGTAAAAAGAGTCTTTTTACGGCTGATTCATTCATAACGGTTAAAACAGAATGGCAGAAAAGACAAAATCTTAAGCCAGACACCTATAATGTGATACGGATTAGCTTAGGTGAGCCAAACACAAAACCCCTTTTGTATATAAAATTAGGTATAATGAAGCAGTTTGATAAGGCTATTCCAAAAGATGGGGATTATTTCCAATTCCTGTGCAAAAAGTTAAAAAAGAAATAGAAGTCAAGTTAAGGAATAGGGAATTTTTGTTGATCGGGATATCTATTAACTTCTGACGGATAAAGAATTCGAGGCTACTATGACTACAAGAAAAAAGAATCCTGGGTTTGTTGTGTCAAAATACATTTCTTTCACTCATACGTGGACTTTTTTCCTGAAAATTTAAGATAAGTCACACACACACAGTGAAGAGCAGTGTGAAAAGTTCCACCGAGACATCAAAAAATACGGAGCGTAAATATCAAGGAAGATGGGACAAAAACATCGCCTGGAGACTATTGTTGGATGTTAACATGAGATAGGCCTAAGACTGAACATAAAAGAAAAACGTCAAAAAAAAAGTTTCAAAGGAAAATGAGTAAATATTTAAATAGAAACTGTTTTGTATTACTTTTAACGGAATTTGAAATTTGTAACAAACTTTCATGTACTGAGGAGTAATATTTGCTGATTTTGGTCAATTGTTTATTTTATGTAAATTACCTTACAAAAAACAAACTGAGATGGTATGTTGGGGATTTTTTTCTAGAAACTGATTCACAAAATTGGAAGTAAAAAGTTTAAACCTCAATGGAACACATTGCTTTTCACTCAACTAGAGGCAATTCGTAAGATTTAGCAAACAGCGATTTTCATCAGTTTGCTGAAAAATTAATTTGCCTCACCAAGAATCAATATTTGCATAGATTTAAATGGATAAAAACTACTGTTTCTGAATAATACATGCTAAATTGTTCAGCAAAATTCCTTTTTAAATAGGATTTCTGTAAAAATATCGATATCGAGTTTCTATAAAATTTTGATGCGATGGAAAACAAAGGGGGTCATTTTCGTAATCATCATACCAAATTACATAAAAAATCACTGAAAACTTCTTTCGTATTATTCAAAAAATTTCAATTTTGCAGGTCTGTGTTACCAATGTTTTTGTATATTCTGTGGCTTATTTACCATAAATGTTTAATAAAACAACCTTTTTATCTTTACATCTTTTAAAAAATACTTTTAAAAATATGCGTGCAATTACACTTGAATGTAAAAAAACAGGAAGTTCAAAATTGCCTCATATCAACAGTACTTTTGATTGACAATGACTGTTCTTCCTGTCCATTATCTGATCTTATGCAGGAAACGGGCACACATTTTTAAGATTTACATCAAATATAATTACATTCTTCTTTTTGAGATGATATCCCGAACAATTTGTAGAAAACGTTAAAATTAATTACATAAATATCTATCATCACTCAATGCGTTTCAGAAATCATTCTAGGTGTGTTGTTTATGCAGATTTATGAAGAGGAAAAACAAGTGGTCTATAATTTGCATTAATTTGTTATATTAATTCAATACGTTTGTTCTTAATGATGGTTGGAATAATAATTTGATGGTGACAGAATTCAAAGATGTGTCACAGAATATTGATGTGATCTTGAAATCTTTGACAATGTGTGTGTGTGTGTGTGATCTATTACTTTTTCATATGTTTGACAGATTCTAAAAGAAAGTATGAGAGTTAAGTAATTGTAAATCATTTTATGTTACTTTAAATTAATATTAGTCGAAATTTTTGCAAATCTGATCCCTACGAAAAAAGACAGCATTACGAGACGAATTTTCCTAGTTAAGCTTAAGGGTACTCGCCCTAGAGGCTGAGCTATTTTCAGATAGATTGATTGCATCAAAAGATATTCAAATACCTTAAGAATCAAGAAATATAGAACTGTTTCTCAAAAAAGACTGGTTTTTAGGAAGCTTCTTGATAGGGTGAAGGCCCACCTGGCACTAAAGAATTTTTTTTTATAAAACTCACATTGCAGAACCATGAATTCATAAAAATTTTGGAAAAGGATTTCAACAACACACAAAACGAGTGTAAGGATAAATAATTTAAATAACCACTTGAAGTAGAAGAGAATTCTCTTCTTAAAATAATTAATATTTAAAATCTTGACTTATTTTGCTTATTAGAGTTCATTGAAGTAATTAAGAAACTACCAGATTAATTGCAAAATTACAATATTTTTAGTATTGACACACTCCCTCTATAAAACATATATTAACTATTTTTATGTACATATATTATTGTAGGATCAAAGGATATTTACATTTTTTATCGAAATACAATTTCATCATCGATATAAAAAATAAACTGTATCCGATTTTTTGTAGCATAATGGTTTATAATATGTTTTTGTCATATCATCTGACCCTTATCAAAGATCAGTTCCATTTAATGCACTATGAGAGTATATTAGTCCTAAAATAAAACTATAAGAGGATTTCACACTTTCAGGCTTTCGATTTCTACGCTTGATAGATTGTTTACTCATATTCTTTTTTCAGTGGCTTATACATTCAACTACTATTACTTCAAACTTTGAGCCGAAACTCACTTCTAAAATAAAGAGTGCTTTAATTTCGATGTTTTCAGCTCATTAGCTTGAAAGTTTTGAATCAGCATGTATTAAGAAGATTATTCATGTTTAGTCACCATGTATTATATTGCTTTTTGAATATTTTTGCGAGGTTACTGGTGTAAACATGAACGAATTTCTCCTTGTAATTATACAGGAAATTTCTGATCCAGCATAAAAAATAAGACTGTTATTCATTATATTTTATTCATTTATTAAAGTTCCGATATTTTATAATGATATCCAAAGTCCCTGATGTAACCCTTGTCGATATTATACAAAATTATAACCAGACCGTGGAAATGGCGTTCAATTAGACTATGGGTGTCAAACTCGAGGCCCGCGGGCCACATGCGGCCCATAACGGACATTTTTGTTTCCCATCCAGTACATCGGCACACAATAATACGTAATAAAATATCAAAATTTCTCCCGAAATAGGAAAATTAGTAACAGAGAAGAGATGTCAAGTGTCAGGACGTAAACATTAAATATTTTTTGTTCTTTTGTTTATGTTTATTATAATGTATTATTCGAAATAAAATTACATTTATATAAATTTTGAATTTTTTTGTGGCCCACCTACAGTTTAACCGTGTTTATTTAGCCCAAGTTAGCTTTTGAGTTTGACACCCTTGAATTAGACCATTAAAAAATGTCAAAAAAGAAGACAGATTTAAGAACATTATTTTTGAGAAGTAAAATAACATAGATATATTTAAATGATATAAAAAAGTATTAAAGGGGGCTGGTGATTACAAAAAGTTCAGTTTAATTATTATGGCATAAAAAAAGAATTAAAAAATTCACCAAGTTAAGCACATTTGTTTCAAATTTATTTTTCTCACCTCGTTTTTTCCCATCTTTGTTCAAAATTTATTTTAACTATTCTGAAACATTGATTCAGAAAGAAATCCCCGAATATACTTAAAAGCGTTTACTTTATAAAATAGGTAGTAAAAAACGAAAGTGAAGTAATTTTTATGTTAAATTATCACTAAAGCAAAAAGTTGTTACGGTTTTTTAACACAAAATCCAGAAAGCACAAAACACTTAACTGTACACATAAAAATTCAAAAATTCTAAATTTGCAAATTTAAAACTGGAATTTCAACAAAAAAAAACCTTAAATATATTACAATTTAGATAAATTCAACACTTCCTATACAAACACAGAAAACATATAATTTTTCGGATTATTTGAAATGTGATTGAAGTTAGAATTCAGATAAATATAATGAATACAATAATTTATTTAATCACCATTTTAAAAATTCTTAATTATGGATCGATAAAGTTACACTCACCCTTTGTCGTTACCGATAGTAGAATGGTTCCCATTGTAATAAGACCACTGAAATGGAAAAATTTGTTATCATTAACAGAAAACTATGAATAATTAAAATAAAATAAGATTTCAAAATTTTAATTTGGGTTTGATAAACTTCAAAGAAAATTTTTTATTTAACATTAATATTTTCTTTACAGTAAGACAAAATATGTTTTAATGGTTGTAGCTTAATATTGAGATCAAGGTAATACAGAAGTTTTTATTTTTAAATTCAACACACACAAATATTCTTCAATGTTTATTTTGTGTAAAACAATTTTAAACTAAATATTATATACCGTAAAATCCGGCGTATAACGCTGCATTTTTAATTTTAAGGTATACTCGCCGTATAACGCGCACCCCCTTTTTTATGAAGTAACCTGCAATGAATGTTAGCAGTGCTATTGTGTTTTAAAGCTATTTGTTCAAAGTATTACCCCAAGATTTTGAAAAAATAGTATATTTCTAGGAAAACAACCCTTTCAATTTATAAGGTATGACATTTCCTTTAAATAAACAGTATTTCGATCTTCGTAGAAGTCTAAGTTTTTTTTATGCATATCTCTTTTTTATTTTTGAACCTATCACTTTTATACCTGGTGTATAACGCGCACCCATAAATTTCAATCTTATTTATTGTGTTAAAAGTGCGCGTTACGGTATACATCTTTTGTTTTTTAATTATAATTTTAATATATCTATTAGAAGGAAAATGTTTTATCTTAAAAATAAAAAATAAATCACATTATAGCGTAATTTAAAGATTCAATACTAAGTTAAAAATTTCAATTTTTGTCCTCATGTTGCACAATTCTTTGTAATTAAAGTTAAAAATATGTTATGCTGATTTCAAAAATATAATAGCTATTTTTGTTATCTATCTTAAAAGAGTTTTTATAACTATGTAAAAAATTTTCTTAAGTATTAACTTTCTTATTTTTAGATCATTTTTAAGGATTGATTTGATAATAAACTATCTTAATTTTTAAGAGTAATTAAATATAGCGCATGTGAAGAAGAAATTTATGAATTTTAAACATTTTTTTAAGTGAGATGATTAAGCCAGTGCAAATATAACGCAAAGACACTCCCTTTAAAGTTTTCCTACAAGAATCAACAAAAGCACCTACTCTATGACATAATAAACAGATTTATAAGAAACAGACGAAAAGTATCGTAAAATGAGCACTTTAGAAAATTTGTCTTAAATTTTCATGATTCACCTCTTAGATTATGTATAAGATTGTGGTATAAATAAGCACTTTCGCTGCCGTTTAATTTTCATCCCAACCTGATTATAATAATAAATAAATGTGATACACACGGAAAATACTGATAATTAATAAGAATATGCATCTCGAAATTATGATAACTGAAGTAAATAATTGTACAACACTCCAGTTTTGTTGTTATGAAATTCCATCGTGTATTTTCACGGAGTGACATTCTACAGATTCGATTCGTACACTTGGAATATCGAACTTATCTTTATTCCGTTTCATCAAATGCCCTTTTCTTGTCCTCTACTACAAGCTGTATTACAAAGTATACATAGGTTTTTCTGTTTCATTAAGATGAATATTTGTAAATAAAAACTCCACAAACATATAAACTATTTGAATCTAATCCATTAATGCAGAGAATCTTGAATCAATAAAACTTAAATTCCGGAATATAAAAAAAAATAATAAGCTGAGAATTATTTAACACAAATTTGCCACAAAAACATTTTTTATAGATAATTCAAATAGTAGCAAGCTTTTCAGACTTACATGCTATAAGTAGAATGTTTTGTTTGTTTTCGATGGAATACATATTAATTAAAAATGTATTATACAGTCACATTTCAAAATTAATTAACTAAACAAATAAATAAACTGTCAGAACTGTACAAAAAAATCTAAAAAATAGATAGTTAGAAAGTAATATAATCTTTGCTTTCAGCAAATTTTCTAAGAAGAGCATTATAAATTTTCCACATACATATCGGATTGTGTATGAGGAATTTTCTTTTTTAATCCGAATATAATTGAGTTTATTTTCTCAACAAATCATATTGATAAATAGTAAAATATATGTTAATTAAAATTTCAGCCATCAGAAATAAGAGTTAGGCATATGTAAAATAGCCTTACAAATTTAGATGTTGCAAGACACTTTTTTTCTTCAAATCCTTATACTATATATGATTTCGAAATATATAAATATATAACTAACCGTTACTCACTCTCTTCAGTCGATATTTCACGATGTTTTATGGCTATATATTATTATTTTAACTTATTTAAATCCAAGTCCTAGCATTTTGTTTTTGATGATATTCAAAAACTATTAGCTCTTGTTTTTTGATTTAAAAAGAATAGGGCTTGAATTTCTGTCATATATATATATTATGCCCCCGTAACTCCCCTTCTACACACTTCGATTTGAGCAAAACTCGCGTTCTCAGCGGGTCTACTCAACGAAGGAAACTTGCCTGGTTTTATGTACCTAGGAATATATACAGTTAATATATCTAGTAGTCCTAAGTATCTCGTAACGAATTAATGAGTGTGTCACTTTTCTCCCATATATATGAGAAAGCTAGTAAAATTAATGAAATTATTGAATTTTGTTATAAAAGAAACGGACAGAAATAAATGTTTTTTGTAAGTTTTATAAGATTAAATGAGTGAAATTTTCATAAAAAAAATATTCTATAGGATTGAGATCTGGAAATCCTGAAGCTCAATTAAACACAGTGTAGTCTCTACCATATTTCTCAAACCAATTCTGTTCAATACCAGATCTATGGCATGGCGCATCATCATGGCACTAGCTGAGACTACCTCATTTAATGCATTCTGTGGTGCGGACAAATCATCAGCATTACAGGATATAATTGATCAACAACGTTTAAATATTATATATCATTCAAAAATAAAGGCTCACAAAAAATAAAGATCACAAAACTTGAGAGAAAAGCATTCCCCTCCCCCTCACACAAAACATCACATTGCTTCCATCAGCTTGAATCATTATAATAATGCATTTAGGGTCCAATGCTTTTCCTTACTCGCTCATGTGGATGACGTAACTTATTCACTAGACTGCATTACTTTTTCCTAGTTGTCCACAATTCAATCCTGGTATGCCTGAACGAATTTCAGACGTTTTATCTTGTTTGTTGCTAATAACAACTGTGTTCACAGTGACTTTTGGCTCTCATAGCCGGTACAAACATCAACTGTTACAACGCAATGTACGGCGAACACTTTCTGACAATGCTGGATTAATATCTGCTGTTATTTTCTGCATAGGTAACAGTTTGTTTTCTTTCATAATTCGGAAGATTCGCCATCCTTCCTAATCATTTATCATTTGACAACCATTATTTACTCATTCAGACTCAGTTTTCTGCCTGGCATTCCAGTTTTGATACACTTTCAATACAACTGCTCGTGAACAATTCACAAATGTGGTGGTTTCTCCAATACTTGTTCCTACTATCGTCTCGTGCTTTATGTTCCTCAAATCGTGTTTTATGTGTTCACAAGCAATTCCCCTATACTTTTGGCTCAGGAACTCGGCCTTCTTTTAAGTAATTATAGATATATTTATATATAATATGAAAGAACGATGGTTTTTTTTAGTTCCAGATAAATCATACAAATAAAGGATAAAGATCAAATTTTGAAAATTAGAACCTAGAACATGAGACCTTTTCTTAACATTTTAATGCTACATTTATTGCGTGTAATAAAACCAAAATGAAATTTTAATAAATTATTAAATTATGACCAAAAAGTGTGTTATTGCAAATATATAATTATCGTGTTATTGATCCCTAACAAAAAAACTTGAAAAATCCTTTTAAGTTATATAAGGGAAAGTTAATTCATCTTTATACGTATACAAAAATATTAATTAGTCATAATAGTGATTTCCTGATGAAGGAAAAGAAATTTTGCCATTAAAAATCCAAAATATTTATTACTTTTTTTGTATTATTTAAGCGGATATTTCACACAATTATTTTGTTTAGTGAAAATAAGAAAATGGGAATATTTATAATAAGTAAAAAGCAGAATCTATGCAAAATGTAAAAAGTATAATTTAATTAAATTTAGAACTAAATAGTACTTAGTTTTCCTCTAGTACTTAATTTTCAAGCTATTTTT
Source organism: Trichonephila inaurata madagascariensis (assembly GCA_019973955.1). Classification (NCBI taxonomy): domain Eukaryota; kingdom Metazoa; phylum Arthropoda; class Arachnida; order Araneae; family Nephilidae; genus Trichonephila; species Trichonephila inaurata. The sequence goes on from BMAV01019629.1 coordinate 181,755, forward strand.
TCACAGAAAATTTTGTCATAAAATTATTAGTTATCCTTGTTATAGGACATATTTTCTTAAGAATCTCTTTTGATTTTAATTTTTAAAAAATAATCTCTTATCCGCAGAAACACTTATTTATTCAAGCTAATTATGAAAAGAAATTGCAAAATAAAACCGCTTTGGGCAATTAAACATGAGAAGTTGTAAACAACATTAAGAATCTTCAAGAACTAAATTTTCAGAGCACATTTTATTACTATTTACAACCTCTAAGAGCGGGATTATTGGCATTTCAAAAGTGAACTGTGTTATATAAGCAATCTTGACTTCTTAACACACTTTCAAGAAACTCATATTATTTTCAGAGGTTCTTTTAATCGAAATAAATGAGCCGTGTGTTGAAAAGGTGGAAAGATTACAAATGTTAATCGTTTAAGATTTGAAATGTTTACTTTGTAATGCGAAACCAAAGATTGCGAAAAGCGACTGTAATTTTTGCTACTTCGTCAATACCTGTAAATAATAATGAAATAGATATTTTAAAGCACGTGTCGAACTTGAAGGCTTTGCATTCTTTCCTTTAAAATTATTTATGTTCTTACTATAGGTGCGTTAATAATACAAGTAAAACACAAATTTATTTAAATGCGTACATTTTTGCTTAGAATCTTTCTTAAAAAAATATTCTTGTTTTGTCTGTTCATTTTAATTAAAAGTTTGAGAAATCAGGTTAGACCTTAATGAAAGAAAAGAACAATTACCCGATTATAAAGTTGATAATATGAAGTGAAGTGAATCCCATTAAAATATCTGTTGATATTTTTTTTATGTGTATGAAAAAATGATTTTGTGTAAACCTAAAGTATTTTAGCGCATAGGATTTATAATACGATACAGCTTGAGAAAGAAAAATTTAAATATTTAAGAATGTGAGAATAAGATATTAAAATTAAATCTAATTCAAGTTAACACACGTTAATCGTCATGTCAGTCATCTGTGACTATTAATAAAATGTCCGTTCGGACCGCGTCAGTGTTGCCGGTGTGATTGACAGTATACTTTTTCTACAGGGAACGTATTGTATGTTCACTGATAATATATTTAAAAAAATACATTTTGTTAAAATAATTTTAAATGACTTCAATGTGATATCATGAATTCAAAAATAAAAAAATAGTAAAGAAAATTAAGGAGTTTTATTGAAACAGGATCAATTGGAATATGTTTTAGAAATGGTGAATTGGTGGTATTGAAACATTAAAATGTGGTTGTCCTTTGCAAAATTCACAAATTGTTACTATTTGTTTAGTCGGCTTTCTGGCAATTATTCTTCCCAATAGTGCCGCATTGTTTTCAAATTATTGTTTGCAATATCTTCACTTTTTATAGGTGTTTTTTTTTTTTTTTTTTGAGATTGTCGTGAGGTTTTTGAGGGGCTTTGCAGTATTAGAATTTCTTCATAATGGCAATTTCTTCGTTACACAACTAATTTTTTCCAAATTTCACCCGTACATGTATTTTTCTTGATAGTAATTTTACTTAAAATATGATCATAAAACGAAAAAGACTGGATTATTAACGTGTTAAATGAGTGTATTGTGCAGGAAAATATTCCTAAATGCGTCTTTTACTCTCTCTTTCTAATCATTTTTATAATTTCTTATAAGTTACTATCAGGTATCTGTTTCTTATTATGCTGCGAGTCATTATCATGTGATTATTTGATTGAATTTATAGAAATTTGTCTTCCAAACATATCGAGGTGTATTTAAATTCTAAAACCTATTTTAAATTATTATTCAAAACAGACAGAAGATTAAAACAAAGGCTTACATTCTAAATATAAGAAAATGCATATGAATTTAACGAATAAAATTACGAACAATATTTTTCTCATAAACTGCATTGATAGTTAATACATGCACGGGGTGTTCCAGGATTATTGAGACAAATTTCAAGGGGAAAGTAGGGAGCATTACAAAAGGATTCAGATTTGCATAGCAATTCATGGTCGGAAACGTCATAGGAAAGTAGTACGACAGGTACAAGAAACGAAGAGACACAAGACTGAGACCATCTGAAATATTTATTGGTTAAAGTTGAGTCTTGCTGGGAGTTCGAGTCGTTCATGGCCCGCCCTCACTATGCCTCTTACCTCTAAATGATCCCTATTTACATAAATTAAGATGCAAATCAGTAAACATCAGACGGTATAGTGCATCGCTCTGTGGGTACCTTTCGCGAAACAATCTTCCTGCCGTTCTTGCATCTCCTTCAGCCAATCCGTAAATCAGGTGCATATCTGCCAGCTTAGTATTCATAAAACGTTCCATACTCCTCTGCAGGCGATGACTGCGGTAATGAAGCTCCCGTTTACTCTAATGCTCTTGTGAACAACGCCAACTAGCGCCGAACGAAGACATTTCCGACCATGGGTTGCTATGCAAATCTGAATCCTTGTGATGATGAATCCCTTACTTCCCTATTAAGTTTGTCCCGATAATCCTGGAAACCCTGTAGAAAATTACATAAGCAGCAATAGTAAAAATATTTTTCTCAGATTAGCGAAGTTCGTCTTCATTTTCTTCAAGTGATGCAAATAATTTTTACTGCTAAGAAAAGCATTACAGAATTAAAAAGAGAGAGAGGGGGGGAGAGATTAAAGAACAAAATAGGACTTTTAATTTATTAGTCGCTACATATGTCTTTTATGTCAGCGTTCGCAAAAGTGGTGGAGTCCGTGGACCACTAATGGTCGGCGAAAACATTTCGCTGGTCTCCAGAAAAATGTGGAATTTATTCACTTATCACGCGTTAATTTATGTTTTAAGAGATGCATTAATTGCGTTCTTAAATCACAATTATTTTTTTTGTAAATATATTTAACATTTGCAAAATTCTGTTAGTGGTCCGTGGGATTTATATTATGAATTTGCTGGCCCGTGAGGTCAAACAGTTTAGCAACCGCTGTTTTATGTGATGTTTCACCTTTTTTTTTATTTTGATGTTTTAATGAAAAGTTATTAGTAGGGTAATTTTCTTTAACTTGTGAATCACAATACTGCATTTAAGAGCGAAACACTTGGTGTAAAAGAGGAAATATAAGTACTTGAGAAGGAGCCTGATGATACGCAATCCCAATCTGTCGATGAGGAATCCCCAGATGAAAGCGCTAAAGCCCACACAGAAGATACCTATCGTATAAGCGAGGTTCAGCACTTTGTCTTGGGCCACGCATCCCACGTCGTGCGCCAGCCGTATCTGAAAGAAATTAAATGGAATTATAGACGAGATGATCTAATAGTAACAGTAGGATCTTAAAATGTGAAACAATTTAACAAATTTTAAAATCTCGTAAATACGAGAATTCAATCTAGAAAAGCATAGAATTATTACATTTGCAACATTAAAATATCACTGTTTACATTTGATAAAATTTTGGAAAGATTCAGCTATACCTAAAACCAATTACGTAAACAAATTTATGAAAGTAAAAGAAAACAGATAATTTGAGTTTAAATACATGCATATCGACGTTATTCTACATAAGCAAGTGGGTGAGTGAGTAAAATAATATTAACGCCGCACTATATTCACAGCAGCTCGAGGGCTTTTGGTGATTGACCTCGTACTTTTGAACCATGGTCAAGTGATGAAGAGGACATTTGAGCTGGCACCCTCTCTCCTAACTTTCACGCCATGCTAACAGGAAAGAGCTTCAGCCTCGACAGATATAAAGTATATCGGTCCCCTCTACACGGCGAGCATAAATAAGTGGGCTTTTGCAGATTATTCTTAAGCCTAGTCAGAGAGCGGAAATATTATCATTTTAATTTCCACAATAAGGAAGGATTCCAAAACCTCTAATTCAATGTCATACACAATAACTCCTATTTTTTCATGGGATTACTTTCTGTGGAACCAGATTCCAGCCTTTGACTAGTTTCGTACTCTGTCTTCAAATAAATGAATGAATGTTTATTATCAGTGCATTCTGAAGCTACACGAAGGCGCTGTTACCATATTAGCAAAGGGACATAGTAATTTTGAATCACGATCAAGTGACAAGGACTATGCATGTAAGCTGGCATACCCACTCTATAAAGTTCCATACTTTCTACGAAAGCTTTGAATTTAGGCAGATTTAGCGTGCATCAATCTTTCTAAACGGTGGACCTTTGGAAGCAAGCTAAACTTCATTCAAAACATTTATCAGCCCTAAACATTAAATATATCTTAATTTAAAAACATGTTCAGTTTAATTTTTTGCTTTTAAACTCAGTGATTTTACAAGATAAATACACAGTTTTCTAAAAATAAAGGATATCAAGTGTAAAAGTCTCCATTAAAAAACTGATAATTAACGAAGAATTGTTTTAGTACTAACAAAATCTAAAAGCACAAGAGATTTTAGAGGCATGAACTATGCTGACGGGGCCAAAGAAAATAAATAAATTTTGCATATGCAGATATTGTTCATTGATTGTAACAAATGCAGTTATTTTATTTGATTTGGATATACTATCATTTAATAGAAAAGGTTAAAAGCTTCTGATATTTTTAAACACCTTTATGCTTTTATGTTTTTTCAAATCTTGTTAGAATGTATAATGTGCAAAAAGCAATCCTTCGTGTCTAAGTAATAATAATTTTGCTTTTACTGTTATTTAAATCAGTACAATTGTTGTTTTTCACAAAGAATTGTTGTTGCTCCATTTTTGAAATTCATTAACTGTTAAAAAATTTAATCACTTTTATTATTAGCATTTTAAGATTATGTTCCTGAAATAACTAAGATTACTATTATAAATATCTGTATTATTTCAAAAAATTTTCTTCAGTTCTACTACTTTCATAGTGAATATTTTAATTTTGAGAGAAATGATTTTTTTTTAGAATAATATTTTTATTTAAGGATTCAAGTCAATCATTACAAATATTGCTATAAATGTTAATAATTATTATATTAACATAAGCTTTTAAATAAAAGATTTCCATATTGAAAACTAAGTATTATAAAACAATCTACTAAGTAATATAAAACAATCTAAATCAAATCTATTTCGGGGCTACTGTTATTTTTTTTTTTAAAAAAAAAATACTTTTTATATATTGAATCTTTGTCTTTATATCTACAATAACATTTTGACCTTGAAAACATACCCATCTCTCATCAATCATCACATACTCATGATCAGATAATTCCCGGGGAGTAATATCTGATGGTTTTCAGCACCCGATACAATATTCAAAGAAACAAATTCTCGAATTTGTATCTATCAGTTTGTTTATGATCTCTGCTGCATAAAGATGCATAAACGTTCTTCATTACTTAAATATATTTTGAAACACTCTATCACTCTATATATAGAATAAAAAGCAGCACACACGCTCACTCACTCATCACGAGATCTCCAAAAATTTTGTGAGCGTTGTCGACAAAGAGAAAAAAAAAACCTTTTCTTTTTATGAACTTTAAGATCAACAAACTTGAAATTTGGCAAACATATTTCTTTTGTAGAGTAGAGATGCGCTAAGAAAGGGTTTTGCGGGTATTGACTCCCAAGGAGGGTTAATGGGGTGTTATAGATCTCGAAAATTACCCTTTTTGATCTATTAGATATGAAGACTTGAAATTTGGCAAGCGTGTTTCTTTTGTTAAGTAAATATCCGGTAACGATGTGTTTAGCAGAAATCGAGTCCAAAGGGGAAGAGGGTACCAAGGCGTAAGAGATCACTTTACATGCGTTTTAGAAATTCAAGTCCTATCCTTTTTAAATAAAGAAATACGAGGCTATAAGAGTATTTTTTAATTCAATCGGAAGCATATGTTAGGGGGGACTTATATATCTCTATATAACTTAAAAATGAAACACCAAGCAAAGTGGGTGGATAATGGCTAGTACACAAAGCTCGTAACAAATTCATGTTAAATGCAAAAGGATCTTTTTTTTATATATAGAAGTTATTGAAAAATTGATTTTTTTATGATGAATATTTCCGCAATTTTTTTTTTTTTTTTGGATATATAGATAGCATTTTTAAAGAAAGTATTTTTTAAAAAAATAACTTTCCATTTCATTAAAAGAAAGTAGTTTTTAAAGTTATGATTTGAGGTAGATTTAATATGTAAAATATCTAGAGTAAGAAAAAAAATATTATGTATGTGATAACATAACAAAGTATTTAATTTTAATACTTTCCAATGCAGCTATGTATATCGCTTTTTTTTGTTATAAGAGACATTTCGTTGAAAATTTCGCGATATGGGTTTCATCTTCAAAATTCTAATGTTAACGAATGAGTTAGTTAAACGAATGAGTTAGACATTCCTGTTTCATCCTCATTTTTTGACTTTAATTCAGAATTAAGAGGTATATTACTAATAACTTTCTCGTGACTTTATAGTGGCACGCGATTCAAATAAACACACTATTTAGAAAGAGTGCTAACATACACAGTTTCATTAAGAGATACATTTACAAGGGAAAGTGATAAAATTTCAAGTTTCAAACTGTAAATATGACTACATTTTAATATCACTGGTTCAATCCATTATTGGTAAAAGGGCTTTAAAAAGTTTTTGATTAAAATTGAATGCTTCTCAAGAATTTCTTTTAACTATTTGGCTATCAGTATTTGAGATAGAGGTGTTTTCTAAAATATAAATGATTGTATACATATTACGACAAGCCCCGTGAAAAGTTATTTAAACTTAATGTTGATAATTCTTTTTAAATTACGTGTTAAAAGTTCCAACGATAATGCACCATTCAATGTTTTCAACCTGAATTAATTTCAGAGGCACAAAAAAACAATAGCTTGCATCTGTATAGCAGATAAATTAAGTGTGTAAAGTTTTAAAAAGGAATTGCTTTTACTTAAAAAGGAATAGTTTGAACTTCAAAGCAGTTGATATTATCCTTCCAAAACGATTTCAATTTAAAGTTAAACCTTTATTTGTTGGGATATAATTGTTGTTCTATTCAATTTCTAGGGAAACAATACAGATATGTGATTAAATAAATATATTATAGATTATAAATAAAACTAATTCATCTCTTCTAACAACATAATTTTTAAGACAAAATTAATGTTTTGTCAAACTCATAGACATGTTATTACAGACAACATTAAATTAACAAACAAACCATAATCCGGTCATCTGTTGATGAATTTGTTGCATGTTGTCATTAATACTTGATAATATATTGATGGTTAAATATTTTACTTTCTTAATAATCAGTAATATTATAAACAATATCAAAATAAGAACAAACCCAAGTATTAAGGGGACCTGCAATTGTTTATGATACATTTGATACGTGCAGAAATTGATTTACGATTTTTAATATTTTTTTTCTCTCTCTCTCTCCTCATCTTAAGTCTTGACATAGAGTGACTAAATTTCCACATTAAATATTGTTAAATATATCGAAAAATTTCACACTTTACTCTTAAAGTATTTTTACTCTTCATTCTTTTATTGTTATTTGATTTATTTATATTAGTTTTTAGGAAAAAAGTGGGTTTGTGTAAAGTTTCAACAGTCTACAACAGGGAGGTCAAACTCAAAGGCTAACTTGGGCCAAAAACACGAGGTTTAATTTAAGGTGGGCCGCAAAAAAAATCAATATTTACAGGAAACTTAGATTTATTTCTAATACAATACATTATAATAAACATTTAACGGAACAGGAAAAATTAAATGTTTACGTCCTGGCACTTGACACCTCTTTTCTGCTACTATATTTCCAATTTCGGGAGGAATTTTTTTATTTTATTATATTAAATAAAGAAATAAATATAAAAAGATATAAGTATAAATATTTTATTTTATTATTCAGCCAGGCCACAAGAATGTTCGTTGTGGGCCGCATGCACCCCGCGGGCCATGAGTTTGACACCCCTGGTCTATAATATGTAGATTACATTTGTTCAATATCTGAAATAACCTATTTTATAAAGAGAACAGTGGTTTTGCGATCTTTTAAGTTTGAATTTGTTCGAATACTATGGATAATGTAATTAACTATGCATGAATATAACTTATTGAAATTATTCTCGCTCTTTGTTTTGAGGAAAAAACGTCGAAACGATAATTCAAAATCAAAAAATCTTCCTCATCATCATTTTTATAACTCTAGAAAAATATTGGCCAAAGATCACAAAATTAAATGCATAAAGCATAAAAAAAAAAGGATTAACTAAATTTCAACTTGAAATGAACATTCAAATATTATAAATAAGAACTCAAATAAATTTTTTATATCGTGAGTCTAGCAAAATATCTACATGAAATTTGATTTTTTTTTTAAATCTTTTTTTAAATTACCAATATTTGTTTACAAAATAAATGAAAGTTAATAATGTTTTTAATTAACAATTTTGTTCTTATTGTCATTATAATTATTAGAAAGTGTTATTAAACTATTATAAATCAAGAAAACTTGCGTAGATCAACGTGTATTCATTTAGAATGAAATCTGAAATTTTGCACCTAAATTAAAAGTCAATTTTGTGATCACAGAATAGAGCATGTTTATTGTAAATGACGTCCTAACAAAAAGATCGCTATTAAAAACTCGAAAATATTGTCGAATGAGATTTATGATAAAAAGATATGCTGAAAAGGTGAGATAGACGTTTTTTTTTTTTTTTTTTTTTTTTTTTTTTTTTTTTTTTTTTTTTTTTGCAACTGAATTTTGAAAGAAGCTTTGCTAAAATATAAACATATAAAACTTGCAGTTTAGCAGGGAAAATAATAAAAAATGAGGTTTTTAAATATCAGCAGAGCCCACAGAAAAACATGTTACAAATAATGAAAAAAAATAACGATTAAAGCAAAAAAAAAGTGATAAATTATATTTTTATCAATATCTCAGGTTTTTCGCCTCAAGAAACAAAGAAATTTGGCACTTAGATATATTTTTTCCTATAAGATCTGTTTCTTTTTATTGAATTTTTATCTTGCTTTCATGAAAGTTTGCCCTAAAGGTAAGCTCTGAATTTACTACCAGTTTTTATAATACACTGAAAATTAACGACGTACTTCCTTCAAAGACCTGTTTGTAAACTAAGCATATTTGTCATTCTAATCATACAATTTGACAACTCTCAACTGAAATTTTAAAGTAATAAGAATGCGTGGTAGATATGAAATATTTTTTTTAAAGTTATATGCGTCATACTTTCAAAGATAATATAGAGTTCTGGTATCGTCAATAAAATACATTAAAATGTCTAAATATAAAAACATTGTTTAACAGTTTTCATGATTTAATTTATAAATATTTGTTTTACAAATTTCAATACAAATCACTAAAAGCAATTTAAACGCATTCAATTAATTAAAAAAAATTGTAAATATGGTTAAAATATCGGGGTAGAGCATTTGTCTTCTTCAGTAATTTCAGACATTTTGAGATAATTATTATACTACTGCAACTAACAGAAAAACAATTGAAGTAAATCTATTCTCATAATTTAGATAAATTTATTTAATTTACTTAATAATAGATAATTATTTCCTTGGAAATTTAGTTTCAAAGAAAAACGTTTATAGCTTTAGCTTTTCATTTTCATAAAGGAAAAATTGATATTTTATCTCACTTGTCTGTGTATTTTAATAATAGAAAAGGACATATTCTTCTTAATTTTTTAAAATCAACTGACTACCAAACTAATAATCCAAATTTCTGATTGATTCTAAATTGCCGCAATGATTAAATTAAATTCAATCATTATTTATGATACAATCAAATTTCAGATGACAACTAATATAAAATTATTTAGATAATTCATTGAATTGAGTAAACTTGGACTAACTTTTCCGTTGAGAGCTATCGCATTTAAATCTAAACTCTTGTGAAACACAATTTATTTACTAAATTTGAAATTATATAAATTGTGTGAACTTTAAGACAGTTTTTTTATTTTTGTATCTAAAGTAAAAACAACTTTTTAATGAATTCATTAGCGGTTTATTACTTTGATGTAAATTAATCAATTCTGATGAAGGTATTTTGTGGGTAATTATATATCAATCACAGTTTCAGAGTTCCTGTTTATTATATTCCTAATAACAATATTCTTTAGTTTATAAACATTATATATTCAATAGTAAATAATATTTTAAACATTTTATATTCATTAGTAAATAATACTTTAAACATTTTATATCTAAAAGTTTTCTGCATAAAATGATTTATGCAACGCTACTTTTTCAGTTCTGCAAATGTCGAATTAAGAAATGTCATCGTGTAATTATTCACTTAAGAAAAATAAATCTTCTTTTTTAACTCTCAGTGCAGCTTTAATATCATAAATTGTATTTTATCAAGTATTGTGATGAAAGTAGGATATCAACTAAGGGTTTTTTTTGAGCATTTGACCATGAACTAAAATTGTGGATTCCGTTCCCTACAGCCCTTATGCTGTTCCAGTGAGACTTTAACTCAATTCAAGATGTCGTTTTCTAACACCAAAGTGCGAGAGTACATCTAAATAAATTTTCTCATGTGTCTTCATCGACTTATTTTCCGATATAGAGATCGAAAGAAATCTATTTTTGTCTGAATTTCTCCCAGCCTCTATTTTAAATCTATGCATTCATCATTTTTTTACATAATATTAAATAGAGAACAAATGCATAAATTTTTCCCAACTGATAATTGAATATATTTTGTAAATTCCTTTATTTGATTCTACTGGTCCAGAAGAAAGCTCAAAATTTTAAATATTTTTAGGCATATTTATCTTTAATCAATAATAAGATAAATTTGTATGAAACCGTTTAAAAAATTGTCTACCAAAAAAAAAAGATGCTTATCGGACTTTAATCTTCAGCAAACTACAATAGAAAGGAAATACTATGGATAGTGGACCCTCCCAGCAAAAAAGGCTCAAGTATAGACTATAGAACAAGACGCTCTTTTTTATTCAATGACATCATCAAAGAAATTTCATTCCTTACTGTCTGGAATTTCCTGAATCAAATTAATTATTCAAATACAGCTGTTAGAATTTTTTTTATGAGTAACGATTCTTGAAATTCCATTTCGTGTTTAGAAGCTGAAATTCCCACAACCTTGATACATATCCTTGCTGACACAACTTCCTAGTACTACAAAACTGATTTCAGGAAGATAAAAATGAATCATGCATTAAAAAAAAAACAAGTAAGATATAACGTTATCACATCCATCGCACCCACGCTAGAAACTTCAAGGTAAATTTATGAAGGAGATTCTTGTGTATTGTCCTGAATTTCCTGGTCAGTCTTGACCATTAAGTACCTAACGCTATAAGAGAGAAGAGAAAACACATAAAAACCGGAACACTGAATGCTGAGTATTTACCCAACCTTATATAACTTAAGCAAACGCTTTTCCCTAAACTGTCCTTGTAGCAAAATAATACAAGTGAAGGTGATCCTTGAAATCAAAACTGAACGTGAATAATTAGCCTAATTGGCTTACTCTTAAACAGAAGACGGTCATGCGAGGTCATAATAGCAAAACCTTCATCACGCAATGTGATACAATTTGAGGGAGGTCACTCAGGATGCATTGTGGTTCATTCATTGATTCTGATATGAAAATCCCGTTGTGAAATGTGTGTTTTTGTAAATATTTTGAAGAAACTTATCAGAGTAGCACGAGTTTCTGATTCAAACATTTTAAACCATAAATATATTGAAATAGAAAACTTTCATAAGTCATCAATTATTTTTAAATGTTTTTTAAGTGCTAATTTATTGATACTGTATTAATATAAAGAACACAAAATATAATTTTTTTTATTGTCTTCGGTAGAAACTAATTTACTTTTTACTTTTTTCATTTAAGAACGATATTAAGTGATTTTTAAATAAAACAATGGCATAATAAATTGAGAAAATGGTGGAGGGATCATACAAATGAAAAAAAAAAACATTTACTTTTGTTAACTTTAAAAGATCATATTCTGATTATTTTTTCATCCAGTGGTCAAAAAATATAATCAGTTCAGTATATATATATGCTTCTGAAACAGATCAACGTAAAAACTGCAATAATGTCTGTGCAAGTTTTTTAATTTTATAATCATTTCAGTAATCTACAAAAAAATATTATATCGAAAAACATTTTATCAGTATAAAAATGTGCCACAGTCATTATGCATAAACACAACAAACTTAAATGTATATATTATAAATATATATTACATTATATAATAGATATTATATGTTATATATTAGATATTATATTTTAATTTATTATTTAACAGATATTATATTATAT
>BMAV01019629.1:200755-241187 GCA_019973955.1 Trichonephila inaurata madagascariensis
GATAATTTATTATCTAAATCCCATCGTCATCAAGAAAAAAATCAAGTTCTTAGAATGAATTTCCTGAACACAAGCACACAGGAACATTTTGTGCGTACGTATCATATTTTATCCTTAACCTAAATTCCATAAACTCTCAATATATTGCTGTAAGTTGTAGTAATTTTAAAATATGTATGAAGAAGTTCGCAGCACGTTTTTCATTTACAAAAAGAGCTCTCTCTCTCTCTTATATATATATATTTAAAAAAATATCAATTGTTTTTTTCCAAGATTTAAATCATTTCATTGAACTATTTCAAATTATTTAATTCTAAAATACTTTACGTTAATATAATTGAATTAATTTGGATAAGTGATTTATATTTCTTCTTTTTAATTTTGATTAGTTCAAATTCTTACGCATTTCCGTGCCTTTCCATAAACAGGCAAACGATGCATTCAGTTCATTTCAAACTAATTCAGAGTACGCGCTTTAAAACTTAAGCAAATGGTTCATTCTGTTCACTGTTCTTTTTTAATGTTCTTAATCACACACACGACTTGTCTAGCCTAAATATTACTCTTTTTTTAATTCTTTTTTGATAAAAGCTTCTATTTATTTTACGAAATTTGACCTTTCCCGATTTCCAGGAAACCTCAAGTGTCCTAGATTCTGTGAGTCATATATTATCGTTACATTTATCTATTTCAAAAATTCTGATTTTATTTTTGGTGTTAAGTTTATGATAGACCCACTTGCTTGTATAAACGATTGTACTGAAACACAACAATGACGTAAAGGAGGGTTATGGCTTTATTCTTGACCGACAGCTTCAACAGGCAGACATTATAATTTAAGAATCCATTAAAACACACTTCCATTTCAACACGTAGCCAAACAGAAGGGGATAACGTGCAAAGATGATCCTTGACCTTAAGGAACTGAACGGATTACGCTACTTCATAATAATCAATGTCCTCCCGAAAAGTATACAATTTCAATAACGTGCGCGAAACGTTATTGGGAGCAATACCTTAAGGATGTTTTTATGCCCTACACGTGGACGGACCTTGAAAACTAGATACATTGAGCCGGATCAGATCTCGTTTAGGTAATGTTGTCGAACACCTTGGTCCAGGTGGTAATGGCAAAAGAGCAAGAATTAAACATAAAACACACCAAACAATGATCATCTAGAGTTCGAAATAGTGGCTAATTTCCGTCAGTTGACCCTGACCACCATTTAGTAGCAATTATGTAGGTATTCAAGCGAATCGACCGGGGAAGAAGTGGAACACGCCATGTTCGAGGCGGCAGACTGTAATGAACTTTTTTTTGAAGGTCACTTGTGTGTGTGCGGCATTAATATTCATAGAATTTATCACTCTCTTTTTTTGTACGGAGTGGTTTATTAAGATTCAAGTCAATCATTATTCGTTTTAAATCATCGTTCCTTACGCGTCATTTTTTTCAATGATACAACCCAGGAAATGTTACTGACTGATGTAATTTATTCCAATAGACGGTATGCAATGCTAAAAAGGACCGAAATAATTTTTGAAATGAAGGGGAGGAGAAATAACTTTAGCGTAATGGTTGGAATTTACTACATAGAGAATTTCTTACACACGTTAAAGTTAATAGGAGTGAAAAAAATGTAGTTTATCAAAGTGTCTATTATTAATATTTCTGAAGATGAAATACGACCTGCAAATTACATTGAAAAGTGATATCTATTGCGTTTCTTATTTATTTCGGTACAAAACTAAAGGTAACAGTAATTTTAAAAAATAGCTTTTATTCAATTTCTAGCAATTTATTAATAACATCATACAAGCCAAAATTTATTTTTCATAAATCATAAATTATTGAGATTCATGGGGTTTATATTAACTTATCTAACAAAATTTATCTTTCATATTGGTTTTTACATAAAATATTTTAAAATTCAACGTGTCGCACATGAAGTCAACATGTTAAATAGATGCAAGTGTAACAGACTTGAATAGATTGGAAATAAATTGAAACCCTCAATATTTTCAGTTATTAGCTTCACAATTATCAAAAACCGTTAAAACTATTTTAGAGTGAATTCTGAAATACTCACTTAAACATTACACACATTAAAACGGATTCTCATGCACATTTGCCTTTACTAATTTCTGCGGCTACTTCACTACAATGTTTGACATAAAAAATCTCGCTTTGTAAAAGAACTGTGATGCATGCAAATGAATGTTATTATTTAAATAAAAGTGATTACAGGAGAAATAACAGAAGAGGTAGGGGATAGAAGAATTAGATGGCGTGTCATAGAAGCGTCTCGGAAGCAACAACAACTTTATCAGAAAAAATTCAGAGCGAATCTGCATGAATCAGATATTGTTATAAAGTGTCTACTGTTTAGAGAACGTGAGATGAGTAACTCTTGTTATAATCCTTATTAGTTAAGAGTCGGGTCAAGAGTTAAACTACTCCGCACACTTAATTCATTTTGATGCAGATTATTCAAAGGTATTTAATAAATCGGTTATACCAGTAGGTTGGGAAACCTTTTTAGAGAAGAGTCAAGTTGTAAGAAAAACAAGATAACTAAGGCGGCAAAAAGCCCAAAACACTAAGAGCCATTTATACAAAGACAATTAACATTTTCGTTTATAATATTTATAAATAAAGCTATATACAAAGTAAAATTTTCCGTTCCTTCCAAAATTAAAAACTTTTAAAGATATTTTGATTTGTTGGACTCAATCCAAGCAACTCATGTCAAAATACCATAATGTTTGAATTAAGATTCCAAGCGTCGCGAAAAAAAGTTCCCTACGAATGTTCTACGTTCCGTTAGAACTTAATCCCGAAAATTAAGAGTTCACACTAATAATTATAATTGATTTGGATTGTTTCTGCATATATAAGTCATGTCAGCTTTCTTTTTATTAACCCTTAAAAATGACACAAAATATGGAATATGTTTTTGTCACTTCTGTTGGGGACTTATGTGTATCTCGGTTCATATTTTAAAGTGTTCCCAAACTCATGTATGAAAAGAAAACGTTGCTGGAAATCGCTTTTAAGAAGTGCTTTCCTAAGGCTGCATAAAGCCTTCATGTTGCTGAATAGTGTGACGGTAACATTCACTCACTCACCCATGACGGCATTTCTACCAATAAATTAGACTTTGACTGTTTTAGAATTAATTTAATATTTTCACTGCTTCTCAATACATTTTGTAAATGTAGAAAAATTTAGGATATAAATCTTAAGTCTGTCAAATGTTTAATTTAAGAAGCAAATAAGGTAATTTTTTTTTCAATAGATAATTATAAAGGAGAAAGAGATTATAAAGCAATGCTTTTTAGCATTTTTTTAATAATTTTTTTAATAATTTCTAAGGCCTTAAGTTTGAAGAGTAGAAACCGTCTATACCAGCGTTTCTTAAACTTTCGATCCCCGACCCCCTCTTATGTAAAAGCCTAACATCGTGGAGCCCCCCCCCCCGAGATTTTGAGAACCCCTTCCCAACTCCAGCTGAGGAATTTAAAGATTCTTTAATAATCCTATGACTGCCATTGCTACTTATACAGACTTTTTTGACATTTTTTTTCATCAAAGAAAACTGTTAACACCTAATTAAAAAATATTGCTTTGTAGTAAAGGCTATGTAGTTGAAAACAATATAAAAAACTGAATTAATATTCTTGATCGAAACACATGTTCTAGAAGAGTCTTTTCTTTGGGAGTAGGGGGAATTAAGTGATAGAAATTAATTACTACTCAATGTTGTGATTCTGTCCTATGTATATACATATTTATATTAATTGTAACTATTTAATAAAAAGTAGCTAAAATAAAGTTTTCTTTGTTGATCTAAGTAGGAATTGACTTAAATTTTTTTTATATTACTTGTTAAGTATAGAAATTAATAGAAACGTTGAATAATTTACAAACACAAGATAAATTTTTGAATATATTTCATAATAAATGTACACACCTGAAGAAAACAATTATAATTATGAATAATTATGAATTTAATAAATCCAAAAGTTATATGTTTAACTCAATAGAAACATAAGAGAGATCAATAGTCAAACATTAGTTTTATTGGACAAGACTGATTTCGCAATGCTGTTTGGCTGGCATTTAAAAAAAATAATCTCTATTTTTGAAACTTCAGTGTTTCAAACATTCAAAGGAACTCAACAAAATATTTTTTTTCAAAAATCCATATAATATTCTATTTATGACTCCAAACAGAAGAAAGAAAAGATTTCATTTGCACCTTAACTGATTATCCTCAACGAAAAAAATGTGAAGAAATCTTTTGGTGAGTTTTGCACTTTTTTAATATTACAAAAATTATTTATGTAGTACAAAACTTTCATAACGTGTGACATAATAAAAATGGGATATTTTTCAAGCGATTAATTAACACTTTTAGCCTGATGCAACTGATTGAGATATGTTTACTGAAGTGATTCAAACATTCGAAACCCTTTATTAGCAAGACTCACAAATAAAAGAGCATTTTATTTACCAATATTATGAGGGAAGTTTATTGATTGATATGCAACATAATAAATAAATAAAGAATATAGAACAATAAGAAACTATAATTAGTATTATTATCAGCACAAAACAACACAACCCTCAGAATAATCGTTTTCTTTTAAAACAAACTTCCATTAAATATTATGAAGCATTCAGTAATGGTTCTAAAAACCTTCTTCTGATTTTTTATACCTTTAACAATAGCATGAAGGACTTTAAACAAAGCACAATCATAATATTATTTTCTATAAGTAATTCGTATGAGTGATAGCTTTCATAATACGTAAGAAAACAAAACTCAATAAAATAAGACTTCGGCTTTCTAGAATTCTTTTTTCCTAATTCGTGTTTGTATATCGAACAAAAAAAGAGCTAATCAGAATAAGTGAGGAAAAGCTATCAATTTCCTGATGCTTTTTATCGATAAAAAACAATTTAATAAGCAAATGAAATAAAAAATTGAAACGTATCGTTTAGCCTTTAATGAATGCACTTAAATAGGTAAAAAAAACGAAGGACGTATCGTGAATAAACGATAATTTCGAGTTATTACAAGGTTCTTTCATTGAAAATGTATACTTTTCGGGGAGTGGGTGAAAAGTGTGTTTACTTTTTTAATGAGCGTGTCACGAAAAACTTCTTAATGACTCAATAATATTTACAATAAATGAAATTAGTAGCAATATTTAATTTTATTTTATTATTTATTCAATTGCCATATTACTATTAAATCCCTATAATGCCTGTTTAATTAATTACAACTTATAAAACAATTTATTGTGATTAATAATTTTCAGAGTACTTCTCTACATAATTAATATTTAATTAGAATTAATAATGCCTCCTTTTGTCTATAAATACATTAAAATAATTTCGAGAATTTTATTGATCATAAATCAGTTTCTGTTATATGTTGTCAAATGGTTAAAAGTAAATATAAGGATAAAAGCTCGATTTGTTTTTTCTATTTTCATATACTACATTATTGTCAATTAAACGTTCTCAAAAAAAAAAAAAAAACTCTTTGGATCTGAAGAAAATATAATTATAATAATGATTATAACAGTAATTGATCGGGTTAATAGAATATTTTCTGTTTAAAACAACAAACTGATATTTTGATGTTAACGTCCAATGATAATAAATCCAATAGATTTAATTTAATATTAGATATTATGAAGAAACAATATCTCTCTCTATATAAAAGAAAGTTTCGTGATAATGTAATAAATTTATTTATTTCACACACGTGAACAACAATAAACAAGCAGAAGTCTCCTTCCCAATATTTTGGTTACAAATGAGTGATGAGTATAAACAGTTGTATAATTTGTACAATAGTGGTTGATCCCCGTTAGGTGGACAGGGGATACCCCCTCCCCCCTACTTGTATATTATTACAAAAAAGTCACGTTGCTAGGATTTTATTTTCTCAAATATTCTGTAATAAAGTTAAATAGCTCGTAATGGTTAATGTCATATGATAAATTTTAACCCTCTAAAAATTATCTCACTAAAATTATCCTTTGTAATGAACTCGTTCGCTTTCAGTTTATACTTAAAATAAACAGTTTTGTTTGCGGTGAATACACAAAAAATTTAATCTGAGAGGGTTATTTAACGTCTGTTTTTATTTAATAATTTTTTTAAACTTAACGAATTTAAATTCGATTTTAAATTCCACATTACGTTCGGAACCGTGATTTTGCAAAAGCGTATAAATGGATAATATTTATGATATTTAGTGTTACTTAAATTAGAAAATGTATATAAAATTGTTTTAAGAATAGTATTACAATAAAAAATTATAAAAGTACAATATTTTGACAAAAAATGAGCACAGAATGACCTATTTTCAAAATATTCTCCTTTTATGAAAAATGTTTCTATTATAATAATATTTTGCCTGTATATAGCTCAGACCTTTTCTACTGAGTATGAACTAGAATTTTTTAAATATATAACTTAGAAGTGGATTTATTCATATTTTACTGCAACAGAGGGGAGAAATTTTAAGGAAAAAACGCCGACAATTATTTTAATTGGTGGTAATTCTGAAAATAATGTGAATTTTTCAAAAAAAAAATAGTTCAGCCTCTCTGGAGAAGTCTACTTTATATAATCACACACACACACACAAAACATTATTATTATAGAAGCATTTTTTATGAAAGGAAAACGTTTTGAAAAAGGGTTATTCTAAGTTAATTTTTTGCCAAAATATTGTATTTAAATAATTTTTGTTTTTGTTTTATTGTCCTTAAAACCGTTTTATACATGTATTTTAATCTATGTGATACTAAATATCATAAAAATCATCCATTTATAAGCTTTTTTTAAAATCACAGTTCCAAACGTAGTCGGATACCTTAAAGGCAATTATATATATTCGCATATTTTGAGCTATTGATTTTTGTCATTACTCTCTGGAATCATTTTCTAAAATCTTAATGTAATCTCACATTAACAATTTGTCTACATAACATATTTATTCATATGTTTTAGCAAACGTGAAAGTACTTAAATTATATTTACCACAATATACACATGTGCTTACGAATTACGCTCTATAAGCATAATTTTATTGAAATAATATCACATGTTACGAATTTCGTAAGAACTGCTCATAAAATTTTACAGATATCTACATATTTATTGCCTTCGAAAACTTGAATGTAATTTTTCTATTTTTAAGTTCTTATGAATTTGAATCTAGAACGGGATAAGTAAATTATAATTATTTAATACCAGTCGGCTATTCAAGAATACTTCATTTTCAACAATACGGCCAAAATAAATATAATGAAAAAGTTATTTATTCTAAAATTGGTGACTTAAAAACCCAGCTTCACACAAAATCCAAATATCACGTGTCCAATAAACGTCGTATGAATTTGAAAAAGTGTAATCAGTTAGATGTAAAATGAAAATAGGTGCACATCTTAGCTTGGAAAAACAAGATAAAACTGATGTTCTTTTCAGAAAAATATAGATCTTATTTTTCCCCCTCAAATTTAAATACTTTAATTAGATTTATTCAGTTTCATTAACATTTCATTTCATATCAATACACTGTTTACTATGAATTTTAATAATGTATTTCAAAATAACCATTACACTTTCGCACTTTTTATTATAATTTTTAGATTTGTGTACCTTGTTGCTCACATAACTTAAAAACAATATTGTAAAAAAATAGTGTAACTAATTATATTTCTTGTATAAATCAATTCCCGCAAGTTAAAATATTGTTCTTTTCAAAAGAATTTCGCTATTTTAAATAGTATTCCGCGAACACTTTTTTTGATAAATTAGTATTCCTTACGAAAAAATTTTACTCTTCGTTATTATAAAATTGAATTGTAATTATAATAATATTTTTTTACTTTGAACTTGAGACGGGTTCATGCGTCTTTTCTTTAACATAACCTCTGGGTTCTTTGGGGGCCAAGATTAATGGCAACTCTTTTCCAACAAAAACCCAAGAAGCGAAATGTGAAAAAGAAATGGAAATAAGATAGCTTTTAAACAACAGAAGTTTCAGTAAATTAAATGGCAATTTGGGGAACGTTATGTTTGAAAGAGATACAAGCGTGAATTGATATCCAATTGTGAAGTTACCTGGAAGATAAGCCATTAAGTCAAGGTACATACCATTGCAAGCGCGCCCAGACGTTTCTTCATAAGACTGAATCAAAATTTGGATTAAGGTATTGATTATTTGATATTAGGACTTGCAATATTATTAGAAGCGAGAGTAGGTGGATTAAATAATTATTTAGAGAAAGTGGTCTAAGTTACGCGATTTGGTTTAACTTTTATTGTGTTTGTACATTATAGATTCTCTCTTAAATAATATTATCTAAATTGTTCAACATTTAAGTTCCATTCTTTATAAAGACATATTAAGAATTAAAAATGTCTATTCCTTTTCCAAACCCTACACCTCTTGCTCACGCTGACAATCAAAGATACGGTTACCCAAGGGGGGTGGTATCACAAACTTATTATAACATTAAAAAATGATATTAAAAAAGAAAAATAATGTTAAAAAAGAAAAATTATTTGACAAAAAACACTCAACATATGTTTTCCACTTGTAAAAGAATAAATGAAAGGAATATCTGATAAATGTACACAGACATGCGAATTCAAAAATGATTTTAAATTTGCTGAAAAGAAGATTCTCGATCTCAAAGCTAAACTGCAGTACATTTAAAAATTCCTTCTTAGTTAAAACAAAAGCTTTCATAAAAAATTGCGTCAATAAAGCGTTTTAATAGCGGGCATCTTTTTGTTCACATTTTAACTAGCATACAGAGATAGCTCAATACTGACTTTTGATTTTGCAAGCTACCAAGAGATATCTGCTGTTACTTCACGTGGGCTTAAAATCATATCTATTTTCCTTTTGGGTAACTCAGAAAAAATGTCCCAAATAAATTTAACATTGATGTTTACTGACATTACCCTACCATTTCGTGTGCCTTTATTTCCTTTCTTTAATTATTATTATTATTATTAGTTTTTAGTTTTTTTCAAAATGTTTGCAGTAGGCTTAATTTTCAAGAATCGAAGATCGTGACTACGTGAATTCCATTTCACTTTAGTAACAGGAGGAAATCTTTTTTAAAAAAGATTTATTTTTCGGAAATTTTTATGACATCATTCCACTTCGGTGATCGAGTGGAAAACTTTTCTTGTATTCAAACAAGCATTTATTTACAAATGTTTTTCGAATGAATGTTTTAACATCGCATTTCTTTTAGCGACAATTTTTAAGATACCTATCACACCTAAAGCGATGACTATCATGTGGGAAATTTTTTCAGCAACTCAACGAGTGCTGCAATATCGCGTCGGAAAAAAACTCAAATTCGAATACTTTCGACATACATCAGCAACCAAAGGAAAAAACATACAGATTTCAGTGATTTTGTCAGCAGTATGTGTTAAATCACTTAGCGGGCGTTTAACGTAAATAAAAATTCTACTATCCATGCATGGATAGCTTTTGCAAAATGTTGAAGTTTATGTAACACTTCCTCACCCAGTCAAAACGGATGCTAAATACTGCATTTCATTTCAGACCAGCAAAAGCTATTTAAAGCAATCACATTTCGCTCTACTACAAAAAATTTAACTGTTCACAAAAGTAATCTTATACAGGAAGTCAAAAATTTATTTTTAGATAATGACTCAAAACTCATGCAGATGGAGAAAAAAAAGGAAAGAAAAAACTTTTCATATTATTATTTTATGTGAGATACTAAACATTATTTTAAAGAAAAATAAAAGATACAATTGCATGTAGTTCTGCATATTTCCACGCATTCTCTCTGTTTAATTAGCCAGTTTTTCCAATAATGAGCAACTTTTTTTTAAAAGTTTATGCGTGTGACGTTAAAATTTTTGTTTCAGAATTTTCTTCAAAACAAAGACTAGTTTTCTTGTTATTTTTTCTAAGAAAGATAACTCGTTCTAAAAACCCAAGCAACTGAAAAAAATTACCGGAATGTTACGCTTTCTAATAGAAAAAAAGAATTACTTCTTACTTTTTTCAAGGGAAAGGACCTTGAACTTGATTTTAAAAATGTAAAAAAAACATGCACCAATCCGAATTTTTAATTCTTAAATTTGTTTTTTACGTAACCATGAACAAAGAGAATGAAACTGTGACAAAAAAAAGTTATTAGACGTTCCGTCAAATGAACATACATAATCAAACCAAACTCGCAAGAAAAATAAATTTCCTTGTGAGACAATAAAATATCGTCAGAATTTACTAAAAGTGCTTGATGACATATAATTTGCTCAGTAAATTTATTCTTTTACGAATCGGCTTACCTGTTATGTAATCTTTACAGTCATTCGTAAATTGATTTATGAATTTTAGAATATTTTCTTTTCGGGATTTTTTTATTAAAAACCGAATTTAAGTAGCATTTTGAAGAAATATTACTTTCTATAACAAATGTAATTTATTTACGGGAACAATTCTTATAATTTTAATGTGAAACATGCTTTCTTCGGAATTTTGTAATGTGGTAAAAAAATACTAATGTCCAAAATTTATAGATTTTTTTAAAAATTTTTATCAAATAATCCGAAAAATTAAAAAAATTGATTTTTAAAGCAATTTTCATTAAGTTTATTTCGGGATAAGAAAAACAATTATTGCAAAAAAAAAAAAAATAACAGAAAAATTCTTCTTTTTCAAAAGAATAACTTAGATTCGTAAATAGACAACATTTGCTTTACAAAAGGAAGAATTCAGCATACATTAAAATGATTATGTATAACCAATCATTAGAATGTACTTCAAGTTTTTATAAATAAAAAATGTAGCTTTTACACTACACATTTTTTAACATTGTATTGTGATAAAATTGCTGTGAAAACTTTTAAATGTTTGTAAAATAGTTCTTCGAAAAATATCCATTCTACCGAACAAAATCGTTTGCTAAGTTTTCTTAATCTACAATGGAAATTTTTATGGAAGAAAAGTTTTTAACCATCTCTTCCTGATTATTATTGTCGTCGGATTGAACCATGAAATTGGAAAAAAAAATTCCTCGTGAGCAGGAAAGAGCTATAATAGCGCGAGCAAACCGGAAATCCGAAACATCACAGTCCATGAAAATATTTCAAAGAAGATACTCTTTCATTTGAGAAAAAATATCCTTAGACTGACCGGAAATGATGATAGAAGGCTGACGCAGACTTTGTACATAATTTCAGGGACATCATTTGCGGAACTTAAAGTAAATATGTATAACAATAAATAGCAAAGAAGTTTATTTTTAACAAGCGTATAAAAGTATATTCAACTTACAAGAATAAATTTAGATGGTATTAATAGTTAATAAACATATATTGTGAAGGATACTGAAGTCCAAGAACATAATGAAAATGTTACTAAGACGAAATATTGTTAAATGACGAAGAAATTTAGTTAATTATAATTCTCAAAGTATTTAACATATTAAAATAATGGATAAAATAACTAAGAAGAATATTTTTAGAGAGTTTATATAGCAGAAGTTATGAACATAATATGTGTAACAAACATCTGTTTGCAAAAAATTAATGTAAAAAATGTAGAAAAATTATGAAAATGACAATCCCACATTCTGTTAAGTGTTTCCTCATCAAATACCAAATGAATAGCAAAAAATAAAATACTCATCAAAAATACGTGGAATTCAAAATTTGAAAAAAAAATATATGCTTTAAAGGATTAATTTTGTCACTCATTCAAGTTCATAAAGTTATTATGTTTCGCATAATCGTGTATGGTATAAACGTTTATAGCAAAATCGAAATTGCATGGTATCAGTATGTTAGTTATACTGACATGATAATTAGTAAACAAAATTTTTTACACTAGAAAATACTCGTATGGTATTTATTATTATTCTGTATACGTCCCAAGTTCTTATCAAATGACTCAAATATAATTTTAGAAAAAATTTTGTCTAAAAAAAAGCATTATCAAAATTTAGGGCGTGCTATTCCGTCAGAGTTGCTGACGCACCTCAATAATTAGTGTTTTGTAAATTGATATCACGAACTAAAAACTTTCGTTCATTGACCTATTTTTTTTTAGTTTAGCTTGTATATCATAAAAAAGATTCTCTGTTTATTAAACACATGTATAAGGAAGTTCTTAACTCAAATGAACACTCCTTAAGAAGAACGATCCGAAACGTTTCCTTCGAAAAAGTTTTTAAATAACAAAAAGTCTAAGACACATATTCGTACAGCTTTACTTATAACTAAAAACATATATAAAGACATGTTCCAAGATCACAAGCATGTTCTACAACAATCATAAACGTGCCAAGTAAAGTGAATACTGAAATAAGCAATCCTAAACTGAATTTCCTAAAACTGAATGAATTTAAATTTTAAAAGATAATATAAAGGATAAAAAAATAAAGAAAACTTGTATAGCATTCAAACTGGGAAATAACTTGTATAATATGATTTTCCGCATGGCGTAACGGAGAACATTTAGGTCCCCCTGCAAAGTCAGGTTTGGGGCCCTTAAGTTGGATTTTACGAAGGGTAGGTACTTGACGCTAGTCAGGCTTTGGGACCTCCCAGAACCCTGCCCCCCGCAATGCGTGGGTTGCGGGAGTGTACGTTACACCAATGCTCCGCAACCTTTTTATCGCCGCGGACCGGTCAACTTTTGTTAATTATACCACGGCCCGCTTTGGAGGAGGATGTAGATTGTTTATATCTTAGACAGTTTTGATTTGATTTTTTTTTATTTAATTGTATTTAATCGTGACTTCTGAATAAAATATGGTGGCACCAAAAAATAAATATAAAGTGATTTATATAACAAGGAATATTAAGTGATTTTCATAAAAAGTAGCCCAAACCTAAGAAAAATATACCACAGTAAATAAAAGAGAAATAATTTAATGTTTCTTGTGCGGACCGATAGTATTTGATCCACTGACCGAGGGTTGCGGAACACTGCGTTACACCACTGATTTTCCATGTGTGGGTGGATAAAGTTTTATAAATATATAGAGAGAGCGCGAGAGTGTGTTCTCTATACTTCCCCAAACATATCTTTGCATACTTCCTTAATATCTTAAGATCAAGATCCTACCTCCACAAAACCCAAAGCTGACGTATGGAAGACTAGAATCCTTGCTATTGATAAAATTCAACATTACATAAACTTTCAAGAAGAAAGGGTGTAAATATTTAGATAACTGAATATCACCTCCAAATGTTTACTGATTTGTTCCCTAAGTATGAAAATCAGTTTTCAATAGCCTATTGCACAGAGCTACAATATCAATAGTCCAACAAGACTAAGACGGATTAATATTTTAGTTTTCCCTTTCTTTTTTAATACATAATTATAACTGAAGAATCATCACACTACTGAGTAGTCATTTTTACCATTAAATCATTTACGTATTTTTAATATTAATGTTGGACTATTTCAGAATAATAATGTATTGGAAATTTCAGTAATCTTGAAAATTATGAATTTAAATTTATTGCAGCTTAAAAGTTTGAACAAGAACTTTTTACAAGATTTTACTAGATGAATTATGTTGATTAGTACAGAGTTTTTATGAGCTAAGCAATGAATTATTTGTTTTACTTGAAAAACTCTAAAATACATCAACCATAGAATGGCTTTAATTCTATTCCTATACTATTAGCTTATTTTAAATTGAAATATTATTCACAAGGTAATAATACAATACTAATTAAAATTTTAGTTTAATTTTTATATATAAAATAATTTTAAAAATAGAATTACAAAATTGCCCATTGTTGTTACCTATTTTTATCAAGGCTTTAAAAGCAGTCAATTTTTGTCAGAGGTGTTTTATATTTATTTATTAATGATTCATTACTGATATTCAGAGACACCCGTAACAAAAAATATCGCCAAATCGTTTTTAATTGATCTTCAAATTCATGTTATGTTGTAGAGAGACAAGAAAAGTCGTATTTTCTTCATTTCTAAGAATAATAACCGGAAATACTTTTATGTTTGATTCAGCTTCTAGTTTGATATGTAATTAAAAATCTATAAGCAGTTTTTATTGACCCCTGATGTGTATACAATCACACGAGCTGATAAATCTGGGTTAAACAAATCGAAACTTGATTTGCTCAAGAACTTACGTGGATTTAAGTATTTATATTAATGCTTATTACTATTATTTGAATTATAGATTAGTATCGTGTGTAAAATTAACATGCAAGGAAAAAGCAGGAAAATAGAAAACCTTGTTTTATAAAGCAAAATAATAAGCATAGAGTTTTAATTACACGTTAAGGTTTTCTTAAAGAATTCTTAAATAATCAAAGAGAATTTAATCATCTACTAAAATTTTAATTTTATTATTTATAACTATTAATATTAATTTTATTACTATCAAACATTTTCAACCACCCCTTAAATCATGGCAAACCATCCTCTAATGCTCAACAATGAACTTTATGACAAGGGATTAGTGGCCGTAGTAGCCGAGTGGTATAGGTATCGGATTGTGGCTTGCCTTGTCACGAGTTCGAGCCCAGTACCACTAAAGACCCGCCGTGTAGGGCAGCGATGCACGTTAAATCTGTCGAGAGCTGAAACGTCCTCCCGTTGGTGTGGTGTGGTAGTTAGGAGAGGGGGTGCCAGCTCAGGTGTCGTCCATGTCACTTGACCATGGTTCAAAATTACGTCGTCCGTCGCCAAAAGCCCTCGAGTAGCTGAACAGTGCGACGTTAATATTCAATCAATCATGACAGGGGATTAAGACCTCATCTGAGATCATGTGCCCCAATGACCATTCTACAATCTTCTACTAAAGAAATAAACAAATGTTTATATGTAAAGAATTCTGTGGACCTTTTATTTTCCTTTTTTACTTGTATAATTACAAAATAATTTACGCGTCTGCTTTCGATGAAAAGCTAAGAGAAATCCGCATGTTTTTGAGTGATGTATATTAATCATAATATAAATCACGTAATATAAAACTTTTAGTGTCTTATATTAATGGACGTCAAACTGTATGGAATAACTAATATGCGTTTTATTTCGTGTCGTTGGGCTATGATTGGAATAAAAAGATGTAAAAAGATCTTTTTCGTTGCAAAATGCCTTATTTAATTTAATTTATTTAATTTTTGTTTTAATTACGCCCGCCAACGTCCTCTCGGACATAAGGTGTCTTGCAGTTCAAAATAAAGCAGATCTTGCGTTTTAAAAAATATATAAACGTATTTATACTTTGCTTATTTTCTAATAGAAAAGTGTTACTCTTCATTAAATTCTAAAATAATGTTACAATGTGTCACTGTTAAATAAACGGAAAATGCCATGGATCCAAAAAGTTTAAAACAATTTGGATTATACATTTATGTGATGAACACGGCTTTCTAATCTTTCCGAAGAGCAAATTAGTGTGTTGCTAGTTTTGCTCTTAAAAACTTTAAAACTGCAATTATCTTGTATTAGGCTGCAATTTAATAAGAAATAAAATATGCCATTTACGCAGTCTCATTTATTTTGTGGTATTTTATTAATAATAATATACCACTTTTTTACACACTAATTACTAAGTAAATTAACACATTTAAAATAATTCATATTCATATTATAATTTATTTAGAAATAAAATATAACTTGAGCTCATACTGAATTAATACAATTTATAATAACTTTTTAACAGCTTATTGTAATGTAGAATCGGGAGGAATGGGATTAATTATTTTAAAAAGGGAAATAATTTCCTTTATTTGATTCCACCTTGATTGCACTTAAACCAACCAACATAATAAAATATTATCCCATCATTTGCTGCATTTATTTGTACAATACTATGCCTCAAGGGCATTTTTTGTTATTGATATGTTAGAACCTTAATTAAATGTATAAAAACAGCGCGAGGTAGATATCAATTAAACACTTGCCGTAGGCGAAGAAGAAAAAAAAATGTTATATCTTTTGTACACATAAAAAGAAGTCTAAATTACTTTTTCGATTCGCTGTTTTGACAAACATCCATCATTTTTTGAACAAAACACCAAGTTTCCTGATTTAGCTGACATTCACCGCAATAACTGAACCTGCTACACAATAACTGGAGTATGAAATCCCATGTCAAGAGCAACACACAGATTTAAA
The DNA here is from genome assembly GCA_019973955.1 of Trichonephila inaurata madagascariensis. NCBI lineage: Eukaryota > Metazoa > Arthropoda > Arachnida > Araneae > Nephilidae > Trichonephila > Trichonephila inaurata. Next base: position 216,952 of record BMAV01019629.1, read on the forward strand.
TAAAGCAGTCACAGCTTTGCACCACTGGGTCAAGCTGTTTGTTTACGTAACATCTCTGTTGCGAACCTCCGTGTTAAAAAAAAAAAGGCTTCTTGAGTATAGATTCTCTTTGTGGATTCACATTATCATGAATGTATATCATTCTAAAGCGGACTTAGATAGATAATGCCTAAAATTTGCTCTTTTTTTGAAAAGAAATCATTTCGTTAAATATTTTGTTCGTCCTCAGGTAAGATTCACATCGGCAAGAATCTTCCAGATGAAATCCATCGAAGCGTGACCGTTTCGACATTTATCTTGACAGGAAATCGGGGTTAGCATAAAAATGGAACACATGATGGAACTATCGCAATGAATCAGTGGATTGATTAAAATGAAAGTGAAATCCCATTGTTAGCGATTCTTCAAGTTATTATTTTGGTCCAGATAAAGTTTAATATGTAAAGCATAAATACTTTTTGGACGCACTTTTTTTTATTATGCATTTGTGCGCGGTGAGAAAATTATTATTTAGGGTCCAGAAGACACACATATTAGATTGCGCTCATGAAAAGTATTCCTGTGCGATGTTTTTTTCTTATTCTGTAAAGATTTTGTTAAAAAGGATAAGCTTGAAAAATATGTAAATGATGTCCTATAAAATCTCATATTATTACTAACCAATGTCCATATTTTATTTTAAGGCCATTAGGCAAATAAAATTGCAAACAAAAAAAAAATTGTCAAAACTTGGATTACAATTTTTTAGGCTTGATTCTTTTTTATGTATATATGAAACGAGTGTAGTTAGAAAATTCTTCCAAAACGAGTAAATTATATAAAAACGAGTTAGAAATTAAATAACATGAACGCACTAGTTTCAAGCAAATTTAATAATAAAGAGTAATTGTAGAATGTTCGAAATTGATCTGTATCAAACTTTTTCATATTCCAGTTGCAAGTTTGTTTTTTTTGAAAAATAATTTTGAGAAAGAAAATTTATTATTAATACTTGAATACAATTATTTAACTCATGTATGCTTTTAAAAAATTATAAACGTACTTGTTTAATTCTAAAGATATAACCAAAAATGAAAACCTTTTAGAATATGACAATGTTTAAGGTTAATATTGATATATCCAAGGACCAGACTCAGAGATTAATTAATGAAATATTTCTTTCCCCTATATGCGTGTTTTTTGTTTGAAATGACTAACAAAACAAGTCTCTATTTTTGATGGAAATAGAATAAAAACAAGTATAGCCGAAGGAAATTAAAATAATTTTGCAACTAGAAATTATAAAAAAGTATAAACCAAAATACAGAATCAGTGCCAATATAAGAGTCAGTTTTGCTAAATAAAATGAGTAATTTTTTTTCATTAAGCTCAATTGAGGATAATTTTTCTCTCGACCACCTCTGGGATGAATGTTTTATAGAAAAACAAAAGTATCGATTCATATTTTTAAAGAAATTAACGTGGGCTTTCTGGGAAAAAAATCTGTAAAACAGGATAAAATGTAAGATAGTGTGATTAGAAATAAAAGCGAACCTTACAAAGTATTTAAAATAAATGCAAGCATGTTCTTTTAAACATGATAGAACAGATTGGACACAATATGCTTTTAAGGTATAGCAAAAAAATAATATTCGCATTAAATAGAAAGTTATATTCAATAGGTAAATAAGTGATTAAAATTTCATTTAAATTTGAAAAATATGTTTGCAGTAGGATCAAAAACAAACTAGTTTGCATGTGCTACTGAAATGAATTAGTCTAAATAGTTGAAAATAGAAAACGTGCCACACAAAAGTTATTTTTAATAATTAAAAAAAATTCTCATTTATAAAATTTAAAAGCACATTTTTTATATAAGGAATTTTTGAGAAAAAAATGAAAATAATAAATTAAATTTATTTTAGTTAAAACGAAAAATAAAGAATTTAAAACATTTCTTGATTATTAATGAAATATAATAAATTTAGTAACCTAGATGTGGATTTGATTTATTGAACGCAAAGGCATTAGAAATAATTTTCAAAATTAATATCACATAGTTATTTTTATTTACAAACATAAAATATACAACGAATTCAAAATATCTATTTATAGTTATTAAAATAAATTCGATAGCTTATATACGTTTGTTTTATAGAATATAAAAACATCAAAAATAGTTCTCGAAATTAAAATAACTCATTTACTTTTATAGAAGAATAGTTTTAAATAAAGACATGTGTGTAAAGTTTTCTAAATTTTATCTTTCACTAGCATTATTTCTCAAAATATCTTATCGTCCACATCATTGATCACTATTATCTTTATTGAATTTTTATTCGTAAATTATAATCTATTCTCACATTTTCATTTCTAAAATAAACACGGTGATGAATAAAAGGAAGTGGCATAGAAATATTTTATTTTCCGAAGAATTCAATGAAAGCCATTCAAGTATGAAAGGAAGTATGAAAGGAAAAGTGACTGTAAAAGCATCACAACTATCAATCAATATGCCGGTATAGAACTAAACGACCTATTCGGTCATAAAACAAAATCAAATTCTAATCAAGAGACAACACCGGCCTTTTGTTAAAAAGTTATTTTTCTCCTTCCGAAACCACGAGTCGTAAATAAATAATGAGCGAAAATTATCCGAGTAACAGTCCGTTGAGTTCTAATTAAGAGCGTGGTAATATTTTGCTCAACCTGACCTTCAGAAGAGAAACTTTTAGAATATTGTGAAAATCTTTCGTGCTTAATCGAAGAACATCTGAATGGCATTCGGTGAGCTGCGGTTTGTTGCAGTAAAAATTAATGCTAAAAGAATTGGGGACTTTGAAAAGGAGAGTAACGATGGGTGTGCCTATGGTATCGTGTTAATTTGTCTCTTTCTAGATAATTAAAGTTCATTTGATCAAGGCAAAAGCAACTGTTTCCTCATTTTATGAATGATAATGTTTCCATTCTTCCTTGGTTATAATACTATTTTCGTAAGGGACTCTGTAAGTAGTTCTATTAAATTCTGGTAGCGTTATTCAGGTATCCATTTAATTGATATTAACGGGACGGATGAAATAAATTACTACACTAGCTAGTTTTATTAATAATGGGTAACAATTGTTTTGGGAATATGAAATTATTATTTAACATTTATTTATACAAGGAGTAGTGGGCAAATAGCGGTCTACCAAGACAATAAAAAAATCCACACTTCGAATCGAGATTTCTCTCTCGTTCTGTCACTATTTTATTTTACTTAAACTTATTACTTTTTATAAGGGAATTAAATTATTTTAAAAAGGTGGCACCATCCGGTATCCTTCGTTTCTGCAATGTAGCCCGCGATTCAAAACAAGTTGTTCACCCCTGATTTGTACAAATATACACATTCTCTTCATAATTTATCATTATTACCACACTTAAAAACGCAAAGAATCTCAAACTCGAATAGAAAAGAAAAAAAAATCCAAGATTCTTTTTTCTACTCAACATATATATTGGGTATTAATTCCTAAAGAACTTACCTAAGAGACATAAGAACACAACTTCTATAAGCGTTCATCGAATGTTCGATTTTGAGATCAGCGGAGTTATAGCACACCATTCTTTAATACGGAGTACTTAGAATTAAGGAGAATTAAATCGATAGCTTTCTGTAAAAATTCATATTATGGCTCGGAAATAAAAATTGCATAGCAAATTGAAGAAAAGTTGATGCATTACTTAGATGTTTTTCTAAGTAGAATACTCGACATAAACTGTTTTATCTTATTGCAATCAAATCAAAATAAATATTTCATTGTAGATATCTTCTCCTTCAAAATTATTTAGAGTTTCATTACTAACCTTTTACAAACGATCAAGTTTAATTAATTCTAAATTCTATAAATTAATCTGATTAATTCTAAATTTGTAATATCAATTGGCTCCACATTATCGATATTTTTATATCCTCTGAAAGCATCAATACCATCAATAATATTGATACCATACATGTAATATATGGTACTCCAAAAAATTCTTTTATTTTAGATATTTGATAAAAATAAAAGTGTATATCGATGATATTTCATTAAAATATTGATTGATAATCGATGTTTAAGGAAAGCTACTCTTAAGTTATATCAAAAAAGGAGGAAAGTAATGTTGCCTGCTAATTTCTCCAATGGTTCTAAAAACAGCAAGAGTTTTGGTTCTCTAAATAGTTGTGTATAGGTGTTTGGTTATATCTTTAGGAAATTTATAGTCCCTCCCTGCTAAACACCGAAATCAAAACCAAGATAAAATAACCCTTCATTATGTGACGGTACTACTTTTAAATATGTTATCGTCTTATATACTGTTGGATATTAAATTCGAATTGCAACACGAGCGAACAGTATTAAATCCATTTAACCCTTTTGTGGGCCTTGGTAAGATTACTTCCAATCTATATGATTTTACAAAGTAAACCCGTGGGAAGTGCAAAAGCCATTATAATATATTGGCCTTGCTATTATAATGATGGGAAGACTAATTTTCGCTTCAGTTTTGTGCTACTGTACATTCTCCAGCGATTATGACATTTGTAAATCGAACAAAAAAGTTGGTACTAGAGAAGAAGTACCTTGTCCAAAAACTTTCACTGTATGCAACGATGTCATGGGAGGGGGAGATCACTTCGATCAAAGAAAAGAAAGATACCAAATAAGAAGATCTGTAAAATGATGGCATCATATATTTTATTTTCTTATTGGCCTTGCCATCCTAAATAGTTTCTTACTGTGGAAAATGAATAAAAGAAACAGAAGTTTGGACTAGCTAACATTCCGTATGGCATTAGCTGGTCAGCTAATAGACGGATATTCCTCAAGAAAACGGAAAAGACGTCCTGCTACCTTCCAAGCAATGTATGTAGTTTCGATAATGTGCGCTTAGCCAGTGTAGGAAATCATATGCCAAAGATGGTTTCCAACTATAGACGGTGTAAGAAATGAAGCAGAAACGGTCAAGAAAAGAGGACTCGCTACAGGTATGCAGAATGTGATGTCCCCTTGTGCATTGCAACCTGCTTCTCATCTTTTCATGGCAAATATTCCCCCTTAATTTTATTCCTCCCCCCCCCTAAAATTTAAACGTAAACATAAAATTCGGCATAATAAAATATATCTCCTTAAATGTTAATTGTTTAATTGTTAATAAAACTTAAGAAACTGCGAGAAATTCAAAAGAGAAAAAAATGGCCCATGAAAGATTCAAGTCCATAATGCAGAGAAAGGAATCAAAAGATGATAATTTGTTAGAACTACTTTATATACCCAAAAAATGCATTTAACGTAAAAATGATAAACCTTTCAACTATTCTTATTTTGAAAAAAATATTTTTGTGTAACAAAATTTTTTGTTTCAATTTTGATAAAGGTAAACAGTTTATCGATACGCATCAAACAGATACCTTCATAAATAAAAAGGGATAAAACAATTATTCTGAATTGTCTCATGATTGCTAGGCGAACTCGAATCCTTTCTGTAGTTGAATGAGTATCATTTAGATACATGATTAATATAATATTTAGAGGTAATTGCTCCTCTGTTGGTAGCTTTCTTCTTTACGAGGTGAAGGGGAGGAGAAAATGGAAAAATGTTTGCTTTTGTACTTGATGCTTTCGTTGTAGACCTGTCTTAGTAATTCTCAAACAGTCAACCGAGCCGGGTAATTTGCACAAAGCTTCCTGCCGTTTCTCCTACTTGGAGTCCCCGGGGAGTGATATTTCCCATATGAAAAACTCAAACAGAATCTCATTAAATGTTTTCGGGGTGTGTCAAATTACGTTTCATGGATTCCAGTAGCCACTTTATTGAGACTTACATAAAATACACATTAAGATTTATGATTCAGTCATTTATATATATTGTGTGTGGCATTCAATTTCCTTATATTATTTCCTTACTCTTATACTTACTCGCAAGAGCACCAAGGCATTTATGGCAAGTAATTTGTTGATTACAGAGGGGCTCAAATGGTATAGAAATATTTCCAAAAGTGGAATTTCTCGAACTACAATAATATACGACCGCTTTATGAAAGACAAACCAATAAATTTAAAGTTATTTGATCTCTTAATATCCTCAATAACTTATCGCAAAACACTTTTTTATATCCTGATCCCTTTCTAGAAGAGACCTATCACTTGCGTCTAATGATGCATTGTTTGAAGAAGCTGAGGCATAACTTCTCAGAGGCAAGAAAAGAAAAAAAAAGAATATCAAGTGTTATTCAACTTGGCATGACGAATCTTATTTTTGTTGTTTAGTGATGCTGTGTGTAGAATAAGCACATCGCAGTAGTTGTCAATAGCTTATTATTTTTTTTTCTTTTGTAATTGTTTCGTTCGATATTGTTTTTTTCATGCTTTGGTTGCTTTGTTTTTCTCTTGTTATTTATAGTGCTCTGCGATATTGCTATTTTTATAATATTGCTAAAATATTGCTGGCGAGTAGTAATGATACTGTAACGAGAAAGGACAGGGCGTGGCCAGTGGAAAGGATTTCTTAATATTGGATCCATTTTTAAGTTTTGTTTATGTTGCTTACTGATGGTATTGGCAAGGTAGTCTTGTGGTTAGTAATCCAGTTTATTGCACATTTAACATATTGCGTTCCAACATAACAAGAAGCAGACAAGAAGACACTAAACACAAAACAAAGACAACTGTAATACTACGCGCTGCAGTCAACAAAATGGTGAAAAAACAAAGCACAGAAAGGGCGGATTTCCAGAAATCACATGATCAGGATGAATGGATGAATGTAATTCCAAAAGACCCCATTAGGCGGGTAGCTAGTTAAAATAATTAAGCGGTTGTCCTGAAGGACTGGACCATAGATAAATCAAAAGCTATTAAAGATTAAATTACTGGGAATTAATACACACACACACACACACATATATATGTAAGATTTTACGGGAATTAAAATCTTTTTAGTGAGAGAATCCCCTTTCATTGTTGCAGTTATTGAAAGGATGAGGAGATTTCATGTAATTTTAGTAGCACATTTATTCATTTAAGGATAAGCAGATAAAGCGGCGACACAAAAAGCACAATTTTATACTTTTTCAACCAGAAGCTTTTAGAAACAAATGATTTCTCCGGTAGACTTTTGTGATATGTCAGAATAGGCGGATGAAGTAGTATTGCATCACCCTGTTTTAAAAAACGCGAATGTGGTAGTTTTTTTAAGAGATAAGGTTGTGGTTAACAATGTTTCCCGTTTGGTGGGTAAACTAATAATTAATTATCACTCGAAGTCTTGGAAGGTTCAAGACAGTTATGAATCAAACTTCATACATATGATCAAACACTTTGGAAATTAGCTAGTAGAAAAAGGATTATAGGTGGAGAGAGTGAATATTAACGTCACTCTATTCAGCTACACGAGGGCGTTTGGCGACGGACCTCGGCTTATAGTTGGAATTTAATTTGAAAGAAAATTTCAATATTTCTTTCACATGATATGTTTTGATTCTAAATACTAAAATCTAATATGATTTGTGTACAAAATATTAATTGATTTTTATAAAAATAAAAAGGGCAACAGAGCAAGAAAGCGTCACAAAAGTGATCGGACACAAAAACATTTTGGAATAAACTCAATAGTTATGTCAACAATTGATACTTTTTTTAAGCTTTTCATTATATCTAAAATATTATACATAGCATATTGCACTATTTATATTACGTATTAAGTCTCAAATACCGTTTGGTTTATCTTTCTTGTTTATTTCAAAAATAATTTTATTCAATATCATAAATGACTTGCAGTCGTTATGAAATAACGAATGGTGTTTGAAAATTTTCCAAGTGTTTTTAGAGTTACTTTTGAGTGCGCAGCAGCGAATTCTAAGTAAATACGTGCATGAAAGTACTCCAAGAAAAACACTTCAAATAAGGAAGTGCACCGAATTCTTAAAGAGAAAAGTTTTATGTGTTTGTTAAATATATATATGAACAAAACTATATGATATTACTCAGAATTGTTTCAGATTTCGTACAAGGACTTATGTTATACAGTTAATGCAATTCTTATCTTCATGTTTCTCCTCTCATATTTTTCTCACGAATATTTTGAACGTTCGCAAAATTGCTGCGTCGACACTTCATTCTACGTAATTTCAGAAAAATGAATAATCTAACATGTAGAACTACTCATTTTCTTTGCAGGTTCTCGTCGTTTCAACGATTTCTTTCAAAAATTTTTAGATTTAAGAAAATATTTAATACAATTTTAATCTAAAAATATAGATGGCAGCATATGAATTATAGAATACACTTATGCGTGTGCGCGTTGTAAGAGAAAAGGCTAAAGGCTGTGTGTATATTTAAGGCTTTAGCCTTAAATATACACACTTCTAGAGAACCTAATTCGATGCTTTTGCAAATTTTATTTAAGATATTAGGATGAACTGCCAATATAGGTGATTTTTATACAGATACTCATAAACAAGATTATATTCCATTACTATAATGCTCAGGGTAAGATATTTCCGAAAAATCCGTACTTTATAGTAAAATATGATTATTTTTTCTAAATATATAAAAAAAATTTAGTCTAAAGGTTTTCTTTATTAGGTAGATTCGCACTAAAAAGTATGAAATACTGTGTGTAAGTTACTGTCACTCTGTGGAAACTCTACGGCGTTCTCACTATTTTTTTATTGCTCGTATTTTATTTCATGGAACAATAACTAATTAATCCCTTAATTTTTTTCATCAAAATTATGATGAGAGGGTAAAGACATTATAGGAATAGACATTAAATCGATCGCGATTGACCGGTGGACTGCCAAGACCTTTTGGGGTAGCCACCTTTTCTTAGACCTAAGACGCGCTTACAAAAAGAAACATATTTATAGAACACCCACACAACTATACTGGAGAATCTGCTATTCACAATCGATGTGACTGTGTTTACTTAAGCAAATGATTCGATAAACGTGTAGACGACACATGTACCTTCATTGGAAGCGAACGATGACGTTTAACACCTTCGCTGCCACTGAAGGACCGCTGCGATGGAAACCGCAGAAATGAATTGTTTCTCACAAGCCGACTGAAGGGGAGAATAAATGTTGATCATCAGTTCTTCCCTCGAAAGTTCGGGATTGGCTACAGAGACATCATCCCACACCCTTCGCTTCCACGGAATTAGGTTTTCGAATTTATGTCATATCCCACGATGGCGCAGGAATTGGTAGCGAACAATTTTGAGTACCTATGTCCGTTTCAAGTCCATCGGTTCACGTACATTCCCTGATCAGTGCATTGAATAAGTTCTCGCTCCACCGTCTGGCACAGTCGCTTCATTATTACTTAAATATTCAACTTGACAATTTTGTGTGTTTTGTGCTAAAAATAGTAATCTGTCATATTTTAAAAGAGGGTTACAATGTTGAAAACAAGTGTTAAGAAAAAAAAAGAGTCTTACAATAGTCGCATATGATGTGTAACATCTGACATGTTATCGTGATAAATACGCAATATTAACTTTTTTCCTGAAAAAAATATGAAAATCGCGGGTATGATTAGAAATAATTTTCTATTGAATAATTATATCTTTAATAAAAATTCTATTTCATTAACATAAGGAGTAATGCAATATTTATCAAAAATAATTATTCTTGTTCAATTTGGGGAAGAACGGAGACAATAAACTTACGATAACTAAAATATGACACATATACTTGTGATTTCATAGTATTTAAAAACCGTTGAAAAACAGCGTCAATAACAGTACCACTGTTAGCAGTCGAAGCATTTTAATCTGTGTTCATTTTGAGATTAAGTTCATCATTCATAAAAGCTATGAGCGGCTCAGCTTTTGGCAAACTGAAGTTAGAGTTAAAATCACCACTCAAAATCAGGAGAAGCGAGTGATAATTTTTTTTAAAGAGCAGAACCACCTTCGTTATACGGTAAAAGTACAAAATGCAGGAAATCTTTAATTTTTTTTTAACCGTTTGATTCGAAGAAATGTATACGACCCCCGAAAACACTGTTTGTCCATTTTCAAATAAGCATTCTGCCGCACTTATGTCCCCCAATATCGTGACTAACGGATTTAGAGTCAAGCGCTCGAGTGCTTGATGGCTACTAGAGTTGGACCCTCATGCGAGGGTAGCGAAAAGACACAGACACGTACTCTCATTCGTCAAATCAAGTAGTGCGCGCTTACGTCACATCCTGTTACACACATCCGTCCCTTTTCACGAAATCACTCCCAACAAATATCCAACAAACGCGAGAGGAAAGATGTTACACATCAAAAACGTACAACTTTAATATACCATGGCTACATTTACGCCTCTTGGTGGACCGCAAAACCTTAAAAATATTTGAAGTCTCCCATACCCTGAATAAGTCCGCCCATCCCTGGGTAAAGTAATATGTTTACTAGAAACGTTTTAATGTTGCACCGAAAGCGATTGCTTCCATATAATTACCCTCTATGCTTTCAACATGCAAGCAAGTGGATTCGGCACTGTATTTTATGACAGAGAATGGGGAATCTAAGAAATGGCCTTTAAAAAAATAAGAAGTAACAAAATATATATATATATTTTTTTATTTACAACCTTTACGAGGTTTCATCAGTTCGGTTGTAACACGCTATATCGCGAGACTTCCATCTTAAAAAAAAACCTGGTTAATTATCTTAATGTCATCGAAAGTTTGTTACTGCCACTTTTTTATAGAGGAAATGTGATATGAGGATGGAAAGTGTTATTCAAAGTTTTTTGAAAGGGAGCCACAGACATAATAATAAATGGACCATATTGCCGGCCGCGTTTTAATTACTTCCAGTTTGTCACATTTTGCAGAAATATCTTCTAAAATTTCTCCGATACTGTATAGAGGTTTACAAGGATTATATCCATGGCTTGCATCTCTTTTGGTTATACAGGATATATAAACTTTTTAAATTCCTTGCTTTTGCTCCCGAAAGTTGATCTTTCCATTACTAAAACTTAGCTTACTTAATAAAATATCTTTGTTGTATACTTGTATTCGTGATCAGTTACAGATTTTACTTCGGATTCGAAACAATATCTTCCGAGAGCGGAAGCCTTAGAGCAGGGGTGGGCAGACTTTTCCACGGTACGGGCTACTTCTAATTTTTTCAAGGTGGAGCGATCCACCTAGTGGCGTAGGTGTAGTGAGCTAAAAGAAAGTATACAAGGCAGTCGGACCTACATTTTACGAATTTCTCTATTTAGCGAACTTTTTCCTGGAACCATGAAAATTTTACGATTTTCGTCGTAAAATAAGCTCCAAATAGCGAAGTGTATTTTCTATTCAACGAAAGTTTCTCTTATAATTCAATTTTTTCCCTCTGTATTTTTAATACCTTATTTACTCGAATCTAAGCCGCATTTCCAACCCCCCCCCCTTCCCTTCCATGTTAATACAACTTAAAATCGGGTGGAAAAGATAGAAGAAAAATTTGTTGGATGAAGTATTTAGAGCAATTACATCTTCATACATGTATTTAAAAGTTTATAATACTGAGATAAAATAACTAATTCTTCACTTCTTATTAGTTTTCCTTTAAAATTCATTTTAATTTCGTAAAATTGGATATCGATGAACCATTTTAGACTATTTTTCAATTTTTCACAAAGTCTTGTTGAGAATTTGGGGCACTACTTAGAATCGATGGCGGATTAGATTCGAATAAATACGGTTTTTCTAGACCTTCGTATGATGGAATGATTATTAGGTCTTAGTGAAAGCGGTCACCCCAAAATGTCTTGCCGGTCCACCGGTCGATCTCGATCGACTTAATGTCCACTCCGGCCTTATAGTTAGTTACGCAGATTTTGGGAGATTAAGTGATAAGAGAGTTAACGTCGCACTATGAAACAACACGAGGGCTTTAGGCAACCGACCTCGTCACTTTGAGCCTCGGTCAAGAACGACACCTGCACCCAGTGGCGTAACGGAGAATACTAGTCAGTCCTGCAAACTCAGATTTTTAGCCCCAAACAAGATCTTACAAAGGGTACGTACTTGACGTCAATTAGGCTTTGGGCTCCCTAGAATCCTGGGCCCTCCACGATGCGGGGGTGTACGTTACGCCATTGCAGGCACCCCCTCTCCAAACTACTACAACAAGGCTAACTTAGACCCAACAAACAAGGTGTACCTTTAGGTGGACCGCAAAAAAAATCAATATTCAATAGAAATGTAAGTTTATTTCGAATAATACATTATTAAATATAAATAAAAGAACAAGAAAAATTTCATGTTTGCGTTCTGACACTTGACCTCTCTTCTCTGCTACTATCTTACCTATTTTCGGAGAAATTTTGATATTTTATTATATATTCTTTTTTACCGATATACTGACCGGGCTGCAAAACTGTTCGTTGTGGGCCGCGAGCTTGATAACCCTGTACTACACCAAGGGGAGAACTTTGAACATGACAGATTTAACGTGCATCAGCTACCTCTACACGGCGGGCTCTTCAATGACACCAGAACTCAAACCTGCGAAATGCAGTCCACGAGTTCGTAACCCTAACCACAAGGATACCGCGGCCACCATAGACTTGGGGAGTTTCGTCACAAGGTTTCAGTCAATGGCGTAACCTACACCCCTGCATTGCGAAGGGGCCCAGGAACTCTAGGGGGCCCAAAGCTTGACTGACACTAAGTATGTATTTGGGCTTGGGGCCCAAAACCTGAGTTTGCAGAGGGGCCCTAATATTCTCCGTTACGCCACTGGTTTCAGTCTATAGTGGACCCTATGGATAATACTCATACACAACCCTGATATATTCAAAAACTTCCAAAAAGTTATATAATACGCATAAATTTAATATCATCTTTTGTAAGGGTGTTCCATGGTATTAGTGAAATGCGACTGTGATAATAGCGTAACTTTATTTTTCCCCGGTGTAGCTCGTTATATAATTCTTTATAAGTGGGTTAAGGCAAAAAGACTTCCAAATGTGAAATTAAATACGCATTTTGTATTTAATGCTGGCAAAAGAAGATACGTAGAAATTATATAAAAGCGTCAATTAAGGCTTCTTGCTTTGAGAAAGGAAAATCCCGTAACATATAACGGTTTTATTCGTTGCAATTTACGTGCTCAGCATTAAACAAGAGCTAACGATCGTATTAAAGATAATCGTCAAATAATTCATTTATTTTTTTACTTGCCCACCCAAGTAACTTGTTATGAAAGAATACGGTCAGACCGTGACACCTTATCATATCATTTTTGTTCTTTTTTTTAAATTACGAGAATAATGCTGGACGTTGTTGAACTTTGACTCGATTATCAATAAAATTCTTTCTTGTCTCATTGGAAAATAATCTTCATAAACAGTAGTGGAAGGCTAGAGACCTTTGCCTTTTCCAGCTATAACTTAGTTATTAAATTTTAAATTGTATCTCTTAAGCAGTTTTTTTTATAAAAACGTCAGGGCCGTCGGGAATAGCAGAGTAATCTGAATGCAGATTCGGAGATTTTTTTTGTGTATACGTAATGGTCAAAAAAGCATTTGAAATCTAAGGTATCCGACTACGTTCGGAACCGTGATTTTGAAAAAGCGTATAAATTGATAATATTTATGATATTTAGTGTCACTTAGATTAGAAAATGTATATAAAGTTGTTTTCAGAATAGTATTACAATAAAAAAATAATTTAAGTACAATATTTTGACAAAAAATGAACATAGAAGGGCCCATTTTCAAAATATTCTCCTTTTGTGAAAAATGCTTCTATTATAATAATAGTTTGCCTGTATATAGCTCAGACCTCTGTACAGAGGTTCAACTAGAATGTTTGAAATATATAACTTAGAAGTGGGTTTATCGATGTTTTACGACAACAGAGGGGAGAAATTATAAGAAAAAAAAAACGTCGATAATTATATTTCAAATGGTTGTAACTCTGAAAATAATGTGAATTTTTCAAAATTCGTAGTTGAGCCTCTGTACGGAGGTCTTAGCTATATACTGGCAAAATATTATTATAATAGAAGCATTTTTCACGAAAGGCGAACATTTTGAAAAAAAGGTTATTCTAAGTTAATTTTTACCGAGATATTGTATTTAAATAATTTATTTGTCAAAATGTGTCCTTAAAACAATTTTATACATGTATTCTAATCTAAGTGACACTAAATATCATGAAAATTATCTATTTGTGCGCCTTTTTAATGTAGTAATGTTCTCTATGTGTAATAATGTTCATTTTTTTAAACAATAACAAAAATAAAGTTTTTGCTTGAATATCGTTTGAAAGAGAATACAGGATTTCTTTTTTATTGATATATTTTTTGAAAACGTTCAATATCACATATCGCTCATATTTTCTATTCTTTTTGTTGAATAAAACTTGTCAGAGAAAGAAATTTTTCAATTAAATGAATTTTTTATGTACTTTTTTAACCTTATATTTTCTCTCTTTCCATATGTGGATTTGTCACTTGCTAATTATCACAAAACCCGTTGTTTTACATATTAGTACATAGCTAGACCTTGATTTTTCTCTATTTACAAATTATTATGATGATTTTTTCTTCAAGATATTTTTCTGACGAATATATTTTTATTCATTTATTTTTGAAACATTAAATATAATTCTAGTGAACATATTCTACACATATTTGAAACTATACAAATTAAAGTTAAAGGTGCTTAGATCAATTTCTGTAATAACGCAGCAGTAGAAAACAATGCTCGTTACATGTATGTATATCTTACATTAATAACTGTTACACATTTAATATATTCGAAAAAAAAAAAGAATTTATTGATGCAGTCAAACTGATGTTTTTATCAACTGATTTCATTTTCAAAAAACATTTTCCACTTTCCATTTCTGTTTTTCCCCTAACTTTTTAGTTGCATGAAAGTAAAAATAAAGAGGCTATAAGATAAAAAAAATTGTTATTTCTGCTTTCTAGTACGATTAAATTTAAATAACTGTAACTATAATAAAATCTAAGTTTACAAATGGATTATTGCATAAAATTTAAGCTCAAATACTTATACAGAATACGGAAAAACATATTTAAAAATTGGTTTTACCACCACTTGTTTAATGTTCAAAATTAGTTTTTTCCTTTACAACAAATAATTAATGGAAGTAAAACATTTGCTTCATATTTATATTTTAAGGATACATTTATCATGATGTTATTATATTTTTATAAAATATTAGTGTACATAAAATTCAATTTCTGCAAGAAGTTTATTTCACTAAGATTATGCAAGAAAGTTTCTGTGAATAAGACTTTTACCAAATTCGATTTACGTAAGAAATTTTACATTCATTTCAAAACAATTTTTTTAACTTATAGTCTGAATTTTTTTTAAGTTCAAAAGTTTGTTAATCTTTAAGTTCACTTACGAATAAATTTTTAAAGTTGTAAAAGTTTTCAGCAAGAATTTTCAGGCTCTGACGGCTTCAGAAAATATCTTACCTTTCAACAGTATGAAGGAGCATTTTCGCTAAAAAAAACAAACTATATTATCATTTTAATGTTTTCTTTTTAATTTATTACTTGTAATTGAGAACAACTGTCTTTTGTGTAAGAAAAAAATGGCAATGCTTCTTACAAATTCTATGAAGAAGAAATAATTCCATTTATTAAATAAATCATTTTTTTTTTAAATATTTTATTTCTAGTTATTCAGAAAACATTAGAAACGTTCTAAAAATTATTTTACCGTTCTCAATTGTTGACTTGATATATATTTTTTAATAATATAATGCATAAAATGAAAGAACTTTTAAAATTTCTCATTATTATTCATATCAAAGCCGAAAAGTTAACAACAGATAAAAACGTCAACAAAAAACAAGAAAGAAAAAATTCTCCAGTACTTAAAGATTCGTGAGAAAAGGTTTAATTACTGAACAATGATACATTCTACACGAAGATAGCAAAACCTAGCCTTATAACCTAATTTTACTTTTGAAAATTTTAAGAATCAATGCTTTTATTGGATTCAGAACTACTTTAAATTTTCTACTGTAATTTATACAACAAATATTTAATCAAATTAATTTCAACTCAACAATAAAATAAATAATGTTTCACCCGAAACAAAACTTCATATTTCGAATTATAAATTGGGCAATGATAACAACTTCTACGTGCACACAATACCGGCATGTTTCACAGTTATTTAATTTTACTACAGTCTTTTTTTTTTTATTTTACAGCTTTTCTTAATTTTCTTTTCATATTTGAATAACAGCTGTCCAAGGTCGAAACTGTTAACATATCAGTTTCCTCAAGATTTGTTCTTTATTACTAAATCTATATTTATTGATTTCGAAGGCATCGCTTGCGGTTCTAATTGCGGAAGTAGCATATTTCATATTCTTTTCCGTTACAAAAGCTGCCGGGGTTTTTTTTTTTTTCTTTTTCTTTTTCCTTTTTTTAAAATTAAACGGTTGATCTAATTTCAGAAAAACTTCTTACTTAATGCTGTTCGCATGTGTTTCCGAATTAATGGAAACAAATTGCAAAATTGCAAACGTGAGTCTCGGAAAAAAAAGAAAAATATAATTTTTCGTTGAGTGAAGGTTTATATAAGAAGGCTTGGCTCCGAAGAAACGTTTTGTGATTCATGATATTTTAATTGCATCTTTTATAAAGTATGAACCATTGATTAAAATTATTGTTCAGGAATATTATAATAATTTATGGTTTATATTTGTGTTTAGTGGGTTTAATTAAAATAAAATGGCTATTGATCTTACAAATGGTTTTAAGAAAATGAATAGTAAAATCAGTACATTTGCAGAAGAGAAATCTATTCTAAAATGTGTATTGTTTACAAATAATAGAATTTATGATTTCTTTTTTTTAGAAAGGGCAAATGTCTTTATATTTCAGTAACGCAGGGGAACTCTGGTGTTAGTACTAAAATAATTGTAATTAATTTATTTTAAAATGATTTTTTCCTGGTAAATACATAAACGTTTCTTCCTTTCAGATAATTATTAATTAAAATATAAATACATGTATTAAAATAAATTGCTTTTTTTTGTTTAATATCCTTAAAAATAATTAGTACACTCAATGCTTTGGAAATTGTCATAAAAAAAGAAGGGGAAATAAATTTTAATAGCATAAAATATAAATTAATATTTTGAATTCTTTTCTTCCCCACATAAACAGTTTTATGCAATGAAAGAATTTTCAATCCGTAAAATTTGATCTAAAACTTTTCTCATGCATTTAGTTAAAATTATAATTTAACTTTGAAAAAGTATGAAACCTATATTGAGAGTGCTTCAAATTCTCCAATATATTTATAATTACCTACATACACACTATTGATTATTTTAATTACAATATAAAAATGTAATTAAATCCTTTGCATATTTTAATAAAATAAACTTTATACACTTAATCATTTTACTACATAATAGAAATGTAAGTAAAAGCCTTCTTTTAAATATTAATGAACGAAAAGTAATAAAAGGAAAGATAAAGATTTATGGACAGTTATTCGTGTTTTCCGCCACTAAACAGAATGTGAAAGCATCCGATCGTTACAAATTTAACAATTTTGGAGCACGAATTACAAAGATCAGATAAAGCTTTTCCTTGATGCAGTGGTGTTCAAGTGAAGATAAGGAAGACTAAATACGATCGAAAATTAGTGCGGAAAACAGCTTTTTAGAGAATTGACTTCGTAATTATTCTTATCCAGCAGAAGCTTAAAAAAAAGCATATAAAGGCAGAGTTTTTTATTAAAAAAAAAAACGTTCGATAATTTATCTCAATTTCTGCATTTATCATTTGGCATGCAAAGTTCATGATTAATATATTTAATAAGCCCTTTTTAATTTTGTATATTTGTCTCGTGCATTGAATAATAATGAAAAGATTTGACAACCGAAATAAATTCCATGCGATAAACATGAAAATTATGGGGAAAAAAATAAATTATCCCAATTTTTCTTTATTTTAATTTTAATAACAGTAATTTGCGTTAATGGAATAATAAGTTTTTATAAGAATGTAATAAAATTAATTAAAAATTGCAAAGTGTTATCTGGTAAAAAAATATTTGATTTATATTGATTTTATATTCACAAGGCTTAGAAAAAACTGTATTATAAGTATTAAAAAAAAAGTTGAATGAGAAAATAAGCGAATAGTAATACGTTCCGTATTATATTTTTACATGAGGTACTTTTTATTATTTTAAATTATATAAATACAAAAAGGCGCAATTGAATCTTTATACACAGGATTTTAAATTTATATGTTAAATAGCTGAGAGATCAATACTTTCAGAAATTTAAAAAAAAATGTTATTCAAATTTAGAAGAAAGTAATAATCCAATAATATTTTTAGACTATTATTTTAATTGAAGTGAATGGATCCTTAAGAATATTCTCTCTTGTCAAAAATATTTTTCCAAAATATTTAGTTTATTTTTTTTAATATATTTATTTTCAAATAAACTTGTTGTCAAGGTATAATAAATCATGAAAAAAATGCCTTACTTAAAAAATACAATACATTGATATTAATATTACACATATAATAACTAAAACCATCTTAACACACTTTAAAATCTCAGACCCTAAGTTATTAAAAATATGTATTGAATTTCCATGTTTGCAATTAACGAAATGGCTAACACAAAATAATGGATAACTATTTAAATAAACATATCGCCTACTTAAAAAAGTGACTTTCGTTTTTTCTTAAAATTTTATTTAGTGTTGTTTTCAGCTAAATTTTAATATATAGCTCTCGTCTTTTAATACATTTTACAAAACAAAATTATCAAGTCGATTTGCGAAAGAAAAAAAAAAAACACATTATAAAATAATTTTTAAAAACAATCCCCCCATAAAAAAAAAAAAAAAGTAGTGGCAAAATTATAGGACTTACTTGCACGGAAGGCAAAATTGTCTCCTCTATATCTTCTACGGGGCTCACTAGAGGGGCCAACAAGGAGTCTGCCGAAGAATTACCGGATGGTACCTCGAGGGTATTGCACAAATGTCCGTAAACTCCCTCCTGTTTTAGCATGTAATGCAGGGCAGACCACCCCAGAATACTCCCGCTGAACACCCATGTCTCCAAGAGACCCCAAAATAGCAGAAAGTACTTCTTGGATCGGGGCATGGTTGTGACTTGTGGAAAGGTTGGGATTGCAACTGATGTTAAATGTTAGTGTTTGCGTTTGAAATCAGTAGAATGTGGAAAAAAGGAAGTGACGTCGGGGGCCGTTCCGCTCGCGAGTGGGGAGAGGGTGTTTCCTTATTTTGTTTCTTTTATTTATTTTAAATCTAGCGCTTACTCCAGAAATTTCACTCAGGGTCGCCGGGTGGAACGATAAGAAGGTGGGAGAAGATGTAGGTTGCCAGCGTTGGCGAAAAATCGCCGTTTGTGCAACTTTTCTTCAGGAAACACATTTTTCCGTTTTCAAAATGATGTTTGCCGGTTTGTTATTATTCGAACAACGTCAAAATGGAAGATTTGTTTGTATGTATTCAAGACAAAAATATAATAAAATATACCCAATGTATATATAAAATATATTATTTGTATTAATCTTCTTTTTTTTTTTAAATATCAAAATCATTTTTTGAATAATTTTCAATTCATGAATCATCAGTGGCGTGACGGAGAACATTTGGGCCCCTCTGCAAAGTCAGGTTGTGGGCCCCCAAGTAAGATTTTACAAAGGGTAGTGCAGGCTTCTTCCCCCCTGCAATGCGGGGTGTACATTACGCCACTGTGAATCATTCCCCATGAATAATTTTTTAAATCATTTTAATTTCATGAATCATTCCTATTCATTTATCAAAATCAGTTTTTAAGAAATTATACATAAATTACTTGTTTAATTTTAATTTTCACAAATTTAAAACAAAGATAATTTATTTTTCCTCAAGTTTTTATAAATGAGTTGTTATTATTAATTTTATTTTATTTATTTAAACAATTTCTGGTATTTTAGTCCTCTGTAGGTACTTGATTGGCTAAAACAATTTAGGTCCTTGCGGGGGGATTAAACAAAATACTTAACTATTATGGAGAAGTCTATTTTTAATCTATTTGATATGTGTTTTCGTACTTCAGAATAATCTGATTAATATTTTAAGAGTTGTATACTTAAAAATAAATTTCAAAAATTAGGTAATTTATGAAGAGTAATTTTTCAAACAAATATAGTATAAATTTTAAGCAAAAAGGGTTTCGAGGTTTTGCTTTTGTCAGCCTTGTGAGCCATACGGCTTATAATGAGATTAAACATTTAATCTTCTTTTGAAAAAGCCTAAAACTGTAGTCATATTTAAATGACAATCAAGGTTTTCCATTAACTTATATTTCGGTGAATACACGACCTCGATTTTTGTTTAAATTTTTGAATGACTGTTACTTAATACTCGTAGGAAAGAAATAAATGAAAAAGAGAATCAAGTTATCCATAGCTCCAAATATCCAAAAAGAATTTAAAATTCGCCGAATTAGGCAAGGATCAGTTAAGGACTTCAAAGAAAAATAGTAATTAGCTACAGATATGTTATTGTAAATCATATTCAGAGAAATATTATCAATATATCGGCTTCTTGTGTAAGATTTATTAAATTATTACATTAAAATCCCCCATAACGTATATCACATAAAAAGGAAACTTTGCTATAAAAATTTATTTATATAATAATATTGAAAAAACTACAACGTGTCATTTAATTTAGTGCTTTGTTAATTTTTCAAATACTGTTTCCCCCAACTTCCAGTTATATTCTGTATTTGTTGCAGTATCGATCCTACTGCATTAAAATTTAAACATTTTTACCATATGAAATAGACAGAAAACAAAACAACCTGAAATAAATTATATTTCGCCCCATTCTAAAATGTAATTTTGCAAATCAATATTAATTGTTTCATTTAATCAAATATATACGCATTATAGAGATAATACGTATGAAGAGGCATTGGATATACATTAAATAATATTACATAATATATATATATATATATAATTTCTATTGACAGACGTACTTTTAAATTTTATTTATTCACAGAAAAGTAATATATAAGCAATCACTGAATAATCATCGATATCGAACATTTAAAAACAAATTTATCACCTACTTTCTCGTCTTAAGAGAAGCGTATAATTAGTTTCAACTTAACAGATTGGAGTTGAATGAGGAATTGATACCTGTTCCTGAAATCTTACATCCCTAATGTCATAGCCGAAAGGTGTTTAAAAAAATGAACACGTTGTAACGTTTTTAGAAAAGAAAACAAAAGTCTAACAGCTTCAGAGTTCATGTTACAGAAAATTAAAATTGACATCGCTGTATTTGTAAAGTTGTTACAGTGATAAAAAAATTGCACTGGTTTGCTACAAGTTTTTTAAGTGAAGATTTGTCGTAAATTATTTATACATATGTTTATAAGCTTTCAAAAACATGAAGTTTCTTACTAAATTCTACATAATCATTTCATGCAGTTTACGAAGGTATAAAAACTAAAAATGCGTATTAAAAGGTGTCCGAAAACGTTCGGTCATTTTAAAAAGGTACATAAATGGATAATTTTCATGATATTTAGTGTCACTTAGATTAGAATGCATGTATTAAATTGTTTTAAGGACATTTTGATAAAATAAGTTATTTAAATGCAATATATTTCGGCTAAAAATTAACTTAGAATAACCTTTTTTCCAAATGTTCTCCTTTTGTAAAAAATGCTTCTATTGTATTAATATTTTGCCTGTATATAGCTCAGACCTCTGTACAGAGGCTCAACTATGATTTTTGAAAAATTCACATTATTTTCAGAGTGACAACCATTTGAAATATAACTATCGGCATTTTTTTCTTAAAATTTCTCCCCTGTGTTGTCGTAAAACACGGATAAACCCACTTCTAAGTTATATATTTCAAAAATTCTAGTTGAGCCTCTGTACAGAGGTTTGAGCTATATACAGGCAAAATATTATTATAATAGAAGCATTTTTCACAAAAGGAGAACATTTTGAAAAAATGTTATTCTAAGTTAATTTTTAGCCGAAATATATATTGTACTTAAATAATTTTTTACTGTAATACTATTCTTAAAACACTTTTATATAAATTTTCTAATCTAAGTGACACTAAATATCACAAATACTATCCAATTATACGCTTAATAAATACTTTATTGTACTTGTACTTTTAAAAAAGAACAAAAATTGAATCACACAAGAAAAAGTTCGTTGTATAGAAAATGCACTTCGCTATAGAGAGGTTATCTTACGAAGAAAATCGTGAAATGTTCAAGGTTCCAAGAAAAAGTCGCAATATAGAGAGGTTTGTTATATAGAGATTCAACTGTATAAGCAAAAAAAAAATGTAGCATGTTAAGGGGCTCCCCAAAAAAGGGCGTCCAAGAAATTGATTCAGGTCCCATGAAGGACTAGCAACGCCAGTGCTAGTAAGATTATCAATATGGATGTAATAATTATCAATTTTCATTTATACATTTAAAATATGTGTTAATCAGTTTTATTTTTATCTTTGTTTATAATGTTCTGAAGTTTCATTTATTTTTTGTGGCCTTTCTAGCCTTGTATTTATATTCCTCTATAGGCTTTATTTTGAATATGTATGAGTACACATAATAAATCATCAAATTATATGTGCTATTCCAATTTATTGTTTTTGCTTTCCTGTATTGTATTAAATTTATATTAAATACTATTTTTAAGTTCAATTGAAGTTGTTGAAAAATGATTAACATTCCTGTAGATAAAAAAATTACCTACAAAGGCCAGTCTTAAGAACCTTACTTGAAAGGGGAATTCTATAAAATCCTTTCATATTTCAAGACTTCAGGAATGGCTTAGGTCTTTAAATTAAGAACTTTTTATGAGAAAATGTATTCACAAGGCAGCTTGAACTGTATGTAGCTAACAGAAAGAGGAATTCATGAGTAAATCAGATTAAACGACAGGAGATTATGGAATAATGTTTTTGAAATTTTAAAAAGGAGATAAAAGTAATATTTATATTATCGTAAAAAAATGTAATACTGACCTTGATTTTTAAGAACAAAGAGTTTCGCAGGATTTTGTTTTGGAAACGAACATAATCGGGTTTTCAAAGAAAAACTTCAGTCATTCACTTTTCAAAATAATAACACGTAAACTTTAATCGATGTAATTCGATATGTTTCTTCAATTTTCATTCCTAAAATTCGTTTTGCTTATACAAACATATTTTCGAAAAAAAAAATATTTTTCATAAAATGCAAGCTTAAAGGGAAATATTTTACGCATTTTATTTTTAGATACACTTCTGGGGGGTTTTTTCTAAATATTTTTTTTAAATATTTTAATCAATGTTCTTTTTTTAACAATTTACTGATCAAAAATCGCATTTTCAATAGTAATTTGTTAAATAACTATATGTATTAACTAATGTAAGTATTAGTTTTATGTTTATAGATTTGATAATATTGTCGTATATATAAATTTCGCAATAAATATCTGAAGTGTTGAAATTTCTCAATTATATATGTAGGAAGATGTAAGCTTGCTTATTTAATATAAGTTGTACATTATATTTTGTGAAGAAATTGACAGGTGGCTTTAAATGTATCGAAATTCCCATTGCGGTTGCTTCCCCACCTCTCATAATTTGTTACTTTTTTGATGAGAAATAATAATAACCCTTTGAAAAACCACATGACATCACGATCAATTTCAGGTACGATTTTAATAACCAAGAAAAACATCTTAAAAATACCTCAACAACTCATGAGTTTCCGCTCAAAAATAAAAATAATTCTTTACAATGAAATGATTGTTTTTTGTTTTTATTATCTGAAAGAAGATTCACTATGGCGTGATAATTGCAGAGACCGTAAGCCATGATAACCTGAAGAAAAAGACTGAGGGTTCAGAATCCATTGTTTCTTAGCCGGTGACATTGAAATCGGCGTTTGGCTTGTGTTTTAATAACAGTCGCTCTTTGCGGTTGTACTAAGAAAACAGGAATGTTCGTGGTTTTTCCTCTGACCAAATTCAAATGAAGGGATTTACTTGTCGAAAAAAATCTTTTATATATTTATCTCTCACACACACATTTAATTTATTTGTATTTTTGAAGTTATGCTTCTTTTGGGGCGTTATATAGAGAAATAGGATGAGGGTAAATTTTTTCAATGCGCGCGCACGACGTCACGGATGCGAAAATCCTTTGTCTAGAAATAT
>BMAV01019630.1:27132-58031 GCA_019973955.1 Trichonephila inaurata madagascariensis
TCTTGAATTGCTCTGCAGCTGAGGATATGTTGTGTAGACATTTGAACATTAGGGCAGTTTGGGCAATGATTTGTGTAATTTCTTTCTCCGTCAGTTGCGATTTTCATTCCTTTTACGTGTTTTGTTTTAAGTCTAGTAATTATCGATGTTATTGTACGGCTACAATTTACAGCTGGGATGGAATATTTAAAATTATCGTTGATCAGTCTTCGACTGGCAACTGCATTGGCATCGATGAGGGTTCAGAATGAGTTGGTTCAGCCTTTTAACTATAATGGTACTTGTTGGAATTCTTTAAAAAGGAGCGAAGAGAGAAATTTACATGTTACATGAGTTATTTTTCTGCTCTGAGATGTGACTAGGCGTTAATTTTTGAGTCCTCATATAAGGTTAGATCCTCCTAGTTACCTCATTATCTACTGTGAAATTAATTCTATTCCAGCAAAATTCCATTATATTCCTTTCAGCTAATGCCTTTTGGTTAGAGATAGTGATGCACATTTTACAATAGATTATCCTGCTTGGTTCATTGTAAACACATTCAACTGAATCAAAATCCTACTTCAAATATTTAACAGCTGCAAAAAGTAGGAAAAATTTAGGAATCTCCAGTTCTCTTTTTGCTTAATCTTTCCCTCTTAAATTTTGTTATTTCAAAGAAGAGTTATTGTATACATTTGTATATTTATGAACTTTTGAACTTGCCTTTTTGTATCATATTCAGATTCATTAATAGGATATGCGTTAACTTCAAGCCCTAATTGAGTTTTAATTTTTTTAATGTGCATATATTTTCAGTTGTTGTTGTTGCTCATGCCACCTGTGTAACGTAGTCAGATCGAGGCCTACGAAATTCATCGTGCCAAGGGGCTAGATGTACGCCTATCGTTGTCCTTAGCCTTGAGTACCATACAGGTGACAGTATGATTTAGCTCGGAGAAATTCCCGAAGAGAAGGAATGAACGTTGCCAGAGCCTGTGAGACAGGTTGGACTTCTTTACGATAGAAAGCAACACCATCTATCTCCACCTCCACAATTTAGGCATGGAACTGGAGGGGAGGGAAATATTCTCCAGTCCCCTGCACTCGTGGTTTCAAGAAAAAGTAAGCTCAACTGAACAAGTTATAGGAGTTAAATTAACAGAATAATAGGAATGTGTGTGTCAAATCTAAATGATCAATACAGGGTGTGTCAGTACAGCAGTTACAAATCTTCAGGGAAGATAGAGTACACCTAGACGATGGAAAATCATATAGCAATGCATGGTTGAAAACGCTTTCCTGATTCGATAGTGACGACACAAAATACAATGAATAAGAGGAGAAAACATTTTTACTATTCTTAGTACAGCAAAAAACTAAGAAAAAAAGAACATTAAAGAGACGACGATCGTCATTAAAGTAGAAGTTCGAAATTACGACCTCGGGCCATGATGCAGACTTCATATCTCCAGTGCATTGTAGATTGAATATTTCCGAAAATACCTGGCAAGTCCCGAACTTTTCCTACAGCTGTCGTGATTCTTGCTGCAGGTCCTCAGCACTGTTGACGGGAATTTCGTATACCAGTGACTTAATGAACCTCCCATAAGAGGTAATCAAGGCAAGTGAGGTCTGGCGATCAAGCTGGCCTATGCACAGAACAACTAATTCTTTGACTTCCGTAGCGCTATCTATCACTTACACCACCGAAGGACTTCCCAGCATTTTTGCTGTTCTAAGAATAATAGACATGTATTCCCCTTTTATTCGTGTCCTGTCTCTCTTGAGTTTTGTGTCGTCACTACCGCGCCAGGAAAGCGTTTCCGACTATGTATTGCTAGGTGATTTCCCATAGTCTGTTAGTTCCGAAAGTTTGTAACCGCTGTACTGATACACCGTGTATACAATTTCTTGAGGTGGTCAATTTCGTAGATTCTTCAGTACTTAAAAGATATTTTTCTTTCAAACATCTTGCTACTGTACACAAGGCATGGCCTGTAAGTAGAGTGAATGATCGTAGAAATGTCACAGTTATTCTGCACCTGACGTAATGCGCTTCCGGCAACGTTCGTACAGTGCTGCAAACTCCGGGAAGTCTTCCTTCTAAACTGATTTGGTGGTAACTACAACTTGAATGTTTGAAATTACCTCAAATATCGTACTAGAGTAGGAGTGAGCAGATTTTTCCAAGGGTGAGGGCCTACTTCAAAATTTTTCAAGGTGTAGGGGTTCTCCCACTCTCCAGTCTAGCTGATATCGGTGTTTCAAAAACGTTTCTTTTAGTATGCGCGTCTTCGGGTTTAGTGAAGGTGGTCTCCCTAAAATGACTTGGAGGTCCACTGATCGATCACGATCGACATAATGCCCACTCCTGTAACAGAGGATCAAACAGTTGTGATATCCCCACCGTAGGGGTATCCTCTCTCCACCATCCACGCGACCTACGTCTGAGGGAATGAAAGATGAACCACTAAACTCTGCCACAATAAAATCAGTTTATTATGATCTTAATTTATATGCTATACCACAACACTAGAATAAGAGGCTTATGATCAGGAGTGAAACGACGCAAACCGTAATACTGATAAATAGCGCAATTAACCACTGAATCAATCTTTATAGATTATTTCCTAACTTAATAATATTCGCTCTATTCTAAAAGCTTAAGCATACAAGCTTACCACTATTTCCTTGGCAAACAGCTACGGTCCTTAAATCATCAATTTCATCCTTCCATTAGACTTGCTTTTGCTAAGGCAACACTCTTCTGGTCTTGGACCCACTTTTGCTTATCTGCACTGGCACTATTAGACCGACTCACAGAACTCCCAGCATGCACTAACTCTCTTCCCTAGAACTTTAACTCACTTCACTTAGCACTCTGCGCTTTACTTAGCTTCACCTAGCGCTCATCGCGAATACTAATGCTTCAATATATATGATTTCTATTTTATTTAACCACGCTCTCTTCTTGGGTTGGTTGGAAAGAATTGCCGTTCTGGCTCCAAAGAAATTCCAAGAGGATTAAAAGAAGTAATTCCGATAAAGCCCCGTTACACAGTGAATGGAGATTTTTATCCTTACTATTGCAAGTTTTCGTTCTATCCTTCTACAGATATCTGTTACGGTGTTTCCCGACATTAATGACATCCAAGTTGCTGTTACCATTGAATTTACATCAGTACAGAAGGAAGACTTTTCCAGGAATTCCCAGCCACTGAAGACTCCCCGTATGTTGAGACTAATGCTCTTTAAATCTGTGTGTCAAGGCTTGAAGTTCATGTGGTATAAATATTTGGAGAATGGGGTGTCAATTCAAGTGTTCTCCATGCCTCTTGACCTAGGTCCAGAATTAAGAAGTCCATTGCCAATGCACCTTGCGCTGCTTCAAAGTGCACCATTATTAACCTGGGTTGAAGTCGTGCACTCGAAACTATCGTTAGTGGTCGCGCGGAGTGATGGAGTTCCCCCTCCCCCCAAAAAAATCATTTTTTTTATAATTATTTTTATTGTACACGATAAAAGTTGTAATTTCAATGAATATTTTAACTCACCCATTATTTACCAGTGTCCCTTTTTTGGGGACGCTTGTTTTCTATTTATTTCTACCTAAATGGTGGAACTTTATGTTTTGATTGTTGTACCTAAATGTGTTGCACTGAGCATTCAAAGCAGTACTAACTGATCACTAGTCAAAACCAGACTGACTGACTTTCGGTGATCATCTCTGTATTTATATCCGTCGCAGATAATTCGAGAAAGACCAGCTTGCGTCATAGATCTTGAAATTAGTGGATTTCTCTACTAATTTCTAGAAGAATCCAGAGGGTCCCGAACTCGCCAAAGATGATCGCCAACATGACCACCACGTCACCAACATGATCACCAAGTCACCAAAATGGTCACCAAAAATTGACGCCAACTTGGCTCTTTCACCAAGATTTCGCCAAGTTCCTATTGAATCACCATTATTACGTTAGGGATGGCGTTGCTTGTGAATGTTACAATTTTAACGTAAATTAAATCTAATTTAGAGTAAGATATATATATATATATATATAACCAAATACAAGTTATTTACACTATTTTACACAAAATTCGGAACAATATCATTCCTATGTCGATATCAGAATGGAATAAGTGAAAGAAATGGTGGAATAATGTCAAAGAAATGGTGGTGGCCATTGTTCATCCAGATTATCGATATTTTTATGGTAAACACATGTCGTACATACCAAATTGCTAATCCAGTTGAGAAGTTACCTCACTTTTGGATATTAGAAGGAGAATAGTGCTTTTATACCTTTCACAAAGAATACAGGATCAACGTCGAAACGTCGAGGACTTAAAAGAAACAAACTAATGGGAATACGGGTTATCACAGATGTACGACTTGATCCAGGAAATGACTTCATCGGACCAATTAAAACACAGAAGAGATGTGTGTATTGTAAGGAAAAAACGACAAAAGTGTGGGATAGATATAATGTCGGTGTCTATGAGAAGTGTTTTGTTTCGTTCTACACACCATAGAAACACAAAAACCTCACAAACTCAATTTATTTTGACTCCCATGGTGTTTATTACAATTTATAGCATTACGAATAATATTGTGGATTTTGATACGGTATTTGGCCAATGTCCGAAAAAAAAGAGATTTCTGTAGTATATATACCAATACGTATAGAAACTTGAAAACAGATTTTCCTTTTATATTACATTCATGTTATCAAATTAATATATTTGTTTTTTTTTAAAAAAAATTAAAGATTAGAGTTTTGGCATACAGTTGGTTAAGAGAAAGTATACTTACCTACTTTCTAGAACTTCTCGATTTCTCTTTGATAATTTGAAAAAAATTCTATTCACATTGAACTAAGTTGTTTCAAATGGACGTGACTTAAATAAAATTCACAAATTGCAGATATTTTCTCTAACATGACGAAACTGATATTTGCAGGCAAAACTGTCATATTTGTTGTTATTGTAGTTTTTTTTTTTTGTCCTTAGACGATTTCCAAATAACATATCGAACTTTTTCTTGCTTGCGTCTTTTTGACAGGTCGCAATGTGGCTTGTGGTACACTTGTGGCTATATCTTTGTTGATTAAATTCTTTAGGTAGCATTTAAAGATCTTCCTTGTGATTAAAACGTTTCATTTTCCCCGATTTTCTCAAATTTAGTTTCATTATCATGATTAATATCGTTATTTCTTCAGGTTCTTACCTTACTTGATCAATTTCTTTTTCTGAAATTTCAACTTCATCTAATAGAAATCACAGTTGCTCCTTTCTTGTTTTATATCCAATTGATTTAGATTTGTGACGACTTACCCCTGAAGTTGCTCCCTCACCGTCTTGCCTACCTAAGAGTGTGGAAGGAGTAAAAGCAGAACTAGATACTCCCTTTACAATAATTATTTATTTTACTCAAACACACTAATCGACATCAGTTTAACCTTTAAGTGTATGCTCTAGGAGTGATAGGGAGAAAGCAATAAAGAGATTAAGCGAACAAGCGCAAGTAACCAATTTAACTTAACCTAATATATCGTTGACTACAAATCCCCAATCTACTAATTTAATACAGTGGCAAACACCTCTCTTAATCATAAGCTGCGAAAACCAACTTTATTCTATCTCACCTTCGTGGCGACTAGAACAGCTTCTCACACACAACTCCTTCTTCCTACAATTACATAACTCTGACTTTATATAGTCGAACTAATCTACATATCAAGGTTTCTTCTTGTGAGGGATGGCTGTGAATTAAAGGCGAATGCTAACCCAAAGATTCCCGGATTGATGAGAAGGTCGCGTAAAGATTCGTCACAGATTTATGAACTATAATGGGTCGTACAACGCAGCAATCAAACCATTATGTCGTTCACAGAGAAGAAATGTAGCCTGTTTATAGAAAATATTTTGGAGAAAAAGCGGTTTCGTGGGGTACTCAGTCCGCCTAAATGCCTGAAGATTGTAAAAACACGTTTTCCACTCCCAAAAAAGACGAAGGTATGTGAAAAATATATTTTTGTTCTCATGAAGACTGTCATATAGAAGAATACTAACCAGGTCATTGGTAACAAACTAACAGTTTTTCCCGAATTAGAGATTTCGTTAGGTAATTTAATATGGGCTCGTATGAATATGCCGGGCCCCCTTAACCTATTATAACAGTGTTTCTCAAACTGTGGAGAACGCCCACCAAGGGGGGCGCGAGCCTATTGAAAAGTCAAACACAGAAGATTATTTAAAAAATTAATTCGTTTATTGAAAGAAAACAAACAAAATACATTTTTACATAATAAAAAATAAAATGCACATTTACACTGATGTAATGTACTTATAAATGTATCAGTACTGCACAGTGTATTTTATAATTAATTTAACAATTCTATAAGTTAAGAACAAGTTTAATAATTACCTGTGACCCCATGGGCTTGTCATATATAAAATTTTATACAAAAATTAACTTTTATCCCGATCATTTGTACGGTTTATAATTAATGACTTAACTTCAGATTAAAAGTTACGAGATTCGCTCCCCAATGCCTCCGTTTTCCACGTAGGTGCGTGTACGTAATGCATTGGGAGGAGGAAGAAAAGGAATAAATAAACAAGTTCTCTTAAATAAGTAAATCTTTCGCAAACATGTCACTGTCCTTTTATTAAATTCCAAAACCTAAAGAATAATTTTATGGATAGCAGTGCATAGAAAAGATTGTACTTCGGAAAGACGTATATATACGTCCGTGGCAATTAAGGCTTTGGTTGAGAGAGACGTTTATATACGCCGGTGGCACTCAAAAGTTTAAAATGGTATTGTAGGTGTAGCGTGTCAAAGTACAATACTATAGAATTCATTATATTGTTATTGTATGGAGGGGGGCACGATGAATATTGTGATTGAATATTGGGTGGCAAGAATCGAAAGTTTGAGAAGCACTGTATTATAATTAATTTTAAATACAAGAATATAAAAATAAAACAAAAAAGTCAATGCAATTGTGTTACAGCCTGATAGAGAAAAGATATAATTACTACACTTCTCGTTTATGATTTCTTGAATATTTTTGAATTCACGCATGGCTTAGTCTTTGCCGGAACCAAGTTAAACAACGAAAAAGGAAATTGTAGACGAAAAAAATAATGTAGATTTTTAGTATTTGTGCAAAAAAAAATCACTCCTGTGAAAAAATAATTATTTATAGGAGTTTTCAATAAACATGCCAGTCAGGTGAAAATAATATAAGAACATCATAAAACTCACGAAAATTGTGTAGCAATATACGAAAGAATCTTAAGAAAAAACGTATTGTAATAAAATAATCACGAAATTCGTATCTGATAATCTAATTCAGAATCGCTTAGTGTAATTTGTACTTGTTATTTAGTTACAAATCATAAACAAGGTTTAAACTAATCAGTCAATATGTACATTGTTCCATTTGAAATCCAATTCATATTTCCCGCTACACTTTTTTTCTATACACGCATAGTCGAGATATATTTCTTGAAAAAAAAGACATCATTTCCTAAAAAAAACATTATTTGGCCCCGTTATCTTATTACATTATATTTGTAATACAGATAAATATATTTCCGATCACTTATTGTTATTATCACCTCAGCACGTTTTTCTTACTTTTTTCTTCTAACACAAAGCCGATAACTTATTATTATCACCATAACACGTTCTTCTTACCTTTTGATTTCCCTGTTTTTCCTGCTTTACGCAGAATTTTTTGTGTGTGTGACGCAGTAATTAATCTTATTTGAGATTGGGATTATCTTTGGTATGCTATGCGTGAGATCCATCTACGCGCTAAGATTACCTTTGATATTACTTTACCAAGAGCAAGAACTGTGTGAGAGATTTTATCTTTCAAGTAATACGGCATATATTTCCTATTCTTACTGATTTCACGCATTCATGAATATGTCATTATCCAGAGAGGGGAGATTAGTGAAAAATGTGAATCCAGCTGGGCAAATAACCAATCAGTCGATTTTATTCTTCAAAATTTTGATGAAATCATTAAGAGTCATACTTGATATAAATGTTATTCTGCCTCTCTTCTCTCTCTCTCTCTCTCCCGGTTTTTCTTAAGGTATCCGACAAATCTGTTTTTAAAAAAACGGAGATATGGAGATTTTTTTTGTGGTTTTTAGATTTGTTTAGTACATTTTAAGAACAAGTAATTAAAAAAAAAATTTAAGTCAATTCCTACTTAGATCAACAAAGAAAAATTTTATTTTAGCCACTTTTTTTTTAAATAGTTACAATTAATATAAATATATATATATATACATAAGACAGAATCAAACATTAGGTGGTAATTAATTTTTGTTATCACTCAAGTATCATTAAAGTACCTTAATTATCATTAAAGTATCGTATTGTCATCCAAAACAATAGTGTGTATAAAATTTCAGTTCAACTGAATGCTTTAAAACGTGAGAAAAAAAACCCTTTCAAGTTTTGACACAAGTCGCCAAAAATGATGCCAACATGGCTGTGTGTGTGTGTAATTCTTTAAATAATTAGTTTTAATCAATTAAATTATTGTATTGTCATCCAAAATACTCATGTATATAAAATTTCAGCTCAATTGTGAGCTTTAAAATGTATTTTATTAACGATTGAAAATTCTACCAAGATAAATAAATAAACAAATAAGTAAATAAATATATAGAGAGTGTGAGCTAATAATAGGAATTGAAAAAACAGTGATTATATTCACATAAGGAACTGTAAATGTTGTAATAAAACCGTGCTTGATAAATCTGAAGGTTAAAACACTTCTACTATTATAAAGAAAATACATATAAAAAATTTCAGTTAATTATTTTCAAAACTTTTTGAGCAATCGCTGTCCCCGTTTGAGCATTAAAAAAAATACATTTCGAGTAAAACATATTCTAAAGTATAACATCTTGCTTAAAGTAATAGCATCTGCTTTTACTAAAACTCTTGTAATTTTTGTTCTCGGGAACAGAAAATAATAAACTTGGTATTTCTATAAAGCTAATAAGATTGGCTATAAAATAAAATCATAAAAAAATTGTCAATTTTTGGCAAAATTCACAATTTCAGGGGAGTTGGATATCTTAACATGAATAATAAATGAGGATAACTAAGAGCTTGCTTTGAAAACAATTTTGTTTCTGCTATAGCATTTCCATGTTATACCCGATTATATTCTGTACATTTCTTCAATTATATCCAAACTTTGTACGTTCTTTAAAATTTAAAATGTTTGCTTTTACTAATAAAGTCATTCGGTTTTCATATGGATTTGTCAAAATATTTATAATGAAGTAAAAATATAATTGGATTCACACATACAGGGCTATAAAACTCTTGATTTTAAATCGCGATTTTATTTTGAAAATATAGCTTTAAAACAAATGCTGGTCGCTTTGAGTGGCGAACTTCTACTAAAGAAAGAAAAACAGTAACTCTTGCATTCCGTGGATTCTTACTACACAACTTTCAAAACAAACAACAAGTTGCCATCTTGCAAAATATAAATAAATTGTCAACGGCTTTGGTTAATGAAAAGACAAAAAATAATTATTTTACGTAATATATATATATATTAGTAAGAATAAACACAGAAATTAAGAACAAACATAAATGAACACAAAAATACAGAAAAAAAAGCAATAAAAATACAATTTAATTTCCCCCAAAAAATTCTTTTTATAGTTTAATTCCAAGTGACAAATAAAACACTTTTCACGCGGTCGGCTCATTTAGTAAAAATGTAAAAATAAAAAGGAAAAGAATATATTTCTTGAAAGATAAAAGGAATCACAATGTCAATTCACATGATAATACCAAAACTACTGTTTACGCGGCTGCTCCTCTAAACATGCCTTTAAGATAGTCACAAATAAAAATAACTGTTTATATTGTGATACCACCCCCACCCCCCTTTGGTGACCGTATCTTTGATTGTCAGCGTGAGCTAGAGGTGTAGGGTTTGCAAAAGGAATAATATTAATAATTATATTATTATTAATAATATTAATAATATTAATTCTTAATATGACTTTATTAAGAATAGAACTTAAATGTCTAACAATTTAGATAATTCAAATAAGTGAGAATCTATAATCAAAAAACACACAGTACTAGTTAAACTGAATCGCGTAACTTAGACCACTTTCTCTAAGATATAATTATTTTCCGCCTACTCTTACTTCTAATAATATTACAAAAATCCTAATATCAAATAATCTCAGTCCTACCTTAATCAAAACTTAGATTCGATCTTTATATGGAGACGTCTGGGCGCGCGTGCAATGGTATGCACCTTGTATTAATGGCTGATTTTTCCAGGTAACTTCACGATAGGCTGTCAATTCCCTCTAGTCTTTTCACACATAACATTCCCCAAATTGTCATCTCGCTTACTGAAACTTCTGTTCTTTTAAAAGCTATCTTATTTGCATTTCTTGTTCACATTTCGCTTCTTGGGTTTTGGTTGAAAAAGAGTTGCCATTAATCTTGGCCACCAAAGAACTCAAAGGTTATGTTAAAGAAAAGACGCATGAGCCCGTCACAATATATACAGGGCGTTGCCAGATTTGACTGACAAATTTAGAGGAGTGATCGTAGGCATCATGGAGACGACAATTCAACTCAGAACATATGGTTCGGAAACCAAGTTTAGTCGGAGAAATTTACAAATATCTGCAATGATGTCGAGTGGAGTGAAAAGAGGTAAGCAATAAAGCATGTTTATAATACGAACAATGCATCACAGCTCGACGTCATAATTGCAACGACAAGTGATTGTCCAAGGAATTGTTCGAAGTTGCAGCCGCATAGGTCAGAGCACAGACGGTATGACATGAAGGTGTTTTGGTGCAGACATCGCGTCCTCGAACAATGGTCCTGGTACATTCTCTGTGCTAGGCATCCATTGCAATCTGCTAGACCGTACATGAGGTACATTTCTGCATATTCTTAGTTCGTGTAGTCCGACATTGTTACCAAATGTAGTTTAACATCCACGCTTTATGCAAAGCCCACTTATGACAACTTGTTCGTCGCTTTTATTCTCCCTAGACGAGTGGGAAATTTGCATACGTTCAAGTTTCTTCAAACCTGCCATAACGTCTTAAATACCCACATTCATTTGACCACGCCCCTCGTGTGTCTTATCGTCTGATTAAACATAATTTGTGACCCAAAGTTATACGATGATTTGTCGTCCTCATGCTGCTTACTATCACCCATCTGAATTTGTTGATCGAACTCGGCAACACTCTTTATAAATAGATAGTAGGGATAGATAGATAGTAGGGATGGATATATAGTAGAGATAGAGTGATAGATAGTTGAGAGACAGATGGAGGGATAGATAGTAGCGATAGATAGATGAATAGATAGATAGGAGAGATCTATAGTAGAGATACGTAGTAGAGATAGATAGTAGAGATACACACACAAGAGATAGCAGAGATAATAAAAATAGATGAGATAGATTGTAGCAAAAATAGATAGATATAAATATAGATATATAATAAAGTGGTATAACATTACTTAAGTAAACAGAAACTCGGATTCCAAATAAAGACAATTTATTACTCCACAAATAAATCCAAGTTTTCAACAGAAGGTTTACCATTTAACCTACCATGTTCAGACTTAAGATTGAGCTGAGGATTCAACATGTTTTAAAGCACCAACCTTGATTTTTTTTTTGTCTTACTGTTACGGGGAAGATAATTAGAAAAACTTTTTCTCAAAATAGAAATGATCCAAGATAGCAATGAGAAATCCAATTTATTATTATCAATTATAATAATCAAAGACAAACTTACTATAGAGAGAAACCCAGAGTTATATACCGTAGCTCAAAATCTTATGTGAATAAGCGCATGAAATCCTAATCGCTTAACTTTACTTAAAGTTATCCTATGAATCCCAACTTCCTTAATTTATTTCAATAACTAAAGCCCGTTCTATAATCACAGGTCTAAATTCAGATCCTTACCGTAACCACACTGCATTTAGCAACTCAGTTTCCTTTCCTACTTCTCCGTTGATTACTAAACATCCACTACATATATACTAGTTAATCTGCATATCAAGGTTTCTTCTTGAGAGGAATGGCTGTGAAATAACTCAATTAATGGCCCCAAAGATTCTCCAAGAGGATTAATAGAAAACTCCGTAAAGCCCCGTCACAAAATATATAAATTTGGTATGTAAACAAGTTATGCAGATAATGTGTATTTCAAATGGTTACGTTGTTATAATGCAGGATAAAAAGAAAGGTAATCTCGAAGGAACTAACAGTCGTTACTCTCGCCAAGAAAATATTTAATCTCAAGAAGACATGGGGAGATACGTAAACGATGGTACTGAAGGCAGTTATGGCAATCGGACGATTGTACAAGGGATTAAATAGTATGCTTATGTACAGTTGTTCGAACTTACCGTCGTATCACTTCTGAAACATACGTAAATGCATTCCCATGTATAGAATTAGACCACATCTACCGAAGAATGAAAGGTGAACGATCATGCTCATTTACATATACAATGGAACGTCCAGGCTGATGCATCGAAGAGTTACCGAGGCAACCAAGTACTGAACTACTCTCGACATTCTACAAAAAGTACTGAGAGTGTTGAATGTTCCAATATTTGAGAGAACATTTTTACAATGATTGGCTGACTTTTCCAAAAGCTGTCCTTAGCAAAGATTGTCAACGCACCGAAGGATATGATATCAGGACCAAACCACACTTGGACGACTGAATAGCACAAAGAGGTGTTCAGCAACAAATCCGGTTATATTTTATGTTGTGTGAAGATTGTCCAAAAGCGATGTGGAAATGGAGCCAATACATAAAGTTGAAAGCCATACTGCTCGTCAAAGTGGCATGATGGTTTGAAGTACCATCAGACATGATATTTGAGATAGTAGAGATAGTTGTGATTGATCTACACATCGAAGACACATTAAGGCACAACGATATTTTGTGCTACATACATTCAACAGCTGTTACGTGTGTTATGCAGCAGGACAATGCGCATAACACACTTAATGCAGACAAGCCTTTCAGTACGTCTATTTACTTCATTGTTCTACAATTTCCCATCATCTCTTCCCAATCTGGCGTATTGTAGCGTGATTTGCCTTCTTTTGCTTGATTTTCTCCAGCTTTAATTGGAGAATAAACAATGGAGGATGGTCGAGGACATATGGGCTTCCATCTCACAAGTCACTATCTGGTAATTGAATCTGTACTTCGAAGGTTGCTGTTTGTATCACGGTAAAAGATGTTCCTGTGTTCTACTGATCCCCGTGTGTTTGCATCGGTGAGTTAAAATTATCATTTTGTAAATAAAATCTCGCATTTACATAGGCATTATATGTCTGTGTTTCAATAGTTTTCACAAGAATTCGTCTGTCGATAAAAGACCCCGGAGAAATAAGCAAAATCTTGAAAACTACAAGATACTACTAGATGCTAATACCAAGAGGCCCAAAAGAATACTACTGGACTCGTATAATCCCCCCCCCTAATAATTAATTACGTCATTTACCATGTGGCGAATGACTATTTCTAAGTTTTCTTAATTTCTATTTTATTTTAGTTTCTTAATTTTATCTTAATTTCTCTTGCTTCCCCTAAGGAAAACCCACACAGGCAGGTCTTAAACACTTCCCACTTTTCTGTTTCATAATTTCAAGGCAGCCAAATGAGTGTTAACTCACAGACCACTGTTGACCAATAGCAGACGGGTCTTTCTTCCGCTTACTTGGGAAAAATATTTTCAATTTCGGATGTCTCCGAAGCAGTCACCGTAGCCACACCCCTTGCTCCTTCCAGTCCACCAATTAGGAAGCGCCCTTTCAATTCAGACCTCTCCATCATAAAGCCACATAAACGTTTCGATATGCAATGGAGGAACGCTCCGCATTCCAATTCCCAAAGATGTTAAGCTTCACTGAAATAAGCAATGCAAATCAAAATTTTTAACTCATTTACAAAGGAGAAAGCAGTTATCTGATATCAGATAACTGTTTTGAAATTCATATAAAAAATGTTTTTCAGATACATATAATATCAAGTTACAATTTTTATTTCATATAATATCCCAAAATTGTTTTGAAATTCATATAATTTCAAGCAAATATTTATAGTTTCTTGTTCTGAGACTGGGAACACATATAGAATATAAGACTCAAAATCTGAGTCTTGTGTGTATTCGATATGTGTTTAAATATACAAATCAAAACGATTCACAAATTTATAGGCTAAAAATACTCTATATTTTCATAAGTTTCACTTCAGTTTGAAAAAGTTACAGCTTTTATTATTAAAACTTTCTTAATACACTTTCGCAATACAGTATTCGAAATCATAACAAAAGATAATTAATTACTTCATTTATAATCGATTTCCGAAAATTCTAAAAATTAAAACTTACCATTACGAAAGCTCATAGATTTTCCGATTTAAATAAAGAACTGATGTAAATTAATGCTTATAATTAACTTTTGATGATGTATCTCATTGTTATATCTGTATATAATTTTCTTACATCATCTTTATTTAAAGACAAGAATAATTTTCCTGTTTCTTTTTTAGTAACATCGCACTTCGAAGAAATACGAAGTTTATTAGTGATTGACTTTGTAATTTTGAGCTAACGTCAAGTGTTGAAGACGACACCTTAGATAACACTTCTCTGTCTAAACTTCCACGCCATGCTAACGCGAGCCTAGACAGATTAAATGCCAACTAGCCTGTCTACAAGATGAGTGTTCAATGGCACCGGATTCGAACTCAATGAATGCACACATTTCAATACGAATGCAGGCGCTACATCAAGGGTCGGCAACCTAGTAGCTGTAGTGTGCCAAACCAATCTGTCAATATGATTCAGAGTGCCACACAATTGGAAACATTTGAAACAATTTTACTCCTTCGACACTACATTCAGACTTCGGGAATAGAAGTTAAGAATACAGATTTATCGTTTTATTTTATATAATTATACAGTGGTTAAAAAC
The DNA here is from genome assembly GCA_019973955.1 of Trichonephila inaurata madagascariensis. Taxonomy (NCBI): domain Eukaryota; kingdom Metazoa; phylum Arthropoda; class Arachnida; order Araneae; family Nephilidae; genus Trichonephila; species Trichonephila inaurata. Next base: position 42,165 of record BMAV01019630.1, read on the forward strand.
ATTTATTAATATCCGAACATATATGTCCTTTATATATTCTCCATCTGCGAAAGCTTTGCAAATGCAGCTACACAATGAGCTATTACCAAACTACATTCATTGCTTTAGGTTTGATTCCAAATGTTTGACAAAAGCTGTTTCTTATATCCAGTAACAGCTCTTTTTATAACCATCATTCTCAAATGTGAGCTGATGGTTATTTTGAAACTGTCTTCGTGTGTTTGAAACATGACATAACCCATGTACAACACGATCTTTTGTTTTCAATCCTTTTTTATTCATCTAAAAGTCTTGAAAACTGCAAACATCAAGCTTTCTTTTTTTAGAGGCCATTTAAAATAAATGTGTAGGGGTATAAATTTTTACAATAATTAAGCAAATAAAATAAAAGCTTTTGCATTAAAACTAAGCACGTGTCGTAAAATTAAAAGTACCTTATAGCGCACCATGTGCATCAAACCAAACTCTAATTTCAGTTGAAATCATACGATATTTGTATATCTGCGCTATGAACCAAAAGGAAGTAGACATACAAGGCGATTTGACTTTTTTTAATAACTTTTCTGAATAGTGTAGAGTGCCACTGTGTGAGAATTTTAATGGCTAAAAATGGCTAAATTTAACAAAAATTTTAAAAACTAAATTTTTTTTAAAAATTTTAATGATTCTCAAATTTTTTTTCTTTAACAATTATTATTATTTTGACACCAAAATTTTTTATAAACTACGAATAATAACTTTAAGGATCGATTTTGCGATAAACAAATTAGTTTTGAAAAAAGAAATTAAAATGTATACATCAATGGAAAAACGGCTGAAAAAATATGATTTCTGCTACATTGTCTTTTATAAAATTTTTTCTATTCAAAATATTGAAAAATGAATCCGTAGTTTTACTTAGAACAATATAATAAACATACACACCAAAATTCGAGTTATTTGATAAATATCTGTAAAAGTTTTGTACTTTTAAAGACCATGATTTCATGAAAAAACTAAAACTGAGAAAACGCAGTCTTAAGAATACCAATCAGTAAATAAATATCAAAACAATGTCTAAATTTTGTAATAATTTTTCAATATATATATATATATACACCTTTAAAATAAAACATAATACAATTTAATTTCGAAACATTAAGCAAAAATATAAGCTTTTAATAAAATGCCTATCTGCGAGCCCAAAATTACGAAAAATAGGAAATATCATTATCTAACTTATTTTTGCGATAAACATGTATAAAATACATTAAAAAATAAATGAAATACATAGAGTAAATGAAATTAAAGTACATTAAATGTACAATAGAAATTTTAAAAGCTTTTATAAAATTAATTGGCTTTAAATCAAATCAATATTTAATCTAAAATGTACTATTATTTAAAAACACTTTTGTTTTAAAATTGGCCTGCGCCATAAGTCATTCTTTCCCTCCTTCTAGCTAACAACTCTTTTCTATATATTGCTTTTTTAATAAGCTCAAGAGCTAGCTTATTACTAGCATTTTGGCGTCGTTTTCTAAATTGTTGTTTTCGACAATCCAAGATAGTAGCAAGTTGTTTGGTAGAGCCTCCAGTAGCTACACCCAATGCTTTCTGTGTTTCTACTATGGTACGTACCGTACTCTTTTTGTATTCTCCGCGACAGATTCTGTTACTGACCGCTTAACATGCCTTTTGTTTACAAAAATTTCTTTTGGGCACTTTGCTCAAACCCAACTTTCGTTTGCATTTTGTGTTCCACATCGAATGCATTTTACTAACAATTCATTAGATAAATTGATAAATTGGTAGAATTTTCGGCAGAAACTTTTCATTTATTAGTGTTCCTACATTTAATTTATGATTGCTTGGTTTTTCACCATTAGCAATCGCAGATTGGTAAAAACACCACGAGTTTTCTCCTGCAGGACACTTTGAATGTGGAGGCTTAGTATCTGTAGAAATGTTATGCAACAATGTTTGCATAGCATTCACATCCCCTTTGTTTCTCAAAATAGCCTTTTGGTAATAAGTAGTTAATTTTTTTAATCGTTGCTTCTTTAAACTACCATAAGCTTTACCACCTAAAGAAATACCTTGAGAACGACAGTCTTTCACAAAAGATCTTAAAGCTGTTCCTAGCCATTTTCTGACATGATTGATACATTCTTCCTTTTTTTAACATAATTCCAGGTCCATACACTTTTTTCTCTCTCTGACACAAGTAGTTGAACGTTTTTCAATCACCATCGGAAATAACGAAATCCGAGTGATGTGGATCTTTTCCATAAAATTAATGCAGCTTCCATTTCCATTGATGTATAGATGAGCCCAAGTGGTTTATATCACATTCACTTTTATGTCCTTCTTACCATATGCTGAATTCAGCACTTCACTCGCCTAGCTTATTTTTTGCCTCAGAGCAATGACGACACACCTTACTCATCACTTCAAAGTCAACGACATATCCGGTGAGCATATCTATAATACATCGTACACCGATGAGTGAGGTGTGACCACGAGTTAGCCACGTTCCATCTAAACTAACGCTCATTTCTGTGGTTTAAGCTCCATTCTTACTCGCATCTTTAATCTCTCGGTGGATTTCCACAAATATGTTTTCAGATACCAGAGTATATGCGTTATCCAGCCGTCTCGCACACTTCCCATATGTAGTTGATGAAAAAAGGATCTATATTCATTAGCATACAAAATTTTTCTATGGCTGAATAAAACCTTTCCCAATGTGGGAAAAAGCTTGAGTTATTCTCTAATTCACATCATGGCTGGTAAGACCAGACTTTAGAAAAGTATTCACAAGAGTTTTGCTTTCATCCCAATTGCTACACAATAATTTTAAATTGTATGAAAATCCCAACTTGGCTCCAGGCTCCAGTTTCAAGGGGGTTTTTTTCACAATATTGGCGCTTTGCACATCGAAGTAGATTACTAACTTGGTTAAAGTCCACCAATGTATAATTTTCAACAGCAGACGTATCCTTTTTTACCACAGTGTTAAATTTTTCCCAGCGTACATTTGAAACTACTGAATTTTCGATCACTTCACAATCAACATTCTCTTTACGCCATCGCTTTTCATTCATTTACAAAGCACAGACTGAACGTTTCCTAAGAGGCATATATTAGGGATAATAACAACTAATAAAATGAATTATGATTAAAGTAGCATTAAAAAATGTTGTCTTAGGTTTTTATGAACTGAAAACGCAATAAAACTAAAAAGAACACAGCAAGTGAAATTGGCAAAGCTAATGTAAATAAACAACTTTGCTGATAGTTACAGTCACTACTTAACGGATTCCTCTTCTGTGTAGTTTTTTATGTAAAATATGGACGTGGCATTTAAACAGCTGACAGAGCTGTCAAAATATTTAAAATACATTTCACTACATTAAAAATAATAAAATCGTTTCGAAACTTCGCACAGTTATACTAGAGGTATCAAATTACATTTTAAACTAAAAATTGAAAAATTGATATTTTCATCGATTTTCGACTTTTGAAAGGTGCCAAGCCCCCTGTTTTAAGCTTGGAGATACTCCATGAGAAACTTATTGATACAGGCACGTCAGCGTTTCTCAAACTGTGGGGAGCGCCCCCCTTGGGGGTGATAAACATACGAGGGGGGCGCGAGCTTATTGAAAAGTCAAAAACGAAAGAGTATTGAAAAAGAATTATTTATTTAATAAAAGTAAACAAACAAAATACATTCTGACATAAGAGAAAATAAAATACACATTTGCACTGATATAATACACTTATAAATGTATCAGTACTGCACAATGTATTTGATAATTAATTTAACAATTCTAAGTTAAGAACAAGTTTGATAATTACCAGTGACTCTATGGGCTTGTCATATATAATATTATATGCAAAATTTAGCACATATCTTGATAATTTTTGTATAGGGGGTTTATAATTAATCTCTAACTGCTGATTATAAGTTACGCGATTCGCTCCCCAATGCCACCGTTTTCCACGGAAGCGTACGTATGTGGTGTATTGAAGAGGGAGGGGGGTGAAAAGTAATAAATAAGCAAATTCACTGAAATAAGTAAATCCTTCGGAAACAATATGTCACGGTTATTTTATTCAATTCCAAAACTTTCTAAATAGTTTTATGGATAGCAGAGTGCACACACAGAAAAGATCGTACTTCGAAAAGACGTATTTATACGTCCGGGGCAATTAACGCACTAGCTGAGCGAGACGCTTATATACGCCGGTAGCATTAAAGAGGTTAAAGTCGCATTGTAAATTTAGTGTCAAAGTATATTATTAGTGAATTCAATACATTGTTATTGTATGGAGGGGAACGCGATGGAAATTACGATTGAATATTGGGTCGCAAACATTGAAAGTTTGAGAAACACTGAGGTACGTGTTTATGACGAGCAAGCACTGTCCATGAAGAGTGTGTACGAGTGGTCCGCCCGTTTTCGAGAAGCCCGGGAAAGTGTTTCTGACAACCCCCGTAGCGGAAGACCGGCGACCTCCGTCAGTGACGAAAACATTGAGAAAAGGAGTAAATTAATCACGAAAGATTGTCGATTAAGTGTACGCATGATAGCTGAACAATGAATGCTTCAAAGTACATTGAAACTTTGACCCGTTTCATGAACCGTCAACACAGGGTACGCACAACAAGGTTCATGGTTTTTTTGTTCACGACAATGCTTGCTCTCATACAGCCAATATCGTCAAACAGTTCCTGGTAAAAAAGAGGGGGTGGACATCCATCGTTTTCTCGCCCAATCCCTTAACTTTAAGTTAACTGCCTTTTGTTAATCCTTTAACTCTGCACGATCCATGTCTGATCACATGCAGCAGCCTGTCTGTTACCAGGATTTAAAAACTTCTATAAAGCACTATATCCATCATATATGGCAAGAGACTTGGGATCAACAGGTCATCAACAAGCTACATAGCATTCATCCTTCCACTGCTCAATGGGCAGCGGTACCAGTACGAAGACATGATGTCCGCTTGACTCGACTTCGATTTGGACATACTCGTCTAACGCATAGACATTTGCTGCTAGGAGAGAGTCCCCCAGTAGGCGACTTTTGTCAATGTGGCCTTTCCAATTTACACATTTTAATAGAATGTCCAAAGTATTCATCTAAAAGAAACACCTTTTTTTAAAACCAATCTTTTAACTTTGACTGATTTGGTTAAGGAGACTCCCCATCCAAATCTTTTTGCATTTTTACGCTCAATTGATGTTTTACATGAGATATAGTTTTTTTAAGGATTTTATTGTACCATTAGATTTTTTAAAAAATGAGATATCTATAAAATTTTACATTTCTATATTTTTAAAAATACTTTGCTCAATTTTATATTATTTTTAATGTGACAATTTAAATAACATTTTTATATACGCACAATAAATATATATTTAAATATGTTATTAATATTTTACTGTATTAACGAATGTGTGGCGCAGTATAGCCAAACTCTTGGCTCTTGCGCCAAAAATAATCAACACACACTCACCTAATCCTAATCCTCCAAACTTCTTCCTATTTCCAGGACACAAACTCGCTTTGAAAGCAGAGATTTGACGATATTTCTGACATCCAACTTAACGTGACGAGGCGTTTGAACACCATCCCAAAGGGAGACTTCTTGCAAAGTTTCCAGGACATGTATAACAGATCTCAGTGGTGAGTAGTTATGGATGGTGACTATTTTGAAGGACTGTAAGGTAACTTTCGTTAATATTTCAGCTACATTAAACTTACATGACTATTCACCGAACTTTATTGTCAGAGGTAATTGTGATATTTCAGAAACGTTTATAAATTTGAACATACATAATCATCAAAGTAAAGAAAAGTAATGAAAGCGGAAGAATTGTAGTTTTAGAGTTAAGCTTATTTTAAAACTGTCCTTGTACATTTTGAAAGTAATTAATTTTATTCTGATAAGGAAGTAGTATGGGAGGGGGGATTTAAAATAGAGTAAAAACATTAAAACAGAAAAAAATGCTGAGTTTAGCAATAGCTAATAAGTTAAACTTCTCTATTTAGTATTAAAATCTTCCTAAAGAACCTACTGGAGAAAATTTCTATTTGAGCTTGATTTAGTATAATGCATTCACATATATATATCCTTCTACACTTAATAGATATAGAATTTCTATAAATAGTTTTCGTATTTTGTTTTGGTTTCACTGTTTACACTTATTACCAGAAACATTTTTAATTAAATTTAAATAGATTTTATTAACAATGTTTCAATTTATTTTAACGCAATTATAAAAATTCTTATTGAAAACCTATTTTAGCTCTTTAATTTAAATAGATTTCAGTTTTACTTTCATTGCTTACTTTTACGCATATGGTTTTCACTGGTAGCTAGCTGACTGTTACAAAAACAAACAGCAATAAGGTAAAAGTTAAATCCTACGTAAGAGATATATGTAAATATTTTTTTTTAATCTAAAAAAGAAAGAAAGTTTTTTTTAAAAAAATCACCAATTTCAAGTGAAATATTTTAACATGCGGATGTGTTAAATGTCATGATGACACAAAGTCTCTGCATTAGAATATTTTTAATTGCATGCTCTAATTATAGGGCAAAAGTTGTTTGGTTAAAAGAACATCCCTTTTTATAGTAATTGTTATTCCATTTTTAGTCTATTTCTTGATGAGTCATGTTATAATTTCTATTTAAAAGCTTTTAATTTTTTTTCTGCTTTTTGGGTTTAATTTTGAATATTTAAAATATTTTCAAATATATTTTTCTGCAAATTTTTTGTCTACTTTTAAAATTAACATTAATTTTTTCATATTTAATAGTGATTTTTTTTTAAAACAGCTATGAATATTTTTTTTTATATTTGTGTTCTCTGTAGTTAAGAGAATACTTCGCAGTATAACAGTGGCGCACACAAGTAGCCATAGCAATTTTAAGTGTCTGAAAGTAGGAATCTATACTTCTACTCATGATAATTCTATTTTTTTTTTAAAAAAAAGAAGGAATCATTTTAGTAGTAGTTTTAATTTGTTACAAAGGTTTTCTAAGATATTTGTTGTGATTGCTATGCTGAATGTCAAAAGATTTGCAAAATTATAATATCGTGAGTGGCAATAAAATTGTAAATAAATATGATTTGTTTTATGTAAAATTGTGAGTTCTATATTTTTGCGTTAATTACAACAGCATACAAGTGCCTAAAGCATATTATTTTACACTACTGGCCATTAAAATTGCTACACCAGGATAAAATGCAGATAACAAAATAATATTTTTTGGACAAATATATTATACCAGAAGTATAACAAGTGATTAAATTTTCAAGAGTTTGGGGTGCATAGAGAGATCCTGAGAGACTGGTACCAAGAGCAACCACCTCTAGCGACAATAAAATCACTAACACCCCTAGGGATTGAGTCAAACAGGGATTGGAGGGCATGTACAGGTACAGATGCCAATGCAGGTTTAACACGACGCCACAGCTCATCAGCGGTAGTGTTTGGCATATGGTGACGAGCCAGTCTCCCGGCAACCATGGACCAGACGTTTTCTATTCTCAAGAGATCTGGGGAACGTGCTGACCAAGGCAACAGCCGAACATTTTCTGTTTCAAAGAAGGTTTGCACAATACCGGCAGCATGAGGTCGTGCATTATCCTGCTGAAACAAAAGGTTTCACTGGGATCGAATAAAGGATAGAGCCATGGGTCGTAACACACCTGAAATGTAATGTGCACTGTTCAAAGTGCCGTCAATAAGAACAAGAGGTGACTGAGATGTGTATCCGAAAGCACCCCGTACCATCACTCCAGGTGATGGGCCAGTATGAGGATGACGAATGCACGCTACCAATGTGCATTCACCACGATGCCGCCAAAGACGGATGCGACCCTCTTGATGCTGTAAAAAGAATTCGGATTCATCTGAAAGAATGATGTCTCGCCATTTGTGTGCCCAGGGTCGTCGTTGATCACATCACTGAAGACGCTCCTGTCAGTGATACAGCTTTAAGGGTAGCCGTAGCCATGGTCTTCGAGCTGAGAGTCCATGTTACTGCAAACGTCGTTGAACTGTCCATGCAAACACTTGTTGTCTTGCAAACGACTCCAATGATTGACTCAGGGATCGTGACGTGGCTGCACGCTCTATTAAAGCCATGCGGGTAACATGCCTGTCTTCTCAGCTGTTACTGATGGGGCCATTGAGATCCAGCATGGCGTTCCGTGTTACCGTTCTGAATCCATCGGTTCCATATTCTGCCAACAATCATTGGATCTCGACCTACGCGAGCAGTAATACAGCAATACGATAATCCGCAATCCTGAAACTCTACAATTTGACCTTTATCAAAGTCAGAAACGTGCCGGTACGCATCTGTACTTCTTACACGAAGTATCACAACAACTTTTCACCGGGCAAGAATGTTCAAATACAATTTGCTTATGAGAAACAGACTGAACAATTTCCTCATTTAAACATATTGTAGGTGTCGCTACCGGTGCCTGCTTTGTCTGAATGTGCTGAAATGCTAATCATTTGCATATCTCAGCTCACCTTCTTCCTGTCGTTTAAATTTCACGCCTGTAGCATGTTGTCTTCTTCGTGTAGCAACTTTAATGGCTAGTAGTGTGTATCTAAATGTTGCAGAGGGTCATTTGCCCTTTATGAAAATATCTTTGCTGCCAGCTTTCTGCGTATAAATACAATATACTTTGTGCGGTTATTTGTTACAGCTCGTGCTCAAATTTTTCAAGAAACCAGGCTGCCAGATATTTATGTCAATTTTAAACGTTTTTCTTGAACTTCTTTAAAAGTCCTTTTAATATAGGTGGATGATAGTTTCTTAAAGTATCCGACTACCTTAAAATTGTGAATTTTGCCACAAATTTATAATTTTTTTTATGATTTTATTTTATATGCCATCTTATTAGCTTTGTAAAAAGACCAAGTTTATTACTTTCCATTAACTAGAACAAAAACTGCGTTTTAGTAAAGGCAGATGCGTCACTACTTTAGGCAAGATGTCATACTTTAAAGTGCGTTTTATTCAAAATGGTTTTTTTTAAATGCTTAAATGGGGACACTTATTGCTAAAAAAGTTTGAAAATAATTAACTGAAAGTTTTTGTGTATGCTCTATGTAACTGTAGAAGTGTTTTAACCTTCAAATTTATCAATCACTGTTTTATTCCAAAATTTACAGTTCCTTATGTAAGTATAATCACAGTTTTTTTAAGGAATTTCATATAAGAGGAAAGTTATTCTAATTTTTGTAAGAATTAAAATATGTCTTATCCTGGATCATTTCAAAAATGAATAACTAAACAACACATCAAAACTGAAAATTTGTTCATAAACGTTTTGTACAGAATGGGCCCCATTTATGTAATTTTTTGTAAATTTTTACCAGTCTTTTCCCTTTTTAGTAATAATAATTTATTTTTCTCCTCTTAATTTTAACATATTTTTCTTAAAATATGCTAAATAAATAGAAAAAACACACAAAATAAACCCGTACCTCCACTTTTTTTAAAAAAAAAGTAGTCGTATACCTGTGACATGGCCATCTGTCGATAGCTATGTCTTGGGGGTTCCGCGTAAGTTAGAGGTGTGGGATTATCGGAAGTATATATATGAGACATTCTATAATTCTTAATATGACTTTTATTAAGAATCTAACTTAAATTACTTAGATAACGAACAAACTTATATTAAGTGAGAATAAACCAAAGTACGGCCATTTAACTAAGTCAGATCGCGCAATTAGATCACTTATCAAAATATAACTAATTATCTGCCTAATCTCGCTTCAATATTATACTAGCGTTCAGAATACAATCTTCCTACCTTGGAGGAATAATCAATGATCCAATCCACTTCAGATATTCAGGGTAGGCGCGAGTGCAATAGTATGCACCTTGTACAACGGGCGTGATCTCCGTGATTCCTGAGTAGCCGTCTAATCACACTTCCACCTGTTCCGAACTAAGCTTTCTCTAAAATTGCCATCCTTGTTCACTAAACTTTCTATCCTTTTAAAGGTTATCTTATTTGCATTGTTGCTTCGTTTTTACTTCTTGGATTTGGGTTGGAAAAGTTTTGCCATTAATCGTGGCCGTCAAAGTACGTAGGAGTTATGTTAGAAGAAGAACGCGAGAGATGTCACATACCTTAAGGCATGAAACATGCTCAAAAACCAATTGGGGAAGCTTTAGAGGATTTAACATCTAGCTGTATGCACTTTATTCCGATTTTTTTCGTTGTTTTACGTCAATTTATTTCAACGTGTTCACATATTGGCTTTAAAATCATCTATGGTTAATACTGAAAGTTTATTTTCCTTTCTACCTCATTGGCTCGACAGCCCAGGGTGGGCCTTGGCCTTCTCAAGAAGCCTTTTCCATCCCAGCCTTCTTCTTGCTAGTGACCTCCAATTCTTAGTTCTTAAAACGAGAAACATTTTTCTAGTCCATCTAAGATTTTGCCTGCCCTTTCTTCGTATGCCAATTAGTTGGACATTGAGGACTTTTTTAGTGGTGCGGGTTTCCTGCATTCTGACAATGTGACCTGCCTATTTAATTCATTGCAATTTGATGAAGTTAACAATGTCAGATTTTTTACATGATTGATAGAGCTCGAAATTTAATCTTCTTTGCCACGTTCCATTTTCCTGAATTTCTCTAAAAATAAATCTTAAAGCTTCCTTTCGTAAATACTTATCATGTTCTCATCTGTTCGAGACATTGACCAAGTTTCACATGCATAAGTTAATACTGATCTCAAAAGACATTTTTGCAATGGAACCTTTGTTTTTCTTCTGGTTAAATTCGATTTCATATATTTTCGTATTCTATTAAGATATCGATTAGCCATAGTAATTCTCTTTTCGATAGCAGTAGTACAGTCGTTTCTATTCTTAATTTCCAAAGCTAAATAAGTGAAACTGTCAATTACTGAATGTTTATTTTAACATTCCTTTAATTGATATAAGTTTTAATTTGCCATTATGACAAAATCTCTATAACAATCATATCTCCTTCAGGACATTTTTTTAAACGAGGTAGCCATTTTCTTACGATTAATTTCTTCTGCAAAAGTGTAAACAGAAGTCGCTCATTTTCGTCTGCAAATAAAACCCATGTTTCATCAGAAAAACATATGAAAAACTTCCATCTACTTCAGCAGAAATTTTATGCAAACTTTTATGCAACTTTCTGTAGTTATCTTTCTTTTTTTAATGAGCTTTGATAAAAGCATGCAAAATTTAAGAGAAAATAATTATGAATAATTTTTTTACAGTTTAAATTGACAATCTCAGTCCTTTTGCATTGCTTTTCAGAATAAGAAAAATTTCTGTAAAAATATGACTCTTGAGACATTCTTAGAGATGTCTGGATTTTGAATATTTTCAGGTCAAGATCTTTCAAACATTCGTTCTTATTAAAAAATTCAGCTAATCTCGTTGCTTTTACTTTATATAATAAAATTTATTAAAAACCCTCAATTCTGCAGAGTTTATTAATGTGTTGCCATGGATACTTTCCTATCGATTTATTATTTATTAATATCGCACTTTGAAGCAAGTCAGTTTTAAGTATAAAAGTATGAGTCAGTTTTTTAATAAAAGTTCTATTTTATCTTGTATAGTTGAAAAAACTTTTAAAAAACTCGCTTTTATTTTTAATCGAACTAAAAAGTAAAAAAATAATTATTAATATAAGAATAAAATGATTAACGAGAAAATTATAGTCATTGGGATAAAGGCGTGGGGTACTCTATTTTAATTTTGTTATAATTTCTTACTAGTTCTATTCCGAAATGCTAAGTTAGTGTAAACATGTAGTACAAAACACCCAACGTTTTTACCACAATGACATTAGTTTTCTCGGTAATCATTTTATTCCTTTATTAAGAATTAATTTTTTACTTTTTAGTTCGATTCACTATAAAATCGTGTTTTTTAGGTGTTTTTAAAACTATAATTTATTTTTCATTTTTTAGTTTGATCTACAATAAAAGCCTGTTTTCTTAGTTTTTAAAACTATCATTTATTCTTCGTTGAATTTATCCTTGAGTTTGATATTTGGAGCCGGAATTACATGGCTGCTGGAATTAGTCTTGCTATTCAATGGATATTAATTAGCGGTCTGAAGAACATTTATTCTCTCCGTTTTTTTTTTTTTTTTTTACGGGGCCTCGTATGAGTCCCATATTGTTATATTTCAAAGATTCCGTCTCTATAGATACAGGTCTAACTAATAACAGTGTGTTAAAAAGAAATATTAAATACCAATCGTATTATCACCTTTTAAAAGCATTACTATTATGTAAATTCATATCATCACTTCTAAACGTATTGCTTTATCAAAATAAAAAAAAGTATTTAGCAGTTGGAACAAAAAATACTTTTACTCATATTCACGATTCTTTTTTTTTATTTCCATTTTCAGAAAAACTAGACTTATATTACGGAAAGAGATTTCTGACGCACCAACCCTACCCTTTTTCACATAAAGAACACTTTTCTCTTTTTATTTGTATTAACTACAAGCTCATCCGTGGTTTTAGGGTTGCACCTTAATCTTTTAATCGCTAAATCTGGAATTAGTCACCAAATCTGGAAATGGCATATAGAATTAGTCGCCAAATCAGAAAATGGTTTATGCAATACGTCCCCAAATCTGTAAGTGGTATACGGAATTTGTCGCCAAATCTGTAACTCATATTCCTAATTATCCTGATCAGGACAATGGAACAAAATTATGAAATTATTGTATTGTCGTCGACCTTGACAAGTGTGCAAAATTTTGAATTTATCAGACCTTTTAAAGTGCGTAAAAATCGAGTTCAAAGATTCCGTTACATAAAAGTAAAATTATAAAAGCGTGTAAAAAAAAGAAAAAAAAATTTTTAATCCCCTTCTAACAATCTGCCCACTTAATAAATTGGTTTTTTAATAAAAGTTCTATTTTATCTAGTATAATTGAAAAAAGGAAACACACAAACAAACGCGATTTCTATCACAAATATCAAACGAAAAAATCAAATCGAAGAAAATAAAAATTATTACTGAACTGTTTCCATAAAGTGCAAACGACCTTCTTGTTTAGAATAACTTCTGCAAAAGTTTGTCACAAAATATTTTTATACATTTTTTAATAAATTTGTTGTTATATAGCTTTCACAGTATATTTGTTTTTTCAGCTGCTTGTTGTAAAGAGAATATAAAAACATACTTGATAAAGGGACAAATTTCAAATTGGATCAATTAAGCGTATCTTTTATTTATTAATCATATGAAAAAAAAATTACTAGGCACTATTTATACAAAGACAATGTTTGATGAGAGAGATGTTTGTGTTTAATGTTTAATGAGCACAGAAAACCGAACTTTTTTGTGAAATAATATCTGATTTTATTTACGGGAAATTTTGATTTAATACGTTTTTTTTTTTCTTCTCTTTACATATCTAAAAAAGTAAAAAAAGATGCGTGACAAAAAAATAAATTCAAAATTACTTTTAAAAACTCTAATAATAAAATCGCGAGATTAAAAAAAATAACAGCTGCTGGCATAAGTAATAATGTATAAAATACTGAATTTAATTCATAAATAACAGTAATGCCAATGTGGGAGCTAATGTTTAGAAAATAAAATTTAAGTTATGTCAATCTCTCTCTCTCTCTCTTTTAGTAGGATGATATTGTTATACGAATTTCATGTAATTACTGCTTAATTTTATCTTAAGAGAATGTAAATAATTTAAATCTGCATGTCTAATAAATTAATATTACTTTCTGTTGCATTTATTTTATGATATAAATGCTGTTATATTTGCAAGAAACTCGGCCATTTGCTTTATAATGGCGCTTCAGTGGGAACTTGGCGAAATTTTGGCGATACAGTCAAATTGGTATCATTTTTAGCAACCAAATTAGGAGTTTTGGTGACCATGTTGGTTACCATTCTTGGCGAGAGTATAGATGCTTCTGGAAATTACTGGAGAAGTCTATGAGGTCATGACCTCTAACGAAAGTGGATTTTTCGAGAAAGCATTGATAGGTAGCAGCGCTTACTGTAAATAGCGGTCGCTTACTGAAACTGAGATAGTATCTACTTCAGCTATATAGAAATGTTCACTTGCCTACGACAGAGAGATTACTTGTGGTTAATCTTTTACACTACGTACCTGTATTTTTAGTAATAAATATTTCTTTATTCAACTTGTAACTTTTTTTTTCTGATCACCCCTCGTAAATAAAAAAAAAATGTTTTTTTGGGGGGGGCCTTACTATCGAGTGTTGCGCTACTTGCTTCAAGGCTTCCAAATCTCTAATGTTCGTCTGGCAATGAGCATGCCTTCATTTTTTATATTACATATTTACAGAACAATTTGTGTAGGTTCGACAATAAACGTCCTACTATCGTTAAGCTTTCGATTATATTGCAAAACAATCTTATAGTCTTCGCTGCTTGATTAAAAGAAGGACAGAACTTAAATTTCTAAAATGGAAATATATTTTCTTTTTATTTCCCCATACCACGCTATTTGGGTGTTAAGTTCCCACCCTCTTTTTCCAGCGGATCCCTTTTCTAGACCCCTTTTCTAGCGGATCTCTATTCAATAAAAGAAACATGCCAGCCAAATTTAGAATCTGCATGTCTAATAGTCCCGGTAATCTCGTGATAAGTTAGCGAGTGAGTGTGTTTGAATTGCTTTTCTCCAATATTTCTTTATATAACAACCTTGGACAATAAAGTTCGGTGAATAGTCCTGTAACATTAACGTAGATGAAATAACGAAAGTTACCTAACTATCCTTTGAAATATTCATCTCTCATAACTATGCACAGCTGTGATCTGCTATACATGTCCTGGAAACTTTGCAAGAAGTCTTCTTTGGGGATGGAGTTCAAAAGTTTCGTCACGTTTCGTTGGATGCTCGGAATATCGTCAATGTCGATAACACGTTTTTCTCATTCCTAAATTCTGGGTAACGATTTGTTGCACGAATTCACGGTTAATCTGCAGCTCATCAGCTGACATGCACATAGTTAATTTCCTCACTCTTTCTAAACGTTTTCTTCACTGATAGATGTCGCCAGTCTTCAGCTACGGGGGTTATCAGAAGCTCTATCCCTGCTTTTCAAACCACTCGTACACACACTGCATGGTCAGTGCTTGATCTTCATAAACACGTACCAGCATCGCATAAGTTTCTTTTGGTGTCTTGCCAAGCTTAAAACAAAACTTTAAACTGGTCTTCTGTTCGTTCATTTTCCTGTTCTCAGTTAAGAGCCAAAGCACTAAGCAAACACTTTGTAAAACAAGTCTTACACGGAACTCAAACGACGCTCAAGTGAACAACGGTGGGGGCAGATGGTCAACACCTGCCGCTACGCATGTGCAGCGTTTTGTTCCGCCTGTGTTGCCAGATCAGCCGTTCTGACATCATTCACCGAAATTCATTGTGAGAAGTTGTAAATAGAGAGATTCAAAGAAATAGCACCATGGTGGCTAACAGTTTTGCTTGCAAAATCCACATGTCATTTGTTTGTGTTCTTAACCCTGAAAAATAACTCCATTTGCTAGGTGTCAAACGCTTTAAAAAGTTCTTGCGTACAATTTTTTTTTCAAGCGCTTGAGACACTCGTTTTATAGGATGAAATTCATTTCGCAATCCCTCGTAAATTGAAAACTTCCGAGAAAAATTTTACGAAATGTTAAATTTAGGTTATTTTCTTTACATAGGAAAATATTACACAAGATATGCGAAAAAGTGATGTCATCGATAATGTGTGTGTGTGTGTGAGAGAGAGAGAGAGAGAAAATTGCTTTTAGAAGTTAATTCACTAATCTAATTAAATGAAAAAATTAA
>BMAV01019630.1:89886-101719 GCA_019973955.1 Trichonephila inaurata madagascariensis
AAATACATATGTTAACTTCTTAATAATCGATGTTTTTTTTTTTTTTTTTTTTTTTTTTTTTTTTATTTTAAAAAAAAAAAAATTTTTTTGTAAAAAAATTTTTTATTTTTTAATAATTTTTTTTTTTTTTTTTTTTTTTTGCTCTTTTTTATGAATTTTATAGGAAAATAAAATTATTGGACTAAAAGTTTTGGTTTGGAATAGGAGGCAGAAACTGCAATATTTTGAACTGAGGCAATCCTAAAAAAAATCACATCTCATGTAAGATTCTTACTGTTGTTTTTTTCTAATACCACGGTGTCAGATCGAGACAAATGAAATTCTTCGTGGCAAGAGAATTACGTTTGTTATTAGTCACAGCTTTGAACCCCATGCAGGTAATAGTTCGTTTTGGCTCTGTTCTACTCTAATTTTTAAGGAGAACACCCTGGGGGTGGTCTCAGAGGCCTTCCACACCAAAACCTCGAAAAAACTTTCGGCTCAACGAATATTCAGAATGCCCTCTTGCGGTACAGACATTATACATTTACAAATATTCATATCGCTCATCCGGTATAGTGGTTAGTGACGCTGACTGCTGTGTCGTAGGGCCTGAGTTCGAATCCCACAGAAGGCATGGATGTTTGTAAATGTATAGTGCCTTCGCGGCAGGGGGGTACTCTAAATAGTCGTTGAGCCGCAAGTCCTCTCGTGAGATTGGGTTTATAGGAAGAGAGGTGGGAGGCCCCTGACCACCCCTAGGGTGTTCTCCGTCAAAATTGGGGGTGGAAAACTGGCCAAATCATACTGTAACCTGTATGGTGCTCAAAGCTATGAATAACGACGGGCCTCACGTAGCCCTTTGTCGTGATGAATTTCGTGGCCCTCGATCTAGCCTTTGCCGATCAGGTGGAATTAGTAACAATAACAAACACCCATGCCTTTTCTGAGATTCGAACTCAAGCCCTGCAGCACAGTAGTCATCGTTCTTAACCACTATACTGTTTGGTCTAAAAAAAAAGTAAGAATCTTACATAGATTAACAGTCAAATAAAATACGAGAAGTCAATCAAAAGAAAATCTAGACCTTGATAATCAGACCTGTTTCCGCAAGTTCAATATCTAAATTGCTGCTCTATTCCCTGCCTAACCCTTCACTTTTTTTCCTTCTATTTTCCCGCCTTCCATTAATTCTCGATGCTAACGAAAGTGCTCCACTCAAGCTATTCTTTTTTTTTCTCCCGCTATTCATTGTCACTTCTGGGAATAAGGATGATCAACAACAACATCTCCAGTTGCCTCACTTAATCTTTCTCGCCATTAATCGATGCCCCAAAACAGCACGGCCTACTTTTTTTTTTAGCGTTCCAACGATCCCCTCCAGGGATGGCATATGCTACGAGGAAAAGTGTCAAGGCGGAAAGGCTCGGTTCCGCTACACTCAATAACATGAAGAAGAAAAAAAAGAGAATTATGGATGGTGAACATGAAATTAAAAAAAAAAGAACATGAAATTAAATAATAAAAAAACAAAGGAAAAAAAAGGAAGCCTCTACTGCTTCAGTGGAGGAAGTAAAACTTTCTGTGTTCTAAATCCAGAAACAAAGATATCGTTTATGATGTAATATGTGGCCCGGAGAAAGAAATTCTTTCGTTCATTAACTTCCAAAATGGACTCTCTTTGCTGTACGATTTGAAAGTTAATAGCCCTTGGAAAAACAGAGTAATTGAGAATCCCACGCTTTTTTTCTTTTGACGTTTGCTTATGTTTGCTTACATTGTGATGATATTTTATTTTCCAATGAAATTGACATTTTTTCAAAACTGAATATCAAGATCAGTTTTGTTTTCCCCAAAGAAGGCTTCACATCTGGTATTTTTATCGGTAAAATATGCAAGAGAAGAGATTGAAGGAAAATACAAGAGACAAACGTAATAATACCAAAAAATATAATATCAAATGATGCATTTATTATCAAACAATTCAAAATACATTAAAAAATAAATCATTTTCATCTAAAGTTAGTTCATCTTAGTTATAATCAGTAGAAAATGAAGGTACCTTCCGTTCCGAACACGAGTACTTAAACGATCACGCCAAAACGATCGTCTTCGCGTGATGTTGGTACTAGTTCATATAGATATCACACCGCCACAAAGACTTAATCTGCAGCACTGGCGTAGCTAGTTCTGAGTGGGCCCTGTATCAAAATTCCTTTGGGAACTTTTTAAGATATAAGAGCCTTGTGTGTGTTAGTGGAACTATAGTTATATATCTTGGGGGCCCCGTATCATTGATACGGCTGGTACGGCAGTAGCTACGCCTCTGATCTGCATATACTGTCCACCAATCTTGAATATTTAGGTATATAATTACTAACTGCTAATCATTTGGCGGTCACCACAAAATGTTTTAAAAGGCCTCCGGTCGATCGCGATCGACTCAATGTCCACCTTGATCTAGGTTATACGAAGGGGGTGTATAAGGATCCCCCTATTCCGCTATATCAACAATATTTTTGTTTTCACTATGGTTGAGTGTGTCTTGTGAAATTCGCCCCCCCCCCCCCATTATTCCTTCACTCAATCATCCCGTCTATTTCCTTCCATAGTTAAATTCAGTTTTTAGGGATATTATTTTCAGAAATCTGATAACTCCACCCATTTTATGTGGCCGTGGTAGCCTAGTGGTCAAGGTATCTGATCGTGGCTAGCTTGTCACAAGTTCGAGCCCAGAACCACCAAAAACCCACCGTGTAGGGGAGCGATGCACATTAAACCTGTCGAAAGCTCAAACGTCCTCCCTTTGGTGTGGTATGGTAGTTAGGACGGGAGTGCCACCTCAGGTGTCGTCCTCGTCTCTTGACCACGGTTCAAAATTACGAGGTCCATCGCCCAAAGCCGTAGTGTAGCTGAACAGTGTGACGTTAATATTCACTCACTCAGCAGAATACTACACAACCACATGTTGCAAAGACTGTTCGAGACTTCTGTTCAGCCTAACACCTGCAACTTCTTCCTTTGCCTGCTTATTCGCCGGACATGTCGCCTATTGAGTACGTGTGGTATTTGGTTGGTGGGCATCTCGCTCGTGATCCGCGTCCTGCAGCTTCAAAAGAGGAACTTTTGCTGAGAATACAAGCAATATGAAATTCTCTTCCACAAGCAGACATTCAAAATCTGTTTGACTCCATGACACGTCGTATAGCCGCACTTATTGCAGCGCGTGGTGGCTACACCAAATACTGATTTCGAACACTTATAAATATATCTTCGCCCTGTTGGTATATATTGCACACCCGTTTTGTATTAGTCGTTTTTTTCTTAAATTTCATTTAATTCTGGTGGTTTTTTCATGGTGTTGCATTTTTTACAAACAGCAGTTTAGATAGGAGAAAAATTTCTCTTCAAGTGACATTCATCCTTAAATATTTTAACTAATATGTTTGATGCATTATGTTAAATTATATGTAATCAAGAACTAAGATATATTCATTAAAAATATAAATATTCATATAATTTTCCAGGATTGTAAGAACATTGATAGACCACCTCCATTTTTATCTTTATATTTCCAAAATTATTTCATTTTAATTTGGCCTTTCGTTGCTAAACGTTTTAGATATATTGTAGTGAATTGATATTTCTTTTATTTATAATTATCATTAATTTTAAATAAAAGAAATCTGGATCATAATTTCTTATATTTTTAGTTATATTTTATATACTTTAAAATATTACAATATCTTGTGAATTTTATGTCTCATTATTATATTCTTTATTATTATTATTTATAAATAAAGAAGAATGAGTAGAGCTTTAACTTCTAGAATTTATATTTAAATAACATAACAAAATTCTAATAAAAATTAATTCAATGTCTTGCATTTTAAGTAGTTTTTAAAAGGTTATATTGAATTATGTCTGCAAGAGTCTATTGAAAAAAGGTTGCTAAAAACTAATATTATAAGAGTTAATAAAAAGGGTTTTCTAGAATAAAATTCGTATAAAACCAAAAAAAAATCCCACCAAATTTGGCTCTCACCCATTATTTTATTTCAATTAATAATTTAAATATAAAGAAATACACGTCGCGTAATAAGAAGTCTATTATCAAGAATAAATTTATTTATTTTGTTTTTTGGCTAAACAATGCACGGAATAATGGAAGGGGTTCTTGAGAATAATATTCTTGGCGTGGCTTTGAGTTTAGGTGGAGCTTCTGAAGGCTTTCTTTTATTAATAGTTTACAGAGCATTGTTCTGGTAATTACAAAGTTGATTGTAAATATCAACAATAGGATCTTAAAGACAGTTGTTGTAGAGATTAGAATATGAATGTATGTCTGGATATTGAAATAAAAGTGAAGCCAAGCAGGTTTCATTTGAGTGCTTTTCGCTTAGTTTGGTCTCCAAGATTAAAAAGATTACTGTGCATGAGAAGCAATTAGATTTTTAAAGAAACATTTCCAGAGTATTTATTGTAAGAGACTTCGGTACGCTCTTCCTAATGTATTGTCGGGAAACAAGCGTTGAATATGAAAGTGGATAAAAGATGAAAAAAAAATTATAGTTTAAAAAAAAAAATTTAATAACACGCTTTTATAATTAATCGAACTAAAAAGTAAAAAATATTTCTTACTATAAGAATTTTAAATGATTAACAAAAAAATTAATATCACTGCGTTAAAAGCGGGGGATGCTCGATATCAGTTGTTGCTGTTACTGATGCCACCTGATCGGCAAAGGTTAGATCGAGGTCCATGAAACTCATCGTCGCAAAGAACTAAGTTACGCCTGTCGTTATCCGTAGCTTTGAGCACCATACAGGTGACAGTACGATTTGGCTCGTTTCCCCCCGAATTTTGAGGGAGGACACCTGGGGCGGTTAGGGGTCTCCCACCTCTCATCCCTTCCACCAACTTCACGAGAGGACTTGCGGCTCGAGGGCTACTTATAGTACTCCCCTACCTCGAAGGCACGAAAAATTTACAAACATCCATGCTTCCTCCCGGATTTGAACCCAGACCATTCGGCACAGCAGTCAGCGTTACTAACCAATATACAGGATGGGCGATGATATCAGTTGTTATAACTTCATACTAGTTCTATTCCGAAATGCAAAGTTATAGTATAAAAATGTAGTGTGCATAGCACCCCCTCCAAACACACACGCTTATACCACAATGACATTGATTTTTTTGTTAATCATTTTATTATAGTAAGAATTATTTGTTTACTTTTTAGTTCGATTAATTATAAAAGCGTGTTTTTAAGTTTTTTTTAAACTATAATTTATTTTTATTTTTTAGTTCAATCCACAGTAGAAGCGTGTTTTTGTAGTTACTTAAACTATCATTTATTCATTGATGAATTCATCTTAAATGCGTCATTTTCTTAGAATCAGGAATACCCATTTGAGTTTTCTCTTAAGGGTTGTAACTTAATTTTTAGTTGCTAAATCTGGGAATAGTCGCCAAATCTGGAAATAGGATCTGGAATTAGTCGCCAAACCTGGAAATAGGAAATAGTTAATTCTGATTATCCTGATCAAAATAATTGAACAAAAATATTAAATTATTCTACTGTCATCGATTCTTGACAAGTGTGCAAAATTTCGAATTAATCTGACCTTTTAAAGTGGGTAAAAATCGAGTTCAAAGATTCCGTTACCTTCAAGTTTATAAAAGCGTGTTATATAAAAAGGAGTAAAAATAAACACTTGAAGCTGTGTTTAGGATTTCTGTAATAGTTAAGCATAAAAAGAAAACCTTTTGGGTGTTATAGCATTTAACACCTTTTAACCTAACGATATCAAGGATGAAAAGTTAATATTCATAATTCAAAGAAAAAAACTTAAAACTTCTTTCCAAATGTTATTGAAATAAAAATTATATTCTTGCTACTAAAATATAGACCCTAATATATTCATTGAGCTTTCTCTATAGTTTCAATGAAAATTTCTTGAACCGAATCCTTTTAACCCTTTACCTACCGCATTATGATTTACTGCAGTTTTTTTCATGCAACATTTTTTTTTTTGAATAACCACATTGAAAATTAAGGGATATACATAAACAAAATACTCAACTTTGAGAAATTAAATCCATTAGAGCTAATTAACTAATTAAAGATATTCAACTGTAAAATTAATTTTATACACTGTTCACTTAAAATAAATAGTCAAATCCTTTTCTAAGGTCTTCATTAACATACAAAAAAAAGACACTTCCTTTTTGACATTAACTATTTTATCGGAACAAAAAAAGACAATCTTCACATTCCACTGAAAACGCAGTCAGCTGAAAACGCAAATTTCTGCTATAAAACTATTCGCCTTCCCCGCTGAAATACTTATCATAGCACCCCCATGCTGCCATATATCTTGGAAGAGTACATTTAAAAGAATATTCCTGCTAAGTATCTTCAGAGTATTCGTAAAAATGGTTATTCTATGTAATTTTAAAGTGTGAGTGGTTCTTATAAGAACCGCTTCGGTAGATAAAGGGTTAAAATTCCATTGAACTTAACTCATTTAAAATAGATTTTCAAATAAGGTTATTCTGTTTTATTCCGTATGAAAGTAAGAAACATTTCCTCTTTTACCGATTATGTTTAACCCTTCAACTGTCAAGTAATTTTGATGATTTGGATACATAAATTGTCAATTTTTTTTATTGAAAAAATCAAATGTTAAGTGCAAATAAAATATATATACTTAATACGGCGTTTCTCAAACGGCTCCCCTAAGGGGGCGTAATAACTGTACGAGGGGGGAAGCGAGCCCATTGAAAAGTCGAAAACAAAAGATTACTTAAAAAAATTATTAATTTACTGAAAGTAAACAAACCATATACATTCTGACATAATAAAAAATAAAACAAACATTTACACTGATATAATACACTTATAAATGTATTACTGTACGATGTATTTTATAATTAATCTAGCAATACTAAGTTAAGAACAAGTTTAATAATTTCCAGTAGCCCCATGGACTTGTCACACACGAAAATACATACAAAAATTAACCCTTATCTTGATAATTCGTACAGTTTGTAATTGATCTCTTAACTGCCTGTTTAAAGTTACGCGATTCGCGTTCCCCAGTGCCATAGTTTACATAGGCACGTATATGCTGTGTATTGAACGGGGGGAGGGGAAGAGAAAAGAAATTAATTAGCAAATACTTCGCAAACACTGCCAAGCTCCTTTTATTGCGTTCCAAAGCCTTCGAAATATTTTTATGGATACTAAAGCACAGAAAAGAACATTCTTCGGAAAGACGTATATATACGTATGGGGCAATTAACGCTTTAGCTGAGCGAGACGTTTATACACGCCAGTGGCACTTAAGAGGTTAAGGCTGTCTTCGGTTAATGTTAAAGAATAGGACCCGAATTTGGAACATTTTTTTCAAATATAAAAGAAATGAAAATTAATATGATATCCTGTCTCGACTATCCTTTAGAGAGCAGCATTTTTTGTTATACTTCCCATTTTAAACTGAGTGAGATTCATTTTTACTGGTATAAAATGTGTTTTGAGGGGTTTTTTTTCTCTTATACCGTTATGTTAAATGAGCTATGCCTTCACGTATTCAAACGAAAAAGAAAGTGTATTCATGGAATATTTTAAAATTTTTGAAAACACTATATTGTTAACAGATGTATGAGTTATAATATTGCTAATTTCCTTTGAAATTGAGGCATTTTTTGTCTGAAAATGTGCTTCGCGTTTAGTTCAAGCTCTCGCACTTTTACCGAAGACAGCTTTAAAGTCGTATTGTAGTTTTAGCGTCAAAGTATATTTTGAATTCAATACATTGTTATTATATGGAGGGGGCGCGATGAAAATTAGGATTGAATATTGGGTAGCAAACATTGAAAGTTTGAGAAGCACTGACTTAATAGTTAAAAATTGATATTTGGATAACAGGCATAAAAAATCTTTAAGGTTTTGTAGCAACTACATATTCGCTTGAAGTGGCTACACACATCATGACAGTGGTACAGTTCGTTTCTAGTGGAGCATTATTTTCTAAAAATAAAAGGAAATAAAAATAAATAAAAATTAATACCTAATGTGACGTCTCTCGCGTCTTTCTGATTAACATGACTCCTATGTTCTTTGACGGCCACGATTAATGGCAAAACCTTTCCAACCCAATACCAAGAAGAGAAACGGATCGAATATGTAAATGAGATATACTATAAAAGGATAGCGTGGCAAACCTAGATATAGCATAGCATAGCGTAGCAGGCTCAGAGATTGTAGTGTGGAATCATTCTGATCAATAGCGTGACAAAGCTTAGTGTGAAATCTTGCGGACCAAGAATAAGCAGTCAAGAATTAGCTGCATTGCGGATCAAGAATCTTCATATATAAAGTTATAGATTATATTCTCTAGGTCAAGGGACCAGAACTGGAAAAGGTAATATTAGATATAAGTAATTAGATAACAGGATTATTTAGGATAATTGAGATAGAGGATCTAATTGCGTGATCTGACTTAAATACGTGATTTAATTTGGGCTTGATTCTCACTTTAATTAATAATTGTCAAAATTAGAATTTAAGTATTATAAGTTACTCTTAATAAAAGTTGTATTAAGAATTATGTCTCATCATTTTGATAATCCCACACCTCTAGCTTACGCGGAACCGGCAAGACATGGTCATCACAGGATGGTTATGTCTCACTAATAGTACTTTAATAATTCAGTTTTGTGTGGTTTTGTGAGCCCAAATTAACTTTTCCCTTTCTACATGTGAGTTTGTCAAAGTGATGAAGCCTATAAATAAACTTTTTCCGATACGTATTTGGGTATAACAATAAAATTCATTAAAAATAAAATTACCCCGTCTAGTACTCGGGCACGATATTTTGGAGAACTAGTGCCGTGCCTGAGGTAATCTCAGACAAGACAGTTAAAAAGTTCATTAGAACTACATAAAAAGGTCCCCAGGCTTTAGTATTGATTGTGATTTGGCCCCTTGTGTTTGGTACAAATAATCAAAAAATCATCAAGTGTTGTTTAATGCATGATTAGATTTTTCAGCATTCATGTAAAAGTAACTACACTTCAATCTGTTTTTTTTTTCAAGATTTTACAAATTATTGTGTACAAAAAGTTATATTTTTCTATATTAAGCAAATTGCTGAGCATTTGGGCTTTCTTTTTTAAGAAACCCGAGACCCAGTCATTTGTTTACAACTTCTTTCTTGCATTCAGACGTAGCAACTCTGATTTTCAAGGCTTCGCAACAAATGGGTATCTAAAATGATGGCAACTACGCGTTCGCGGTCAAAGATTAAATAATTACATTTAAATTAAACAAATTAATAGGTTTTGATATGATAAAACTAAATCGTGATTTTAATATTGTTAGTGTGACAATATTGCTTTAGCGAAAGGAAATGAAAAAAAAATTTACGTTTTTGATTAACCATTGCGATGGATTTTCGGACAAATAATTTCAGAGTGTGAAAATTAATTTTTTTAAACAAAATTCAAAGATTGATACTATTTTAGATACCACAAACTATTGTACAGTATCACATATTTGAAAAAAAAAACTTCTTTATTGCAGTATTTCTCAAACTGTGGGGGGAGCCCATCTAGGGGGGCGCGAGTAACCTAATAATTCAGGGTTTCTTAAACTGAGGGGTGCACTCCCATGGGGGCATGATAACTCTACGAGGGGTGCAAGCATATTGAAAAGCTGAAAACAAAAGATTATTTTTTAAAAAAAACATTAGTTTGCTGAAAGTAAACAAATAAATTACGTACATTCTGACATAGTAATAAAATGCATATTTACACTGATATAATACACTTATGAATGTATCACTACTGCACAATGTATTTTAGAATTAATTTAACAATACTAAATTAAGAACAAGTTTAATAATAACCTCTGATTCTATGGGCTTGTCATATACAAAATTATATCTAAAAATTAACACTTATCTTGATAAGTTGTACGGTTTATAATTGTGATCCCTTTATATATACTGCCGATTAAAAGTTACGCGATTCATTCCCCAGTGCCACCGTTTTCCACTTAGGTGCGTATGTGATGTATGGGAAGGGGAAGAAAAGGTATAATTAAGCAAATCCTCTGAAATAATCCATCACAAACACTGTCAAGGTCCTTTTTTGCATTTAAAAGCCTTCGGAATAATTTTGTGGATAGCAGTGTTCAGAAAAGATCGCACTTCGGAAAGATGTATAGATTAACAATTTACGCTTTGACTGAGCAAAACTTTTATATACGCCAGTGGCAAGAGATTAAAGTCGTATTGTAGCTTTAGCGTCGAATAACAGTACTATTTAAAGTATCCAACTACGTTCGGGGGAACCGTGATTTTAAAAAGGCGCATAAATGGATAATTTTCATGGTATTTAGTGTCACTTAGATTAGAAATTATATTTAAAATTGTTTTAAGGGCATTTTGACAAAAAAAATTATTTAAATACAGTAACTTACAATAACCTTTTTTTAAAATGTCCTCCCTTTGTGAAAAAGGCTTCTATTATAATAATATTTTGCCTGTATATAGCTCAGACCTCTGTACAGAGGCTCAACTATGATTTTTGAAAATTCACATTATTTTCAGAGTTACAACCATTTGAAATAATTATCGGCGGTTTTTTCTTAAAATTTCTCCCCTCTGTTGTTTTAAAACATATATAAACCCACTTCTAAGTTATATATTTCAAAAATTCTAGTTGAGCCTCTATACAGAGGTCTGAGCTATATACAGGCAAAATATTATTATAATAGAAGCATTTTTCACAGAAAGAGAATATCTTGAAAATGTGTCATTTTATGTTCATTTTTTGTCAAAATATTGTACTTAAATAATTTTTTATTGTAATACTATTCTTCAAACAATTTTATATACGTTTTCTAATCTAAGTGACACTAAATATCATAAATACTATCCATTTATACGCTTTTGCAAAATCACGGTTCCGAACGTAGTCGGATACCTTAATTCAATACATTGTTATTGTATGGTGGGGGATGGGGGTGCGATGAAAAGTACGATTGAATATTGGGTCGTAACTATTGAAATTTTGCGTAACACTGCCTTATTGTATTTTGAAGTAACCCTCATCTGAAGCAATGTACTTCCAATAACATTCTAATAGGTGCAGAAAACTTGTGGAAAAGTTCTACTTCTATAGTGATTACAATTTTTTCTTAGCAACAGCATGTTGCGTGTCTTAAATGCTGCCAAATACCATAACATACTGCTGCCACTAACGACAATTATGAACTAAGGGAGCTTAGAAACTGGCAACAAAAATCTTAATAACCTGTTTGATCTCCGATACGAATTTTGCTGACATTTCGTACGTGCAAGCGCAGTTATAAGGGAGCTTAAATCACAGTGGAAAAGAAAAAAATTTCCAGAAGTTCCTAACGCTTTCCTAACATACATAGGGGAAGGTGCATTGATACTCATGGAAAGTAATTCAAAAGACAATATGTTCTTTCTTTCTTTATTTTATTTTATTTATTTATTTAATTTACTTTTGAAAATACACTGCTGTGGCCACCGTAAGTGCAACACCAAGAAGGACAAGAGATAGCACAACAAAATTTATTTTGTAGATAACATGTTGACCAAGTATCAAATGATTAAATTTATAGAATTCTGTGAAGTGTGGTTCCAGCCAGAGTAGCCGCCATTGGTGGAGATCACCGCTGCCACGCGCCTCGACATTGCTTCAAAGAGACTTTGGATGTGTTCTTGGGGTACAGCAGACCAAGCAGCTTCCACACGTTGCCAAAGTTGATCTGGTGTGGCAGCTGGATGTGTAATCTGGGTCAATCGTTGA
>BMAV01019631.1:0-17486 GCA_019973955.1 Trichonephila inaurata madagascariensis
AAATTAGAAATGCTAAAATTTAATCTTGAAAAAATTATATGCTTTTTTTAAAAAATTACTTTAATGATATACTTTCAAAGAAAGATTGGATATTAATTTATAATGTAATTTTAGATAGTTTCAAGAAAATAATTTTATCATTATAGTTAAGAATAGTGATGAATTTTTCAAAAACCTAACGTTTAATACCTATTTGACTGATA
This sequence comes from Trichonephila inaurata madagascariensis, assembly GCA_019973955.1. Classification (NCBI taxonomy): domain Eukaryota; kingdom Metazoa; phylum Arthropoda; class Arachnida; order Araneae; family Nephilidae; genus Trichonephila; species Trichonephila inaurata. The sequence continues at coordinate 204 of BMAV01019631.1, forward strand.
AGTAAATTTTCAAAATAAGACTAATTGCGGTCCAGACTCCATTTAAATATTTTAAGAAGCTAATATCTGTAACTTTATTTTTTCGCTGTTTAAAATAATATTTTACTAATTTATTTTTTACTAAGTACTCAGTAAATAGAAGAATATATCATGAATGCAATTGTAAAAAAAACTATTTACGGAAATGAAAATTGGTAAACTGTGAAGACCTAAAATAATAACGTAAGAAGTACATTTTTTCAAATTTTGAATTCATTAATGCATAGTTGCTTAACAAATTCATCGAACCGTGCAACTGAAATTGATTAATTAAGAAAAAGAATCTCCAGATCTTACAAAAAATGATGCATACACATTTAGATATTTTGATATTTAAATGAAAATACATTTTCTTTTTTTAAATTCGTGTACGAGGGAAAATGAATTTTTTTTTTAAAATTCGTGTATGAGGGAAAATGACTTTTTTTTGAAATTCGTGTATGAGGGAAAATGATTTTTTTTAAAATTTTGAATTCATTAATGCATTTTTCTTAACGAACTCTCGAAGCGTACAATTAAAATTGATTAACTAAGAAAAAGAATCTCCAGATCTTACAAGAAAATAATGCATACATTTATATATTTAGATACATGAATGAAAATGAATTTTTTTAAAAAATTCGTGTATGAGAGAAAATATACTTATTTCAATTGCAAGATATTTTTTTCTTAAATTACAAAGACCTTAACAGTTAGTAACAAAATTTCTTTTCGGAAAAAACAAATACTTTCTTTAAAATTAATAGCTGTGTACTCGAACTAGAATTCTTCAAATCCCTTTTTCGCATGGAATAAAACAGAAGCAAACTCAATTGGGCTTTCGAATTTGATTCCAAATCCGGAAGAGCACCGTGAGCAAGGAGAGCACACTTCCGGTGAACAAATGGGACGCATTCAATTGAATGATATGAGGAGAAGCGGTGAGCTTCAATGTAATGAGATAAGTTAGGAATCTTCCTCTCTTGACGTCAGCACTATGAATGCAGCTGATTGGTTGAGATTTGACGATACAGTAATGACAAAATTAGTTTAAATAAATTCTTTTATCCTCACCCTGGTTCTTTTTCCGCAATATTTGAATCCAAGGTTTTCAGAAGGACTCTTGACTTTGTGTGTTGTTGGTTTGTTTTCGTAGATACATGATGTTTATGACTTTAATGTAATCATTTAAATCTTTCTTGCATGGAATTAATCTTGCATATATTTTGAAGAGTAAAGGTACAATAAAACATCAGATTATTTTGTGTTTCATTTTTTTAGGAAAAAAATTAAAATTTGTGAAGTGATTTTAAAATGCTGCTACTCCTACAAAAATTTACGTACACGCATGAAATTTGATTTAGAAGTACCTCAAATTATGTATAACAAAAGTTGGTATGAATTTTGCGATAATATGATTGGTATTTGTAGAATACTTCTTTTTATGAATGCTTTTTGAAAATTCCTTAAAAAAAGGATGACTTCTGAATTCAATTATTTTTTAAAAAAAATAAGTATTGCTTTCATTTAAAAATGCATACCAACTTTTGTTACATGTACTATTAGCAATAGGTAAAAAAATAAAAGCATTAGGCACAGTAGAAAAAAAAAGCCTTAGCATTTTAAATGAAGACAAACTAGTTATTTTATGTTTCAGTGGTAATTAAGTTTAAAGTTTAAATTTGTGTGCCATAGGGATGTGAATAAAAACAAACGTAAAAGCTATCGTAATTATGTGTTTTTAAGTTTAGAGCTTGCAAATTTTGTGAGGTTATAGAAAAGTACATGATTTAGGCTAAGAAAGTTAGATTTGATTTTTTGACCGATTTTTGTCAATAGAATCGTACTGTGTCCTCTTAATTGGTTTCATGTAAAAGCAATTATTTCATCCATAGCACTTAATTTTAATTATTTACATTAAGATAATCAAACTGTAGCAATTGTCAGCCTTGGAATTTGTTGTAGAATCAAAGATTAAATATTATTGTGATACTTAGCTTTTATATTTAAATATTACAAGAAATTAGTCCTTTAAGTTTAAAAATATTAATTGTGTTAACAAAATTATATATATAAGCATTACTAAAAATATTCATTTAACAAGTCATACATTTAGCAAGAAATCAGAAGTTAAGGATTCTTTATTAATCTTCTTTAAGTGAAATCGAAATCTAATCGATTGGTTCCCGAATGCTGTTCTCTCTACTCTACGATGTTCATAAATGATAACAAAACGTTTCCAATTAATCCAAAAGAAGTATTTAAACAATAAAGTTATTGTTAAATCTCATTCCAATAATATTGCTGTGATAAAAAAATCTTTCTTTTTCGTTTCTAACTAAATATTTCTTGCTACACAACGTTTTCATCTTCGATTCAACAAAAATCTAAATTTGTGATAAATTTCCAAAATAATCAGCAAATTTATATTCAGCCTTTTGAAATAATTCTAAAAGAATTTGATCTACAGAATTAGTATAAGAGTAAATTAGAAGAATTAAAAGTTATTAGAAGTAATTTGAATTGTCCTCAATAAGGTTTTTAGAATAACGTTATGAAAATTAATTTACTGGGGTTAATGACTGATTAATGCGAGAAAAATATATAAGCATGAAGATATCTTTTACGAACAATGAGTTTATTTAATAAATACTAGATTTCAATCTAAAATTTAGTTTATGATTAATTTAAATTTACCTCGAAGAGGTTTACTTAGAACATATTACATACATTTTCCTTATCGGAATTTTAATAAGTATAAATTTTGATAATAGATGATAAAAATGGAAGTAATTAAATATTCTACACTATCTTCATGCTACAAAATTCATTGGACTGTAAACATTTAATTATTTTATAATTGCATGATGATGATGATGAAGTATGCACAGATATACAGTGTTGTGAAGACATTATTTAATAACTATAATATCTGAAGAAATATTTTTCCTTTCCTTAAAATTTCGATACCTAAAAGTAGCATTGCGTTTTTTTTATGCTTTTAGGTCCATTAAGGAAGCTTTGTCTTGAAATTTGAGGTTACATAGGGATCGTTATAATTATCTGGACTTAAGTAAGGGTGTGTCCAGAGTAAGGACAAAAATTCTGCGTGCATATCAGGCGGAAAGTGCCATTAATGGCTAAAACACAGTACTATACGAAATTTCTTGAAAGACGGAATATGTCCAACGATTACGCTAGAGAAAAAGTACTTAATGGATGTTTATGAACAAATCAATAAAAATTAATATACATTTACAATAAAATAAATCAAGTATATATTCCATGCAGTATAGTCTGCACAACAAAATTTCATTTTAAATAATCTAAAAAACATCTTAATGTACATAATTGACAATCACATAAATATGTTTATATCAATTTCCCTAAATATACGAAGCAATGAAATGAATGATTTTCTTATTTAATTTAGCTTTGATAGGATGAACATATACTTTATATTTATCCGACGTACGTAGTTATCAATTTTGTTCTAATATACATATAAATTTATAAAAATAGCTTCACCATGTTAAAAAATGTTTTTTTTTTTAAAATTTCCAATATATATTTTTAATATTTATTCGCACTTGACACTAGATATATCAATTTTCATACTATACAGCATTTGTAAAAATATCCCCCATTTGCGCAAAAGGAAAAAATCATAAAACTTAAAACTATTTCTCAAACAGTAAAGATATACAGGTATAACATTGAATGTACACTTTGGTCATGTACTTGTATATATGAAAACGGTTAAGTTTTCCTTTAGAAATTTTATATGATATATGTATGTCATTACATTTTGTATTTCATTTTTTTGTAAATGTTACTAAACATCAAAGAATTTCTTGAGACTCATACATTCATTATATTTGATAAACTTTAAGGTTTTCTATATTGCAAACGCACTTTTAAATATTTTTTTTATTGCAAAAAGTCGTATTCATTTGAATACATTTAAAAATAATAATACGTATAAGCGATTGGTGTGTTGAGATATTAATCTTTAAAAACTTCTTTATTCGTGAAATTGTTTACAAAAATAATGCTAATACAGAGACTGCATATACATATTTTCAAGCACGAGAAAAGTACATAAAAAAATTAGAACTTGGCCGAGATAGGAAACTTACACTGGTTGATAATGAAGAATTTCGAGACGGCTGTGTGTGGTATCACTCTGTAAATAATAGTGTAAAACATATATTCTCTTACGTTTCAAATTATAATAGTGTCTCTTGATAGACATATGATAAAACAATCTATAAAGATTTATTTAATATTGCGGTATTCTCTTGGAAATATCAAGCAAAACAATTGATCTTTTGAAATTAAGTGCACAAACAAATTATCATAATGTTGATCGTAAATTAAAGAAATAAGCAATGGAAATTTAGGTGAGTGAAGAAGATTTAAAGTTGTGTAAAAAGATATTTGTTTTGGTCATGCGTGTTAATATCAGATATGATTTTAAAGATAAAATTTTATTAAATAACACAGTAACTTAATTGCTATCAATTACGGTATCTGGCTACGTTCGGAACCGTTATTTTGCAAAAGAGTATAAATGGATAATATTTATGATATTTAGTGTCACTTAGACTAGAAAATATATATAAAATCGTTTTAAGAAAAGTATTATAATAAAAAATGATTTAAGTACACTATTTTGACAAAAAATGAACAAAGAATGACCCATTTTCAAAATATTCTCTTTTTGCGAAAAATGCTTCTATTATAATAATATTTTGCCTGTATATAACTCAGACCTCTGTGCAGAGGGTCGACTAGAATTTTTGAAATATATAACTTAGAAGTGGGTTTATCCATTTTTTACGACAACAGAGGGGAAAAATTTTAAGAAAAAAACGCTGATAATTATTTCAATGGGTTGTAACTCTGAAAATAATGTGAATTTTTCAAAAAAAAAATAGTTCAGACTCTCTGGAAAAGTCTTTATATAAGAGAAATTTTATCATTTTAGAAGCTTTTTTTATAAAAGGAGAACATTTTGAAAAAAGGTTATTCTAAGTTAATTTTTTGCCAAAATATTTTATTTCAATAATTTTTTTTTTGTCAACATGTCCTTAAAACCATTTTATGCATGTATTCTAATCTAAGTGACACTAAATATCATGAAAATGATCCATTTATGCGCTTTTTTAAAATCACGGTTCCGAACGTAGTCGGATACCTTAAGTCCTCAGTTGAATCTAGGACGAAATTTTAAAATTAAGGGCAACCAGAATAACTATGATGATGATAAAAGAACATTATTAGAAATGGAAATTCCGCCTACAAAAACAGCAAAAGTTTTGAAACTATAAACGAGGCATCCTTCCAAGGCATTTTTTAAAACCATCACTAATGTAAGTTCTTCGTTTAATATATTCGTTGTAGAAGTGTTTGTGAATGTTCAGAAAGCATAAGATTATATTAGAAAGTAATTAATGTAACTATTGACCAAGAAACAAAATATTATTTTCTTCCTAACTTAAATTTTTCGATTCGTACATTTTGTTAGTCCATTTTTTTTTACCGTTGAACATGATCAATATAAAAATTTTATGAACAGTTAAGTCTTGTTACCTTGTTATTTTTTTAATGTTACTAATTTGAGCATGATTTTGTTTTTAACCCGCAATCACTCGCGCGGGGTGCTCTGTACACCCCAGCAACAAGAAAATCCTCCCAAGATTCTAAAAAGAATGCGCAGAACCACGATTTTTTCTGTAGCTGCATATTTTAGGTCATTGAACCTTCAGGTCTGATGCCATCCCTCTTTCTCTAACGATTGGAATGTAATGACCTTCAAAAGTTTATCTGGGGGGCTGAGAACTCCTGCGAGAAGTTGAGCATTTGTATACAGTCTGCTCTGAATGTTTGGAAAATGATTAAAATATTATTTTTCGACGTTCTACTATCATTATCTCATTAATTATAAAGTATATTTATTACTGGTATATGTGTTTTATATATACTGGCTTATGAAAAAATATAAAATTATGTGTTTTAAAATGAAAATTTTATATGTTTAGTTTAAATTAATGTGTTAGTCTCATTTGTATGCAATAGATTTAATAATTTTATTTGTATAATACAAAAAACATCTTGTACTTTATAAATATGTATCATAATGACTTAATTTTATTTTTACTATTAAATACACGTGTTAAAAGTTTGGGGTATTCTCTACACCCCGCGAGTAACGACGGTAGAAAAAACAGGCGCGAGTGACCACGGGTTAAGTGAATAATGAATGAGGAATTCATATTTCAAATGTATTCGATATGCTCATATCCTTTATTTTTCTTTCTGAGCCTTATACTAATTAAATATTTTAATTGTAATAAGTAGGGGATAGAAGCAAATTTTAAAGGATTTACTAGAGAGGGAAGGAAAGTTACACGAATTAATTCCCGTCGGTGCCTAACCTAACCACCATCATATTAAAATGTTATCATTAGTAAATTTTTTGTAAGCCACAAATATATTTCAACTTATGTGCCAAGGAATTCTAATTAACGGAAGGCTCTTGTTGCGATAAAAAAAAAAAAAAAAAAAAAAACTGTAAAAAGTCATTGACTGCTGTGGTAGGAGTAAAGAGACCATGCCCCTTCAATTTAAGCCAGTGAGTACTGATTTACATAATTCAAAAGTGGTGCTTATTCACCCAGAAAATACAAAACGTATAACTAGGCTTGAAAAGTTTGACAATGCAAAATTGGAGGAATTATTGAATTAATACTCGTGTGAAACACAAGAAAAATCTAGGGAATCTTTTAGGAGTGATTTAAGGTATCCGACTACACTAAAATCATGATTTTTTTTTTCAAAAATTGACAAATTTTTTTTATGAATTTATTTTATAGACCATCTTATTAACTTAATAAAAATATCAAGTTTTTTATTTTCCATTCACTAGAACAAAAAACTACAAGTGTTTTAATAAAAGAAGATGCCATAACTTTACACAAGATGTCAAACTTTAAAATGCGTTTTACTCGAAATGTGTGTTTTTTTTAAAAAACTCAAACGGGGACAGTGATTGTTCAAAAAGTTTTAAAAATAATTTGCTGAAATTTTTTGTGAATGTTTTGTATAGCAGTAGAATTGTTTTGACCTTCAGATTTATCAATCCCTGTTTTATTTCAAAATTTACTGTCCTTTACGTGAATATAATCACTGTTTTTTTAAGCAATTTCATATAGTGACTAAGATAGAGGGCTCTAGTTTTTGTAAAAATTAAAATATCTATTATCCCGAAGGTCATTTCATACATGAATAACAAAGTAACACGTTAAAATTGAAAAATTGAGAATTTGTTCGAAAAATTTGTGTACAAAGCGGCCCCCGTTTATGTAATTTTTTGTACATTTTTACCAGTTTTTTCCCCTTTTAAAAATAATAATTTTTTTTTCTGTTTTCAATTTTACCATTTTTTCCTTAAAATATTCTAAACAAATCTAAAAATCACAAAAAAATCCCCATATCTTCATTTTTTTAAAAAAAAAAACAGTTGTCGCAAGTAGACAGATACCTTAACAGGCAATATTATTTCAATTCAAAACTATAGGAATGAAAGCATATGTATAAGAGCCGTTGAAAGGCGGCATCTCTCTGACGAACAGCTACTTTAAGGGCAAAATTAGAAAGTTTTCTTTGCATTCAATTGTAACTGATGGCGAAAGGGAGATTAAAGTGTAAGAAATCGAGGGAGAAATCCGACCGTGCATTAACATTCATGGTTAAGCTACACGTTCATGGAACAAAGCTCATGCTCTGTATTTATCAGGATCATTTAAACGTAGTTCTGAAACCAAATGAATCTATCTTGGGGAATCACTACTGATTAAAACTGAGCATAACATTAAGGAGAAACGATGGAAAAATGAGCTGAAACCTATAAAAGTGATTTTACAGCTCCGAAATGTTCTACCATATGCTGCAATATCAGTCAAAAATAACTTAGAAGCATTTAAATCGGATATCATTTCCCGTCCTGTATAACCTTCAGGCATAGCTCCTTCAAACTAGCATTTACTTTGCTCAATGACTAATATTCTGTCCGAGCAACACTCCTCATTCTTATAAGAAATGAAGCAAACATGGGTTGATTTTTTTAAAATGCTTTTAAGGACCAATCGTTCTTTCTACGTGGAATTTGCATGTTACTAGAAAGATGGAAAAATGTAGTGGCTAATGATGATCAATATCTTGCGTAATCGGTTTGACACCATATAATTGTACAATAAATCTTCTGATCTTGGCAAAAATCCTTTAAATTTTACTTGAAAACTAATATATGAAGAGAACTGAAACATCAAGATCTATATTCCAAAATAACAATATTACACGTCATTTAAATGTTACAAAAACGTATTAAGTAAATTGTGCATGAAGTTTAAGACTTTTAAAAACTTTAAATTTTACTATATTGACTCGTACAAACCGTTCAAATCTTTATTTTGTCTATACAGATATGGAAAAGGAACTACACATCTAAGCAAATAAGTAATCGTATTTTCTTTTGCCCGAAAGCAATCTCTTAATTTGTAGGAATGAATAGTACTAGAAATTTTTGTTAATTTAAAACTGCCAATATTTTCACTGAGGTCCGTTGAATAACTTAACTGAAAATAGAGTAATAAAAAATGTGTCCTTCATTACATTACTTTAAGGAACAAAAAAATGCTTAAAAGTTTTAGCATACTATTATGTACTTTTCCTTTTATTTTAATATTTCCAAAACCTTAGCTCATAATTTAAGGTACAAAGTAAAAATAATTAAACTAATTTAAAAATAAAAAAAAATACATTCCATCCTGTTCAAATTTTCTTAAATATTTATTCATTTATTACATTCAAACATACTTTTAAACACATTGGTTTTCTAGGTACATTTAACATTATATACCGTAAAATCTGGCGTATAACGCGCACTTTTAACACTAACATTAAGATTGAAATTTGGGGGAGCGCCTTATACACCGGTTATAAAAATCATAGCTTTTAAAAAAATAAAGATATATGAGCATTAAAAAAAATAGATTTCTACATAGATTGAAATACTGTTCATATTTTAAAAAAATGACATACCGTATGAACTTAAGGAGTTGTATTTCTAGGATTATGTTATAATACCTCTAATAAATGATTTCAAAATAAAAGAGAATTGCATAATTACATTTCAGGTTTCTTCGTAAGAAAGGGGTGCGCGTTATACGGCGAATATAACTAAAAGTTCAAAAATGTAGCTTGAAAACATAGGTGCATGTTATACGGTGAATTTTATGGTAATTAATATTTTTATGTTGAACTGTTAATCACATTACATGAATTTTATGAAAACAGCAGTAGCTTATACTGGGATATCATTCAATGGTATATAAATTATATTTTCATAATTGTAATATCTTATATATATATATATATGTGTGTGTGTGTGTGTGTGAGTGTGTGTGTATGTGTGAGCAGTTTGTTAAAAATTTTTTACAAAGCCACTATCTTTTCAGAGATCGCAATCGAATTCCGTAAAGGCTGTGAAAAGAATTCACTAAAGTTCAATGTGATTAAGCTTATTTGAAAAATTAAGGCTTTAGAAAGTAATTCAAGTAATCGAAAAAAAAAAACAACCATTTACAGAAACTGAGCTTTAGATACTTTAATAATAAATCTTACCTGTCCATCGACTAATTTTTCTTCCTTAGGTTCACCTTTAGAATGCCCTTTACCATGCTTTTTCTCTCCACTTTTAAAGGAATGGTCAAGTGATCCAATCTTGGGAGCAGCTTTCCATTCGAGCTTCTTTGTGCTAATTACCTAAGTGAAAAAGAAAAAAAAAATCCCGAGAATCTCAAATTAAAGAAGTAGTACTGTCTATTTTAAGAGAAGTTTCTGTAATTTAATTATATTAGATAAGTTTATATATTACAAAATGCATTGTTCTTTGAAATAGAATTTCTTAATGGCAAAAAGAAAGTTCTGCTTAGAACGACTTTGAGTGAATTGAAAGCTAAATTAATTTAAATGCAATTTAATAGAATTTCAAAGATAGTCAGCTTTTTGTCCCTAGAAAATGTATAATCTAGTTTTTATGTCCCAGACGAGGATTAAATCCAATTTTGAATTTATAATTTCACGGGGAAAATTTCTTCTCTTGTAATAGAACTTTCTCAGTTCTTAAAAAATATATTCAGCTATTTTTTCAAAGATAGTTGTAAGAATTACCACTGAAAATTAAACGAAGAAAATTAATGTAACTCAAAATACACGTGTACTATTAACTCTATACTGTAATAATTTCAATGCGGTTATTTTATTATTGTTTTTGAGTTTGGTTAAACATTTACTTTTTCAAGATTTTATGAAAGGGCATTTCAGCAGAAAGATAATTAAACTAGAATGTTATTAATCCTTATCAAGAATAATTTTCTATAAAGATTAAAGTGAAGTTCTTGAAAATTATTTCGGCTTCTCTAATACAAATTTATATATAAGAATTTCTAATAAATTATCTCTCTCTCTCTCTCTCTCTATATATATATATATAAATTTCAGCTGTAGGGGAAGGTTGAGATCTCACAAAACACTGTTTAACCTTGTTTCACTGTCCTAAACGAGTGACAGTTCGGGAAATCATAATAGTTTTTTCCACTCTAGCTGAAGTTCTTTTTTTCGGTTTGTAATGGTTCCACGTTCTTAGTTCTTTCGGTTTGATCTTAAGATGTTTTAGGATTTATTAGTCTTCTTTTTAATTTATTTACTGCTATATATATATATATATATTCTCCAAAAGGTCGTTTCAAAAAGGAAGCAATATACATAAAGTAAATTTAAAATATCGTTTTATGTGGTTTAGATAAGCAAATGATTAAAGTGTCAGGGCTTTTGATGTCAGCAAGTATGTAACTTTCGGCGTAAATAAGAACCCCTTAAAAGATGTTCTTCCAAAGCACGTATAATTTTGTTTTTAACCAGTACATAGGAATTTAATTCATCGCTTTGAAATTTAGAACATCAATGAAAAGTAAACAACAGAAAAAAGGTGTTAGATGACTTTGAAAATAGTGCATCGTAAGACTGTTTAAATGTGGATAATCGTTTAGTCGAATTGCTTGCCGAGCTGAACAAATATGTTGTATATGTGTTTAATACATAAGTTTCATACAGTTCGCCTATCAAAAACGAGTTTTGAGAAACGAGATTGTGCATGATCGATATTCAGATACAATTCACTGTTTAAATGCAGCCAATAAAGCATGTTATCGTTGGCTTTGAAACATGGCCTTTTCAAAGAAGAATCACGCACAATACCAAAATATGATGATGCTGGCTTATATTCGGTCAGAAAGACGATTTTCCTTTCGTTTCTCAGAGCTTTTTACGACACAAGTTGAGAAATTTGCTGCCAAACAAACGTAGATTTTACACGTTCTGTTCTCAGAATCATTGTGCACAAAGAATCTTTCGGTTGCAAATCGAGCACGCTCTTCAATTTTGTATTCAAATTTTCCCCGTAACTTTTACTTTTTTGAAAATAGAAATGCTAAACATGCTACTGTTAGGTGGCATGTTAAGAGTTCTTTGTCAGTAGTGTGATTACTCTTTATCAATATATATATATACATAGATAGATAGATAGACAGATAGATAGATTTAGTTCACTACTTAGGTTTGTACTTAAAGAGAACTATATATATCATAAAGGTAACTATTATCTGCAGATTAAAGGTTTGCCATGAGGTGGCCCTGCGAGCAACTGTCTTGCCAATTTATACTTACATTATTTTGAAAGTAGTTACATTAATAATTCTAAATATTATATTTATCGTTATATAGATGACATAATCATTTTTGGCAAACAAGACAATTTTATATCTAACGTTAATTTTTATTTACAATATATTAATTTAATACAGACAAATAGTAACAACAATGAAGCAAATTTACTTGCCATACATATCATATTAAAAGATAATGTAATAGTTTCTAATATTTATGATAAAAGAGAAGAATTTAATTTCAATATTATAAAAGTTCCTCATTGGGAGAGTAATGTACATGTTTCTATATTCAAAAATATTGTAATTAATTATATACAACGTAATAAATTTTTGGTGTCAAAAAAATCAGAAATAATTAATAACTATAAACATTTTACTAAATATCGTTTAAATCAGAAATACCCAATTAATTTTATTAATAGTTATATGAATAAAGCTATTCAAAACAGTAAGGATTAAAAATTCTGAGATTGATAATAGTTTATTACTATAAACTTAAATATTTCATAGTTATAGTTATTTCCATATTTTAATATTAGATAAAATTACTTATTATTATTTTATTTATATTTACTCTAGTGTTATTTAAGTTCTGCTTTAATTTAAAACTCTTATTAATTTTTATTTCCATTCTTTTTATACTTTTGTTAAGTGCTACAATTCAGCCATTCACATGATTTAAATCTGCATTAGGATCCAGAATCTGGCAATAACTTATTTATTGCACTCAGATTTAGCGCAGGCTCTGCATTTTTAAGTGCAATTTTTTGGTAAGTTACCTCTATCTTGCAATGGATTTAGATATTCCTATCCATTACTTTCAATAGGTTTTTGCTCAGTATTATTTACATAAAGGGGGAAGGTTGGCTGGCCAAAAAACATGTTCAACCCCACTTTTATATAAATTATTTTATATATTAGCTGTCCTAAGTCAGCAATGCTTATAATACTGCAGCATCCATTTTATAATTTTTAATCTCGGATACTCATATGTTCTCCATATGTGATTTTCCTACTGTCTATGTGTTTTTCGAATGTGATTGTTGGATGTTATCTCTTGTTTGTAGAGAATAAGCCTATATATATATATATATATATATATATATATATATATCCTAATGAAGAGCCATTTAGCGCCCCTATATAAGTTTTTTTGATGCATCATTTTAAGAGCATGAATTTGTTTTGGCAGTAACACTTAATATATCCATTTTAAGTAATATTCTTTTCTTACTTCGAGTTATTTTATTTTAGCTAAATGATAAATAAAGCAAAATATAGGGACAGTACACATCATTAAATTAGAACGTATTAATAGGATTTATCCTTCACATGTTTTTAACATTAAACTGAATTATTCTGATAAGGTAGAGTGCCAAGATTTAAAAAAAAAACTTAAAACACTCGGAGCATTATAATATAATCATGAAATATTTTTTGAATGACTTTGTTGTTAGAAAACATTAATTTAAAGGAAGCTAAGATAAATATAATATATAATGTGTTCTTACTTTTTTGTCCCCTCCTCCAGGCTTGTAGCGTATATTATCAAAAGATCCAATTTTCGAACGAATATTCTTTAGGTTCGGGTTAGGTGCCAGTCCAACAGGAGCTTTGATTGGGGGAAGTTCTATAAAGAAAAAAAATTAAAAAATTGATAACAATTTAATTTTAATAAATGAGGGAAAGAATACTAGTTAATCCATACTTATATTAAAGTATTAGTACTTATATTATTATACATGTATTAAAGTATTAGTTAAGTAAAATTATCCTCCCCCAATTTGAAGCAGCCTGATAGGTATATCTCCTAATTTACAACTGCAATTAAATGACATCTGAGAGTCCTTTCACACTCTCTCAGCGCCTTAACAGGAGGATTTAAACCTCGACGAATTCATTGTTCATCAACACCTTTATATACGGTATATATTTAGTCGCAATTCCATTACTTAAGGATATAAAAACACGAGATACGGTTTCACGACCATGACCAATCGACTGTCACGGTCATAGAACTCAAACTCAGTGATGCAACAGCCCCTGAGGATCATGGTCTACTGTTCCCATCCCAGTATACGTGACCATTGGGCTCTGAGGTGCATGAGCAGATGTCCCGATCAGGTGGACAGTCATAAGCGAGACACCCAGGGTATAAGCCCAAGCAAGCTTGGTACTCATTTATCGACCCACTGCAGTAGGGATGAAAGGCTGAGTCGACCTTGCCTAGCCCGGGAATAGAAACCAAACTTGTAGTGTGGAAGTGCGATATGCTATCACTCGACTACTGGGCCTTATAACGGTCACATAAATTACTGAAAAAGAGTGAAAAATACTTTTACATCTGCAATTAGTATAAAAAGGAAGTAATAAAGAGAAGCCAAGTGCATCGAGAAACAATTTTTATTAAAATAATTTGATTTATTAGTTTAAATTAGTCTTAAGTCAAACTATTTTAAAATATATTTTTTAAAATTTTAAATATTATCAGAAAAACAAAATTTAAGGTTTAAAATAAAGAAATATTCAATAGCAGTAATTTAAATATTAGTAACTAATTACAATTGCCGCAAAATTACACATTTTAGGAGTGAAGTTTGCTTCATTTTGTATCTGGAATTAATTACTTTATAATGCGTTAAGTACCATAATTATGTCAGATGAACATTGAGAAATGGAATAATGTGAAAAAATTTAGGGTATATTTTAAGACATCGGCCGTAATTTATTTGTAATTAATCATAAGTTTCTTTCCCGGAAACATCGTTAAGAAAAAAAAACTTTTATAAATGACAAAAAACAAAAACTGACAGTTCTATGTATTATATTCGTAATTGTGTGAGCATAACTACTGAAATTGTGTGTTGAAACTATTTATCATCTTTTAATTTTTCAATCCTTCAAATTGTATCATTAAATATCCGCAGTTTTTCTCTTTGCGAAATATAGCTTTCGATGAGAAATAAACGAATATGAATATTGCATTTTACTAATGAGAACATTTATCTATTTACTTCTTTATTCTCCATTGAAACTAATTAAATACAAACGACTCTAAGAAATTACGAATTCCTTATTATTAATTTTTTTAAGTATAACAGATGTAGCATTTTATCTAAAACTGGTTTTAAAAGCCAGTGTAGAGGTTTTCAATTTTACAATACTTTTTTATACCTCATTCACAGGAATAGGACGGTTGTTGTAGGCTCACTTTTAAAAGTTATGTCATTTATTTAATATTAGAATTTCTCATGTGTCAGTAGGTGAATCATTAAAGAAAAGGAGTAGTCTATTCGGTTGTTACTTTCGTTTCTATAATTTTACAATACTGTTGGCATTAAATGCACGATGACTTAAGTAGTCAACGATTACAAACCTTTCTAGTACCGTTCTGCTGTTTCTGAACAAAGAATTTCAAAGCAAGCAGTATACAGAAGTCTAGCACAGAAGGTTCTTTACTATGGTTATGTATCGTATCGCACAAGAGAGCCAGTATGTAGTAGGGTGACACATCATTCTTGGACATTCTAAGAATGACACTTGTTTTCTTTTCTTTGATTCAAGTCAGAGAGAAATATCTTATACCCATCAGGGGTA
The DNA here is from genome assembly GCA_019973955.1 of Trichonephila inaurata madagascariensis. Classification (NCBI taxonomy): domain Eukaryota; kingdom Metazoa; phylum Arthropoda; class Arachnida; order Araneae; family Nephilidae; genus Trichonephila; species Trichonephila inaurata. The sequence goes on from BMAV01019631.1 coordinate 15,611, forward strand.
TTTTTTTGATTCACATAGAGGGTCTTTTCTGGAGAAAACTTGGAGTTAATTGTCGTAATCTCCTACACGGTGGATTGACCAGATGCATAGAAATACTTGTCTAGGTGGTACCTTGTTGGGCAGTATACTGCTGCAAAACTGCTAGAGAGATGAGGTCTTTGGAGCCTATGTAAGGTATTTTTGAGGTTTCACTTTTTACGGCAACCTCATAGAACTCATGTTCTTGAAGAAGAGAATATTTACTGAATGTGACCTTTAGAGCGAAGACTCCAGGTAATGTAACCTATAGGATATGTTTGGGATGGCTAGGACGAACGATTGCACACCGTTAATCCCTCCCCTTTACACCTCTTCTAGGATCTTCTAAATGCTAAAAGCTGCACTTTTAGGGATTATTTGGATTATCTGATTTATTGCCGTAAGCATTTCTATAGAACCTTAGTAGCAGTAAAATAGAACATTTTAAGGTTTGGGCAGTAGCGTTGGTCGAAGAAAATTTCTTAGTTTCTCATCTATCTAAGTTATGAAAAGAAATCAAAAATACAAAAAAAGAAATTTTCCGCCACCACATCGCACTAGCACTTTCGAAAATTTGAGAAATTTTGCTATTTTTTGAAAATTTTGTATAATTATTTAATTAATAACATTGTCAAGATATTGTTCTAAGTGCGAAGTTTGAGATATAAGGTGTAGGGAAAAAATTAAAAAGTGTAAATTTATAAAATATATATATTATTCGAGCAAAAATATTGAAAAAAAAAGCCCAATCTAAAATGGCAAACAGCTTAAAAATGGCGCAATAAACGATTCAAATAAAGATTTTCAGTGAATTCCTATTACATCCAACGTAAGAGAGAAAGCGTATGGTGAAAAAGTAGGAAAAGTGTACGGTGAGGAAGAAAGAGATGTGGCAGGATGGTTTTATTAAGATCGGCATTCATATCAGAATGTTCTCAGAAATCTGATTTTTAAAGCCAGTAATCGAATAAAAATACTGGTTAATTTTATACTATTTTTTATGTGTCCAATTATAGTATTGAAATATTCGAAATGTAAAATGTGTTTAATATTTATTAAATCTTTGTTTTTTAAAGGTGGAAAAATAAAATCGAGTAAAATTACGAAATACTGCTAACTTTATATAAAAAAATTTACTTTTCGAACTACCTGTACAATTAATAAATATTTTAAATTGATAGGTTTATTTCTTTTTCTTTTCCTTATATTCCAAATTTAACATTTAGAAAAATAGCGTTGCAACATTAAAAAATTAATAGATAAGTCTTCATTTTTTAAAGTTTCATGTGCGTTATGCTCGTGGAAGATATTTTTTTCATTAGAAGAATGCTTTTTCTTTTTTTAGCTGGGTGAAAGCCAACTTTTCTAGAGTATACTAATTGAAAAATGAAAACAAGAACTATTTTTCTTTCGGTCCACGCTATTGTATAGTTTTGCATGGCGGTCACATTCTATATAATGCTGAATATTTTTCAGAAATATTATACATTATTTGATCGTTTTCGTTACAAGATATGTTAACTAACAATTCATCTCTTTTCTATGTTGTTATGTTGGTATTTACTTTCTATATGTATAAAATTTTGTCTATGTAAGTCTATGTTTAAAAGTTTGCTTCACTATACTGAATATTTCTTCAGTTATCTTATCACACATTTTGTTTGTTACTTTTGGACTCTGAAACATATACATATATATTGAAGACTTTACAAAACTATTATTTTTGCATTTTACTTATTAAAAATTATTATCCTTCACATGAGTCAGCATCTTGAATATTTTAAAAATATAAACAAAATACTTCTTTTACAAAATATTTGACTTTGAAAAATAAAACAAGCGTTTATGTCGGTAACCA
>BMAV01019631.1:22486-38058 GCA_019973955.1 Trichonephila inaurata madagascariensis
CAAAATATTATAACTCCTGTTTTACTTCGTTCAATTATTTTTTTATTTTTCTCGCTCACACTAAATTAGAAGTACTTAAGAAACACTCCATCACAATTTCTGCATCGGTAAACAATTTCATATGATTACCAATAATGCAACAAACTTCATAGGATATCTTTGTTACCGCTGGGATATTACCACTGGCAAAACACATTGTTGCTGTTGCAAAAATTATTCAAGAAAGCTTATTTTCCAACTCTTGAAAGAGATCTTTGAGGAAGAGCGTCATTGAATGATAATAAAATTTTGAATGAATGACATTTTTAAATACAGCACTTTCGTGACAAATCGAGCAATTACTGATCCATGTTTGTTTTTCACTGCAAAGTAATCAACATCCCAAACGTCTTGAAAAGATATATTTTTTTCGAACATTTTTCACTTGCAAGATATCCGTACGACACGGACTGCAAAAAGCAAAATTGATATATTTGATTTCTTGACAAAGAATTTCCCACCAAATTTTTCATACAATGTTCTTAAATAAGTGAATTTCTCAGACCAATGGGCCAAGATCGGGCCACTTAAAAAGGCTCAGTGGGCCACATGCTACCCGGCGGTTGAGTATCGCTGTATGATACTCTTAGCCTGAAAATTGAAGCCAATCCAGTGGAATCACTTTGGTATTGTCAAAGTTGAACAGTCGCACCACCTCAAGTCAGATAAAACCAGTCTTTTGTGTGTTATAATGGTGGTTCACAAACAATTTCAAACAAAAACAAAACAAACTTGTCTGAAGGAATTTGTGCAGTATAGTACGGTATCTAAGCTTGGGTTCATCTATTTTATTGTCTAGCCATAACCGATTAGAATGTTGAGTTATTTTTATTTGAATGTGTTTTTATAGAAAGATTTACAATTGATCTTTTTTTATTCACAATTCTCTTTCCATGCTCTCGTTTATTCACGAGAAAGCATCAAATACAGAGTTCAAAAAATTAACTATGTACATAATAGAAAAATCAAATATCTTTGTTCTGAAACATTTTGGAAGCATTTTAATTACACTATTAGAAATTTCGAAATCTAGATAACCTAGAATATTTATTTCCTTCGTTAAAATATTTGTCATGCATACAATAATTTGTGTTTTTTGTGAATTAATTGCTTTTTGGCTTAGGCAACACCAAAAATTCCTTAAATAATCACGATTGCTTTACTTTGAGAATAGTACTGAAATATTATTATTCTGAAAACTGAAAACGAACGACTACCCTTTATAATCTCGAAATTCTTCTGTAGAGTATTATGTCACCTCCATGTATAGTAAATTGCACTCAAAATCAAATGAAATTTTCTTTATAGAGAGGTGATTTTGATGCATAATTTTAATAATACCTGACTAAAAATTCACCAATCTTAAGTGCTGTTTTATGATCGCTAAGAGTTGAATAAAATATAATTTCTAATGCTTAGCTAATTCTAAAATAAGCACATTTACATTCCTGTTAAATATTATGATTACTAAATGATTCTTCTCACTTCTCTAAATTCATTTTTCGAATATTTGAACAAAGCTTAACTGTCAGAAAAATTCATAAATTAGAACGGCTATAAATCCCAAAACCAAAAGGTTTTACAATTATCTTTTTCAAAAACGTATAAATTATATACTTTGAAACTTAAAATAAGAATTTTACATTTTACTGGAAATTATTTTTACTTTTATCTTTAAAAAATTCTAAGTGTTCTGCTAAGTTATAACAGTGTAACACGAAATATTTATAAAATCTTTTAAGTTTAAACAAAGTTCATAACTCAATGCTTTACAAATTTTCCTTCGCGTAAAGGTGTATACGCTTTTACATTTAATCATAGGTAAGAGTAAAAATAGAGACATTTGAAATTTTCACAAACCATATCTTACGATGGAGTGAAAAATTAATCTTTCCTTTCATGCTCAAATAATAGATTTATCCTACAAGCTTTGCAGTATTTTTCCAAAATCTATAATACAATGAAAAATGCAAAGAAATGGAGAACTGATGACAGTTTTTTCAACAGAACATTACGATAACCAAAGAATCCTTAGAAAATCTATTTATTTCCTTTCAAAAAATAACTCTTTCAATTTTTATGAAATGGGAAATGACATAATCGTTTCGAAGGTTCATTTTTTAAGCCAAAACATTTCTAATAACAATAGTATCTAATGTCAAATGCTGTTTATATGCTGAATTAATCATTTTCGCATATTTCTCGGGTTGTAACTGGCGTCGAAGAAAGGCACCATTGTTTTCGAATGTGCGAAATTAGTTGCGGCCCGTACATAAATCAATAATAGGAAGTAACTCATACAATTGTAACGTAAATAGCGCACTTGCCACAATTACCTCAAATCTACGAAAAAGAAAGGTTTAGTATTGACGTATTTATTTAGAAAGCATGTTTTTTTGCGTATTTACGAATTATTATATTGCCTTTAAATAATCACCAATAGTAAAAATATTATTTACAAAAATACTATTACAACAAAATTTAATTATATCTTTTTAGAGTTTATGAAGTTATATCAAAAGATTTCTCAAAATAGCTGGAATTGTTCCGTTTTTTTTTTAATTTGGAATCAAGAAGTATTCATTCACTATTTCTTTTTTAAAATAGCTGTGGCAATAAAATTCCCAAATATATATATATAAACACGTAGTGTATTTGAACCATTTAATAATACTGATCTAATGATTTTTCTATTATATGTCTAAATATAGAATGCATTAAATTTACTATTATTTTTCCTATTTTGAAATTTTATTTTATTATAATGTTATTTGTATCTTTAATATTAACAATATGTGATTGTAAACTCTTCGTTAATGCTTGTATGACTGATTTTCTCTGTCCATCAAAAATATTTTCAGATTGTATTGTACACGAGAAGGAATATGTTAAAATGTCCATCGCTGTGCTCCACGTGCGATAGTTTTCTTAAACGGACAACATTAGTTAAAGTAAATAATTCTTTAAAGGCACATGAATTAACATTTTAGATAAATATAAATTAGAGGATTAATAATAAATTTAATATTCAAGTTGATACTTCATAAAAATTAAAAAATAAATTTTTCAATTTGGATACCCCGAATTGATGAAAGTTTCATCAACGTCAAATAAAACTGTTAGTTTTAACCTTATTGTGTTTTAAAATATGTCCGTTCAATGTCTAAAGCTTAAAATCAGGTTATGTCTAAAAAAGCAATATTTTCTCCCATATATATCATATACTATTCTACAACCGATAATGTTTCTTATAATACAACTTTTCTAGATGTTTAAAAGACAAAAGTAAATATATATATATATATATATATATATATATATATATATATATCACCTTATTTAAATATTTGAATCCGTAAAATTATATTTCAAATGGTGAAAACTTTCTTACTTAAAGCTAAGTGCAAGTAACATTCTCAAACTTCGCATTAAAACTGTTTTAACCATTAACAGTTTAGTTCATTCAGAAATAGTTTCAATGTTAAAATATTACATACCCTTAAGGAATTCTTTTCTGGCTACAGAAATGGGTTAATATAGATTAAGTGTTACAATTGATTTAATTATTCATGAAATCTTCTAAACAATATAAAATATCAATTAAAGTTTGCAGCCCTCGGATCTCGGTGTTTTATTTATTCCCGAAATCCCGGAATTTAATTTTTGTCTGAATTATATTTTAAAATTTTTCCCATCAAAATTTTCTAAGAATTTAATTCTTAAAAAATTATTTTTTTTATGAAATATGTACGTAGAATTTTTTTTTGTGTGCTATAAGTAAAAAATATTTATATATATATGCAGCTCTTATTTCTCGTATGGTAGAACGTCATACAGATCTAAGTGGCCAACTGTAATACTTACACATTAATATAAGGATCGTCTGAGGAATAGATTTTTTGTCACAGTTCCTTCTTCAATTAACCCTCTCGCGGACAGTAACTAATAGATCTAGCCACATATTGAAAAAAATTTTCTCCAAGCGGGTAGTGGATATTTAGTCTATCCACATACGTTAATTAAAGCCAAAACGCATAAAAATCAATACAGATGGCAGCACAATAACTTTTTTTTTGCATTTCATGTCCTCTGATGGGTATTTAAAAACAGTTTTTCTTGGTGTAAATCTACAAATTACATTTTGATTGCTATAAATAAAATTTCTAATCCTTGAAAAAAATTTCGTTATGTCTTAAATATACTTTTCTCTCATCTGAATGAATTAAGCAAAAGTGCAATCAAAAAAAGTTTTATTTAGGTTTTTGGAAAGCTTTTATATTTGGATAGAGGCTCTATCCATTGCCCACTTAGAACAGAGAATGATCTTGAAATTTTCACTCTTCCTCAAGAGAGTCAAAACAGAAAGTAATCTATACGGGAGATCCTCTGTTTGCAATACCAGAAAAGACGTTCATCTCTCCCAATGGCTGTGTCGGTCTCGCAAGGTACCATTGTGCCTTCAAGCAAATGGTCCTACTTACTTTGAAAAGTTTCAGAGTACATAGCTCATCAAATTTGTGAAATAACTAATTTAAATCCTCAAAAATATTACTTTATTCCTAACTTTTTATACTAAAATTAAATAAAATATAAAATGTGGATAGATACCATTTTCAATGTTTATTTTAGTAAGTATTCTACTAAGTACAATTATTCTATTATTTTTTTAATTTCACTTATACTTTGTATTTAATTGTTATTGAAATAGTTATGAACATAAATGTCAATTTTTCATAAAAAGTTTATTGTAATAGGATTCATTATTTCTGTCCTGAAAAGTAAATTAAATGTCTTAAGCGCGCAGTGGCTAAAACGTCTAGGCACCCGCCAGGAAAAAAACCCCTTGGTCAGGTATTTTTTTTGTGACTAAATAATGTTTATAGAGGATGAGGACATTACATTTAACAAGTACTTTATCACAGAAAAGTGTATTTTAGCTTTGTGCCCGTTAAAGGGTTAAATACTGTTAATTAATAGCAAACGTACTTGAAAGATTTCAGATACTTCAAATACCAATGCATTTCTAACTGCTCATGCAACTTCATTTTCTATTTCAAATAAGATAACACTTGAGATTGATTCACATTCTGATTCAATATCTGGGTCATTTTATACACAAAGACCATTAAGTGTAGCAGAACAAGACAAAACGTTATCAAAGAGGTATATGTGCACCAATGCAGTCTATTAGATTTGAGACACTGTCATCAAAAGTTCAAAGAGAAATATCTATTTTTTTGAAAATGGAGGGAGACGTGGTAACTACCTGAAAAGAACATACTCCTATTTAATGACAATAACATCTGCTAGTATAGAATCCGAACAAGTATGGCCGGACAATTTGTATCGAAAATAAGAAACCGTTGGAACGATGAAACGGTGTAAGAGCTGTGCTTTTTAAAAGTTTATTTACATAAACACAAGAAATGAAGATATATTTCTTAAATTTCATCATGCGCTATTTTTTTGTTGTTGTTGTTGAATTAAGTTATTTTTATTTATTCCTATAAAATTAATATTAAACCTATTTTTAACTATATTTTCAATTTTATTATGCAATTTGAACTATGCTAAAGTGTAAGTATTTTTAATAAATAGTCCAATCCTAATGCCGGGATTGAAAATATGGCACAGAATTGCAAGCCTTAATAGCAATTAGAACACATTAATGACTTTATATCATAAATTTTTCATTCCATCTAAATAAAAATATTAAAAAAAAATGCTTTAAGATCTTTCATGAGACCATAGAGGGCTGTTCTAAGTATACAAGGATCGATTTTGACAGCAAGTACTTACTTCTCGTATCCGAGCCAGGTGTCTTGGGTGTTTTAATGGGTGACAACATGCCATTTTTCTTCTTTGGAGATGTCGTCTTCTGAGGTTTCTGGGGCGATGGAGGAGTCTAAAAAGAAAAAAAACTTCATTTAAAGAACAGGCAGGACTCTCATAATTATGTTCTTGAGACACATAATTCTGAATTATTTTACTTTAGTTTTTTATAACAATATTAATATGGTTAGTATACGGCTACAATAATTGATTGTATGCAAATATATACTGCTAAATTATTAAGATTACTTTAAATATTGATTTTATTTCCAAGAAGAGAACATAGAAACAGAAGTTTATTTTGAAATATTAGATGCTTAAAATTATATTTCTTATGTATACGTTTCCTAAATGCTTATGTTAAAAAAAAACAACATAATTATGTTCCTGTAACAATAAGTGCTTCCATAATTTAATTTGAAATCATTATTTAAACACAAAACATTACAAATATACTTTTATATAAGCATTAAAAAAGAAAGTTCCTTAAAATATGTGTAAAACAAAAATTAATGAGAGAACTTTATTTTTCGTGTTTTGCACGTTACTTTCTTCTGTGCAATGGAATAAAAAATCTTATTTTTTTAACTTTAAAACTATTTTTGAAGTGTCTTGTGTGCCCTTACATTTTATAATATTTTTGGTGGGATATTAATATTTTGCTTAAACACAGCGAAGCTGAAATTCTCTAAGGTAACTATTAATTCCACAACAAATGTACTTTTAGAATTCCATCTTAAGTTAATTATTCCCCTCTAGTTCCTGAATTATTTGTTCATCTGAATATTACATGAAAACTTTACAAAACAGAATTCTAATTTTTTTTAAAATGCTCTGAAGAATTATTTTTATCTTCTAAAAATAACTTTTATTTTATTATGATCTGCATGCAAAATACAAGTAAGGTACAAAAACGATGAATAAGTGCTAACCTTATTATACCAAGAATTTTTTTTATTTTTATTTATTTATTTTTATAATAAAATAATTTGTAATTTCATGTATTCCACAGAAATGATTTTTTAATTCCTGAAGAGTAATTTTTATTAGTGCACATCCATTTTCATAAGATTATAGTGTCGGCGAACACAGTCACTTCTTTTCTCAAAATTAAAAATTACTTAATTATTTGAATATTAAAGAGAATCTTGTTGGATTAACTTAAAACCTTCTTATGGTAGATACTAAATTTAATTTACTTTAAATTATGTGAATCTCAAAGCATCACACGGAATAGTCATTAACACCAGTAAATCTTCGAAATCCATTTAATAGCAAAAAGGCTCCTTGGAAAATATTTAGTTGTAATATTACCCAAACATTACTCAGCCGAAAACATTTATCAATCTGTAATATAAATACAAGGAAAATAATAATTCTTTAAATTTAGAAAATTCAGCTCAAATTTTTTCATTTTCTATAAGCTGTAGATAATGAACTTGTTTACAAAACTAACGAATCGTTGAAAAAATTACATTAAAACTCTGCATAATTTTTGTTCTCAATATTTTGCTCACCTTTGAAATCGTAATGATTAAACGTAATTCGTGTAGAAGTTCAATGTTTTTTTATATTAACTTGCGTTTATCATTTTTATATAGCTGTTTTGTTGTAATTACTTATGCTTCGCTTTAGTCTCTCTTAAGAGTTAAATTTTATTGTAATATACAAATCATTAGTTTGAATTTTAAAAAAGAATAAAATAGAAATATCATATCGAGAAACATAACAAGAAAAGCTCATTATTTGTCATTGAAGAAATTTATAAATATTGTGAGGTAAACCCCAATACACTACTTGATATAAAATTAAATATAAAATTTTTAAGAAACATGTTTCAATAATAATTTAAGAATATTTTTAGCATCCATTATTAACACTAACTTAATTACGTAATTCATTCATTTCAATAACTCTTTTTCATGTACTAAAATTGCTTTATTGTTATTTTTTTGGCATAAAATCAAAATTTTACAAAATTTGTGAAAGTGATGATATTCAAGCTCGAATAAATTTTCTAAGCTCATTATTGTTATTAGTATTTATGTGTTTTTCTTTATATTTTAGCGAAGTGAAAAATGACAATCTTGACATCTAAGTTTCTATTTTAGCATACATATTGATACAACAAGAAAAACATCATTGTTAAATCATAATACACTGTATTGTAACTTAAGCATCAAAACAAGATTAAGTTCTATAATAAACTAAGTATGTAAGCTGATTTTGAATATTTACTCAATATGTATATCAATGAATTTTCTTAAAAAAATGCTTTAAATGTACAAAATTTATGACACATACTCTATTACATTTATTGAGCTTTTACGTATTACAAAATATCTATCAAATAATGTGTATTATTTTGTTTATGCTTCTCTTTAGTCTCTCTTAAGTTAAATTTTATTGTAATATACAAATCACATTAGTTTGAATTTAAAAAAATAAAACAGTAAATATTATATCGAGGAACATAACGAGAAAAGCTCATTATTTGTCGTTGAAGAAATTTATAAATTGTGAGGTAAACTTCAATACACTACTTGATGTAAAATTAAATATAAAATTTTTAGGAAACATGTTTCAATAATAATTTAAGAATATTTTTAGCATCCATTATTTCTCAAATTATTATCTTTTTTTAAATTTTGATTTGCATAATAAGTAGAAATCTTTTAAACTCATTGATTGTAACCATTTAATGGGAAAGTATTACAATAGTTTAAAAGTAATATTATTACACGAAGCATAAAAGCTTATTTACTATACTATTATTATTTAACTATTCAATTTTAGCTTCTTCCCATTTGGTTTAAAGTATTGGTTTTAAAATAAAATATTTTTAATAATAAGTTTGTTAAGAGAAATTATATCCGTCTTCTTTTGCTATGAACATCTGATTTTTAAATTAGTCTGAGACATACATTTTCATAAGAACTCAAAGTGTAAGAAAATCTGATCAATCGTAAATAAGTTCAAATGTTTTGAAGTTATTCAGACATTGCAATTGTTGATTTTAAACTATTGATTATCTCCTTAAAATTATTTAGGTAAATAATTGTCCGCCTGAATTATTTCTTTTTATTTACATTTTCTTTCCTTCGATTTTTACGTCAAGTTTTTGATCCCACACATACGGAGATAAAGAGAAAGAATATTTAGAAATATCCATCAGGTAAAACATTTTGATGCAGTGATTTATATATAAATTACTGTAAAATTTTAACCTCCGAGAATGACAGCCTTATTAAACTGTCAAAATATCTAGAAATATGACAATGTAATGGTTTTATAATTGAATCGGAAAATGTCATTTCTCTCTTAGAAGGGGTTATAAATACTTAAGAAAGAAAGTGGATGGTGGTAACCATTTCTCAGGAAGAAGAACATTTATTTTCAGCCATTTTATAAATGATTTTGTAGTATGACTTGTGGTGTACAGTCTTGGTGAAAAACAAAGCTTTTCTGACTTTTACACTTCTTGATAATAAACTCCAAAACTTTATTATGATAATATTTGGCATCGATTATAGTTTTTTATTCGATAAAATTTTTTTTGTAAGCCTTGAGAGGACATTCGCATCTATACCATAACACCTGACGACTAACTTGCCTTTTGCAAAACAGCTGAGTCTTTTTGATCATTTTCGTTTGAAATATATTGTATCTTCATTTTGACAGATGTGAATGACCTATGAAAACAGAGCTTCATCCAAAGTTATCGACGTTTCGTATCTACCTTTGCGTAACATTAAAAACAAAAGTCAAGAATATTTTCTTAGTTTTTCTAGGGTCTGAAGACATTTGATGACATGCTGGTTTATTCACATTTTTAAAGTAAATTTTCTTTATCCAACGACAAATTGTCAATTGCAATAACTGTAGTTTCTTTGCTAAAGTTATTTCAGGCAGAGGAATTTTTACAGATTATTAAGTCTTTTCAGCTTCTTTTTTTTTCTTTTTCACCGATGACTTTCTTTCGTCTGCATTTTTTCCCCTGGAGCTTTTGATTGCCAGCCAAATTATATTTCCTTTGAAAGTAATCCATTCAAAGTAATCCATTAGAAAAGTGTCTTTTCTGATTTTTAAATGCTTTATTTATAACAGAATTTGAGCAAACATCTTTCAAAAGATTTAAAATTTCGTATCGGTTTTGAGGAGCTAATTTTGGAGCCCAAAATTACTTACGCAAAAATAGTTAGATTGGTTATTTAAAAGTTTCGTTTTTAAAATATAACTGATAGTAGAGCAATTAACATTTACCATAAATTGTTATATGCTTTTAAATTTGGCCACACTAATTTTGAATCTACCTGTATAGCATTTTTTTTCATATGAAGTAGCTGTTAGTATAATAATTTCTTTTTCACAGCAGACACACTGGATTCTAAATTATAAAATGTTATTGAAAATAATTTTAGAAGGTAAAAGTGGAATTAAGAGACTTTTTATGTCACTTATAACATTCAAGTGTGTGGCTTTATATATTGCATTGAGAATAGTATACATGGGTCTGGTAAATAATAAATCATCTATATTGAAAACGAAGCATACACTCATGTTCATACACTCATGTTCATAACAAGCTTACTATTGTTGTTAAATTCCAGGTTGTTTCTAACTTACTATTATTTACCTTATGATAAAATGTTTTAAGCTTTTGTTTTAATTCTAATTTCAAACATGAATTTGTCTGATTTGTTAAACTTTGCTCCAAAATTCAATTTCCACAAACACGAAGTCAAGTACTACTTTTCCGATGTAAGCGGGCAGATTTGGGAAAAGCTGAGCTAATCCAATAATTTTTTTCAAAACTTATTATGCTTGATATCTTGGGAAAAATTTCATTTATTCAACAATTGTGAATAATGTTAAATGTGAATTAGATGAATACTATTTTTTGCAATATGGAAATCGACTTGGTAAGGGAATGAAGTAATGCTGTATCGAATAGAGATCCATGAAGTACCATGTGGGTTTGGGTTTAAAAAACACACATATACTCTCATGTACATTCTGTCACAAATATATATATATATATATATATATATATATGTGTGTGTGTGTGTGTGTAAGGATAATTAAGTTAGATTAAAAATTAAATTCCCTATCTAGCAATTCACTTTTAAATGTTCTCTTCACCTTGTCAAGTATAAAACTAATCACCCATTTATTTCTTCCGAACATATGACCTAGCCAATAAACATGTCTAATTCCAGATCGTTATATTTAATAGCCCTATATGTCAGCATTAACTTTCAAGAGCACTCATGAACGCCGCGATCGGTGTTTTAAGTGTTTAACCCACTTAAGATTATTCGGTGGCGTTCTTTTTTCTCTCTCTGCTTCTTGCGTTAGAAGAGATGTACTCATTCTAGAATAAAGACCTTTTTTAAAACTAAGTCTGTTTCTGACTCTAAAATCATGTCATATATATTAGCTACTATCATGAAACTTGACATGTATTTAGTGCATGAAGAGATAAGCAAATTATTACCAATTCAGAGGAATGGATTGTTTTATAAAGAAGATATGTTAGAGGAAAATGGTTAGAAATCAGTGGTAAATGAACCCCCATCTTGCATCTGTACAAGTCTAAACACGGCGTGACATCGAATCATTGAGGTCACCTATGATCTCCTGTAGAAGACCATGCCATAATCTTTGCAACTGGGAAGTCAAGTCACGAGTATTATAAGACAGCTAAACTTGCTTTCCAAACACGTCCCAAAGTGGCTCTATTGGTGAGAGTTCTTGTGACTTGGTGAACCATGGAAGTACGTCATATCCTTGAAGAAATTGCTGGGAGAGTGTCTAAATATGTGGGCGGACGTTATCTTGCCTTTAAATGACACCTGGGACACATGAGAGCATAAACAGCACCACTGGCGTTAAAATTACTTCCACGTGCCATCAACATGCGTTGAAGGATAGCTACAGGTGATCGTGTGTCCACAGAAAATCGCTCTCCACACTATCAGAAATCGTATAATAACCGTAGGCCTCTTGAAAAAATTAATTCCCGAATCGGACCAGTGGCTTGGCCGCATATACACGCTTAGGCACTGGTCATCAGCAATGAAACTGAATCAAGATTCATGCTAAAGACCACACGCCTCCAGTTGTGACACTCCAGTTTGAACAAGGTCGGTAAAAATTTAATCGACACTTCCTATGTTGTGGAATAAGTTGCAGGCATCTTATGGCCATCGGCTCCTTATACCTGCCTACGTCGTTTAGTCTTTAGTCGTTTCCGAATGGTCTCTCTCGATGCTACCGGATATTTTGGTGGAGATAAACGGCACCGAACCGATTCTAGCGATGTTGTTGGTGAGGAGGGGGCTGATGTTATGATTGCACGATAGTTACACACATTTGTGCTCCTGGGATGCCTGACCTTCCACCATGGTAGACTTTTCTTTCTGTGAGACGTTGTTGCCAACACCTAGCAATTATCATATCGCTCAGATAGAGGTGGAGGCCAGTATGCCTGTTGGACCAACCAGCTCATCTGAGGCCTGCTGTACCCCCCTACGTCCCACAGTCCTTCAATTGCTCGTACTATCGCCTGCATCTCTATACGTAATAAAGTCCTTCCAAGTCGACAGATTTGCTTGAATAAACCTATAGCGCGATCAATTATGCTAGTAAACTCTCTCAGCTACGCATCTCATAATCGCATAGCGAGCAAACCCTTGTCTCATTCCCGTCGAAATTTTAATCATTAGCCCCTCATTAGCCATCTCTTGCCAGACTGCATTCCTGCTAAGTTTCGTGATATTAGCTCGATTTTTTTCTGGGTGCATATAATCTAATGATGGAGTGTATATATGAATGCATATGTATGCTCACACCTGCTGTAGGGAGGGGGTGACAAGAAAGAATAATTTCATGAGAATAAAGTCACCTTAAACGTATAATACATATGTATTGAAAAGCGCTTTATTAAATTATTTATTTTTTTGCTTATGAAATTTATTCTTAAAATAGAGTTAATTTCCAAATTCAGAAAAAAAATGGAGAATTGTGAGCAGAATACAAATTAAATAAATGGCTCAACTTACTTAGACACATAGATGACAATTAAGGTACATTTTTTAAAAATTTCTTTGAACTTCATGCAAATTATATAGCAAGAAAAAATAGAGTGGAAAAATGTAAAGTAATGCTTCAAACGCTATGAGGGGTACTAACATTAGCTTCATTAATTAGCATTAGTTATTAATTATATACAAACAAATTCTGTTTTGAAAAACAACAAAGAGATGAATCAACTATTTCAAAGTACTTTTTATTTACAGTTTAATCTTTTGACTCATTTTTCATGCGACGTAATTAATTTTGTATCTTTTTTTTAAAAACTTGTATCTTTTTTTTTAAAACTTGTATCTTTTATTTTCAGAAAAAAATATTTTAACTAGGTATTTTGCATTTTCCCTCTTATCTCTGTACACCTTTATTATTATTTATTTATCTCTGGAAACTTTTTAATGATTATGGCTTCTAATTATATCTTATTATTTTCAACGTGATGTATCAATTTAAAACTTTAAAGCCTGTCCATTGTTTGAGTAAAAATATAAATATAAGGATATTAAAAATAATAATATAATGATAACTATGTTTTTTGCTGAAACTGTGAACAATATTGTATATTTTAATCATCGAATTCTCAAAAGACATCATTATACTGCTCAAAATGAGATAAATCTTTTCATGTAACGAAATTGAGTAAAATGATCCAAATTTATCCAAAGTATTGATTTCTGTTTTAT
This sequence comes from Trichonephila inaurata madagascariensis, assembly GCA_019973955.1. Classification (NCBI taxonomy): domain Eukaryota; kingdom Metazoa; phylum Arthropoda; class Arachnida; order Araneae; family Nephilidae; genus Trichonephila; species Trichonephila inaurata. The sequence continues at coordinate 36,133 of BMAV01019631.1, forward strand.
TTAAAAATGTAACAAATGTTTGACGTCAGACATAAAATTTTAACAGAAATATCACCAAGGAAATTTTATTAAAAAAAAAAAATGTAAATAATTTTCAAAACATCAGTATAATTTCTAATATGTTGTTCAGTTTAATATATTTTATTCGATACAGTTAAACGGAATTTTAATGTATTTAACTGTCTTTTACAATTTTGTATACTTTATTTTGTTAATGAATTATTTTACATAACCTTCACTAATTTAAAATTAAAATAAATGCATATTGAAATCTTAATTTTACACTAAAATAATAATAATTATATTTAAATTTGGAATATAATTCAATTGAAAATTCTAAAACATTTTTATCAGAAGTTTTAAATCTCTCTCAACACTAATTTTTTCTTTAAATATTCCCTTAGGTAAAACATTTTTATAGAAATGTACCTCGCGTGAAAAGATCCTAATAAATGAATATTCCAAGCCAACATTAAAAAGTATGAAATCACATACCCCACAATAGTACTAAAAGAGATTGAAAATTAGAAATTTATTTCTTAAAAACGATTAGTCTTATGCTTAAGCTAGTTTTAACATGCATTCATAAGCACAGGATTATTGCAGGTATTAAACTCCCTCAACTGAATATCGTTGTATTTCCCATATTCACCCCTGAGTTTGGATAATAGACACTACAAATCATGTTTTCGTGATTTTCTAAAAGAACAGTAAAGCATGTCAGTAAAAGTACTGGTACATATGATCTGTATAAAGAGAGTTTACGAACACAATTAAAAGTAATGAACAATTTAATACATCATAGTTCGACTTACGATCTTGCTGTAAAAAGGTCGTTTTACATATGAGTTAATACCAATATATTCTATTTTCCTTCCAAGTTTTTACGTAGAATGTCCCATACCTAAATCTTCCAATCCTAAGAACTATATATATCATAAAGGTAACTATTATCAGCAGATTAATGGATTGCCACAAGGTGGCCCCCTGCGAGCAACTGTCTTGCCAATTTATACTTACATTATTTTGAAAGTAGTTACATTAATAATTCTAAATTTTATATTTATCGTTATATAGATGATATAATCATTTTTGGCAAACAAGCCAATTTTATACCTAACATTAATTTTTATCCACAATATCTTAATTTAATACAGACAAATAATAACAACAATGAAGCAAATTTTCTTGACATACATGTCAAATTATATGAAAATGTAATAGTTTCTAATATTTATGATAAAAGAGAAGAATTTAATTTCAATATTATAAAAGTTCCTCATTGGGAAAGTAATGTACATGTTTCTACATTCAGAAATATTGTTATTAATTATGTACAACGTAATAAATTTCTTGTGTCAAAAAAATCAGACATTATAAATAACTATAAACATTTTACTAAATATTGCTTAAATCAGAAATGCCCAATTAATTTTATTAATAGTTGTATAAATAAAGCTATTCAAAATAGTTAGGATTAAAATTCTGAGATTGTGATAATAGTTTATAACTATAAACTTAAATATTTTATTGTTATAGTTATCTCCATAATCTAATATTAGATTAGAAATTACTTACTATTATTTTATTCATATTTACTCTGGTGTTATTATAGTTATGCTATAATATGCAACTCTTATTAATTTTTATTTACATTCTTTTTATTCTTTTGTTACGTGCTACATTTCAACCATTCTTTTGATTTAAATCTGTATTAGGGTATAGAATCTGGCAACAAATTAATGTTTGCCTTCAGATTTAGCGAGGGCTTTGCATTTGTAAGTACAATTCTTAGACAAGTTACCTCTATCTTGTAATGGATTTAGATATTCCTATCCATTATTTCCTATTGGTTTTTGCTCAGTGTTATTTACAAAAAAAGAGGGAAGGTTGGCTGGCCAAAAAACATGTTCAACCCCACTTTTA
>BMAV01019631.1:38158-72505 GCA_019973955.1 Trichonephila inaurata madagascariensis
TATATATATATATATATATATATATATATATGATAAGTCCCAGGCCTGCTGGTAAAATGAGGAGGACATCATCTCTATAATAACGTTTTAATTTTGCTTCAATCACATAAAATCCAACACGGCGGCCCTTTGGCACGCAACCGAGTAGAACAATAACAACCAATTCGGCAAGGAGTCACCAGCTAAGCCTTTTCGAGTATGCTTTCTTCTTCGTTAGTGCTCGTTCCACCTTTAAATAGGTTTTATTTATCCACAAATCCTTACGCGATTATAAAGAGTTCACTCTATTTTTATTTATTATTTACTTAATTTTGAAGCTAAACTTTTCAAACCTGAAATATATATATATATATATATATACTTAAATACATACATACAGGGTGATTTTAAATTAATAGGGCAAACTTTGGCGGGTGGTAGAGATAACTAAATCAAACAATTTTTGTACCGGAATTTATAGTCCGAAGTGCCGCGTTAAAGCACAAACAGAAAAAAAATAACAGATAAATGGAAACGTAAAATGTTCATTATCAGCACACTTAACGAGTGATTCGGTACAGAAAATGTTAAAACAGTATTTGAAATAGCATCCACCAACCGTTATGCTTGCTTGGCGACCTTTATGGTGTGATTGTCTGACAATATTGGCCGTAGTTGAAGGCAACAACGTGTTATGCCAGTTTTCTGTTGCACCACCAAAATCGGCATTTGCGCTTGAGATTTCAGTCATTGTGTGTGATTTTACAAACTGCGAAAAGCTAGACATGCATTTAATGTACGATGCTGCAAATCGTAACAGCAGAGCAGTGCTACGGAGGTATCAGGAACGCTTTCCAAGCAGACACCACAAAGTGTGTGAAAATGGCTCCTTTACTACCAGTACTGATGGAAGGAGTAGATCGAGGACTTCTCGACAAACAAACATGGAATAAGTCATTATCGACTATGTGGACGAAACACCCGGCACAAGTACAAGAGCTGTAGCATGTCGCCTACATGTCAGTCAACCAACCGTTTGAACAGTTTTACAGTTGGACTGTTGGTGGACGCAATTTGTAGAACTTTTTTAGCATTTTCTGTGCAGAATCACTTGTTAAGTATGCTGCTAACGAACGTTTTATGTTTCCATTAATGTGTTATTAACGCTGCACTTCCGACTATATATGTAAAAAAAAGTGTTTGCTTGAGTTTTTTTTGTCTACTACCCCTCAAAATTTGCTCTATGATTTTATGTTTCTTCTGTGTATATATATATATATATATATATATATGCATATACACTGAGGGGCAAAATTATTACAACCACTTCTTCGATACATTATTGGACATTTTTTTGCCCTTATTGCTGCATGGATTCTCCTTGACGTGGAATCAATAAGTTTATTGTTGCTGTTCTTAATTATTTCACCTGATTGACAATAACATCAGATCAAGGTCCACGAAATTCATCTTGGCGAAGGGCCAGATTTTTACGCCTGTCATTATCCTCAGCTTTGAGCACCATGCAGGTGACAGTACGGTTTTGCTTGGTATCAAAAAAGTTTAGTAGGGGGAATGAGGAATCTGAGACTATATCCATTGAATTGTATTTTCCATTATCTTCAGATTGAATGTTACTGGGTCCAGCAGCCTCTAATACCTTATTTGATTTTACCCACTAAATCTCAAGTTCATTGAGATCTAGTGACTGTGTAGGCCAATTAAGCAAGATTAAGTTTCTGTCTGGCTTCTCCAACCACCCGTGGGCAATGCTAGCTTTATGACAAAGAGCATTCTCTTGCTGAAGGCATCCATCCCCGTCAGGATACACCATTATAATAACAGTATATACTTGATCTGCGATAACACTTAAATATCCTTGGAGAAAGGAAACGTATCCCCTCAAGAAAACATCCTCCAAACCATAATATTATTTCTACCAGCTTGAAGAGTTATAACAATGTACATGAGGTCTATGCCTTTATTCTGCTTTTTACATCTTCGCACTCTACCATCTGTAATAGAATTTATTAGACCACATGACTCTTTTTCATTTGCTGTCCAATTCTTTAGTGAACTGGAGATGACTGCTCTTATTCATGTCCGACAGTAGAGATTTCCAAACAGATCGTTGGCTATAACAGCCTATACTTTGTAATGTGCAGCAAACAATTCGTTCTTAGACGTTCGCAGCTGCTTCTTGATTAAGATTCTCCGCAATTTGACGCGTTGTTGCTCATTCCTTGGTTTGCACAACTTACGCAATTCTGCTTTCTGAGCGAGCATTCAGTATCCTGTGGAAACTACAAACGTGACGTTGAAACCTTGTTTTCTTCTTGATAATCTTCTTTGAAAACATTAATAACTGCTGTTCACAAACAAGCTGCAGCCGTTTTTCTGGTACTAGTTCCGACGCTTCGAGCACTTTTGATCATCCGGTGTTCAAACTCAGCTACGTTTTCCCCCCATTTTTTTCGCAACAAAAACTGTGGAATTGATTCTTCATTATTTTTACATTCCTTTTTAATATAGCCTACTTGCTGTATAGTTGTAACAGCTTGAAGTTGTATTCAATCTCCGTATAAATGTCAAGTGGTCATCATAATTTGGCCACTTAGTGTGTACTATTGAATTACTGTCTCTCTGAAATATATCTGTCAATCAAAAAGCCTGTAAGCTATTGTTGTACTGTATTAAGCCAACAGATAATTAAATGAATGTAATCGAGCATTATTGTTCTTATATTTACATTTTTTTTTCTATTTCAAAAATTTCATAGGTAATATTAATTATCTAAAACAGAGATTCCCAAACTTTTTTTGTCTCATAGACCCCTTGCCATGTTTTTCGGTTTTGAATAGACCCCTCCTTACCTAATACTGAATTTTTGCAAATTTATTAACTTAAACGTCTTTTTGTCAGCTGATATAGAGCTACTTACTTTAAAAGATTTAAATTTCTAATTGCAGTGAAGTATATTATTTAAAACTTAAAAAAACATATGTTAATTAATTAAATTAAAATTTAATTATGACTTAGTTACTTATACATAAAATAACTGAGCAACAAACAATTGCTTTTAATGGCAGGGATGAATCTGGTCCTGCAATAATTAACTTTCATCATTTGGCATCAATCTTGTCAGATTTTTAACCCTATACTTCCTCCATCAGTAGTGAGAAGTCTTTTTTTTTCTCTTTTGGACATTGGCAACCTCGTTGAAGTTTCTTCTCACAAGGAAAAACAATTAAAAACTTTCTCGCGATACTCCATAATTCGGGATAAATAGCATGTATGCTTTTTTTAAGTCAAAATTTCTGAAATCCATTTCTAAACTTTACTTTAAGATCTTCATTAGTGCCCAATCCAATGTTCTTATTGTAATATGACTATAGTTGTTATTTTTTTAAAAGAGACTATGAATTTTAAGAGAGACTATAGTAATACAGTGGTATTACTGTAGTCAAAGCACTCTCAAACGTAGTTTAAAATTTTGCATTGAGGGCATTTAAATGCTGAACGTAGGATAAAACGTCATTTTCCAGGCACGTTGACTGTAAGTAAAAATTCGTGAGGTCCAATATTATACTCCTTTAGCCGGATTCTGGCAAGACACCCTGAAAGAATGGTCCTTGTTTAAATAAAATGAATGCTGTCACACGTTGCAACTGTGCAAATTAACCTCATTAAATTAAGCAAATAAATCTATGAAAACGGTAAAATCTGTTTTACACTTGATTAATTTTTTTTAATTTAAAGTCATGATCAGGTTTAATGAGAGCCACTATCACGTAAGCCCCCATTTACATCTCATGGACACCCAAATTAATTTCTCGCTAACGTATTCCCTTAAACGTCATAGACCCCTGGGGGTCCATACAGACCTCTTTGGGAATCACTGATCTAAAATTTTTTTTAAAAATTAATACTCAAGAATATGAGTACTATGTGTTTGTAATATTATTTCTAATCACACACACTCTCCTCCCTCCTTCGTACATTTCTCTCTATGTAGTTTCATACATATTTAACAAAGAAAAAGAAGTCTTTTTACTGCAATTAATTGGCATGTTTATTAGTAGTTAGAAGTTACATCACAAAGAACGTCTGGTTTTAGATTAAATTAAAGCTGGCAAGATAAATTAAGGTAATCAGTTTTTATTTAATAAGAAATGAAGATATGGACAAAAATTTCTTACCTTCAGAGGCTTTGGTGGAGAAGATATAGGAGAAACACCTGAAAAGAGAAGAAATACAATTTTTAGTTTCTACTAACATCAATACTGGAATAAAATATGTTTTTATAATATATGAAAAACAATAAATTAAAAAATAATGGGTAAGAAAAGTATGAACTTTTTTTTCTAACAGATGCACAATATTTTTAAAATGTAGTAGGCAAAATCGTCTACGTTTTGTTTTAACTTCGTCTTCTGCGTGAAAATTATTCAGAGTTAATTCATTCTAATATTCTGAGATGCTATCTTTCGTATTTTCAAAATAGTACTGCACAGTAATATTTTTCTTTCCTAAGTCGGTTAAGAACAAAGTACCTTCTATACTAAGAGTAATAACTCAACTTTTATCATACCGAAGACTTTTCTTTGCGGATTTTAGACGCGATAATCTGTTATCGTAGAACAAGAAATATTTTATCGAGCTCTGTTGCGCTTTTTTTAAATTTCTGAAAAAGGATATATTTTGCATGCAGTTAAATAAAAGTATTGACTAAATATATCATTTATTTCTAAAATTCTGTAAATGTATTAACTGTTCTATATAATTGTTGTTCTTACACATTCTAGACATTTCAAAGTAAACGTTGAGGGTCCCAAGGAGTAATGAAAATCCCTCAAAAAGCATTATGTGGAGATACAGTTGCAATTTTAATCTCTTTTCAGCGATTCTACCTTTGTGTGTACAATGTTATGAAAATAAGAACATTGTTCCTTATATAGTTTAAGCTTTTTGGTTCTCAATTTTGACTTTAATTCAAAAGAAGAAAACGTTTTACAACTACACTAAAAGTGGCATTATAATAAAAAATAATAATTATATGTTATTTCCAGCTTATAATAAAATATTTTTTAATTCATCGTTTCGTATATAAAGCTATATTACTTAGTAATAAAATATTTGTCCATAAGAATTTTATATGGGATGTAAAATATGCCCAATGCAGCGGAACTACACATATTTTAAGCATCTTATGGATGTTAGTTTCTACGATGACAAAAAAATTGGATCATGTATGTTAAGCAATATCACAAAAATTACCAGAAAAATACTTTTAAAATTTATGATACACCACATAATGTCATAGGATAATATTCTTACTATCATTGAGACAGAAAAGATTCGGCTACATTAAAGTAATGCCACTGCAGCTGTTAATATAGAGTGTGCATATAAAGCGATAAACGTTCCTGCTAGCTATCAGAACTGTTTATGACTAGAGTTTGTAAATTGTATCGTAATATTTGTTGTTGTCAATAACTTAGGAAATGATTTAAAATAACAACATTATTTTCGGGTTCATTCGTGTTAAATTAAACTTGTACAAAGAAGGTATTATACAAAATAGAAAGTAATTTCACCTAAGATGAGACTCCTCTTAGTTTTAGCGTATGTTGTTTATATAAATGTATAAAAATGCTTGTAAACTCCCAGAGATATTTATGATTGCTTAATCCAAAGTAATGGTGACTTAACCGATTTTCAAATTTTTAAAGTTAGATATGAAGTTTATACTTCAAAGAAGATCATTGTAAGAGTGTATTATGAATTTTAAATCTCAGCAAAATGTTCGCTTTAGAACACCAAATATTAAACAGTAATATAAGATTAATTTTCCTTAAAGTCAATTCCTACTTAGGTTGACAAAGAAAAACTTTATTTTAGTTACTTTTATTAAATAATTACAGTTAATATAAATATGTCTATACATACGACAGAATCACAATATTTAGGGACAAAAAACTTTTTTTAAATTAACATTAAAAATGCTTAACGACATTAAATTTGTAATTACATTTTTTAATAAAATGTGAACTTTATGGGTAAGAATTTTTTTAAAATCAGTGTAACAGAAATGCTGACGTCAAACTAGTATATGATTTTATTCAGGTGTTAAATTTTTATCACAAATTTAACAAAAGCTGTTTTATCCGATAGTAGTTCCATCTAGAGGAATAATATCTACTGAAATATATCTCTAAAACTATAATCAATTAATTATATTTAATTCATGAATTCATATTGGAAAAACTGTATTAGCATCAAGTGTCATCCACTACAAATTTAAAAAAATATAATTGAACGCGAGTGGATAAATAAAAAGTATTTTGTTGACGATTGAAAATTTGAACACAATATATAAGTATACAAAAGGAAATTTTTAATTAATATTTGGAATTTAAAAAAAAAAAAAAAAACCTGGGTGAACTTATACATCGTTTGTTCTCAAGAATACTTTAACAATTCAAAGAAAAATTTAAGTGCTCACTGCCAAATAAATCTCTCTGATGACTGTATCTTACAAAACTGGAGTTTTGCTTGGGTGAGACACACAGAGTGTGTATAAAAACTTATGGGGATTATATACAGAGTGACCAGGCTAAAAGTATCCAAAAGTTATGGCATATTATTACAGAACTACCCATCAGAATGTAATACACTGTTCATCCGTGGATTGGAAAACTCTCCGAGATTTTGTGGGTGTAGTCCAATTAGCCTCACGTGCGCGCATTATTCGGTAATCGCAGACGATAAACTTTTTACATTGATTTCATTATTAAGATGTTTCATATTAAAAGATGCAGCGCATACTTTGGTTAATGGAATTTAAATGTCACGTTTGTACAGCGATGTGTTCAAATAGAATGGAATGAATGAGTGTCGCTACTGGCTTGTCCAATACACTTATTGGCACTCCTACAAAATGAATCACGCACATGAAAAGCAGTGTCTTCTATCACAAAATCTTAAGGTTATTTGCAAAGTTAAGGTACCAAACTTCCCGTCTCTCTTAAAGATTTTCCCATTGGTGGATAGATTTTGATGTCGGAGGGCCAACATTTCATTCTGTTCGAACACGTTTGTACACGTGTGACTGATTTAAATTCCGTTAATCGAAGTATGCACTGCACCTTTTGCTGTGGGGTACACATTTTTATCAATGAAATCAGTGAAACAAGTTTATCTTTTGCGATTGTTAAATAACGTGCGCACGTGCGGCTCATCGGACTAGTCCCGAAAAATCTCGGAGGGTTTTTCAATCCATGAATGAACAGTTTATTACATTCTGATGGGTAGTTATACCATACTTTTGGTCACTTTAAGCCCGGACATCCTGTATATCAGATAGACTTAAACTTGAAAATAAATTAAATTAGCAACAATTATAAAATCGAAAAACTATCTAAAGCAAGCCTTTGTTGAAGTAAACTACTATCAACAAAAGCAATCATTTCAAGTAGAGCACAGTCAGTGTATTTTTTAAAGTAGACTTTTGGAGGGATTTAATTTAAAACGGAATTGTAATTATGCCAAAAAACTAATGACTATAAATGTAATGTATAAAGGACTATAGTGATAATTAACTGAACTCAGTGGTGCAACAGCCTATGAGGGCCATGGCCTACTGTGCTTATCTCAGTATACGCGACCTTAGGCGCTGGGGCGTATGTGCAGATGTTTCGGCCAAGTATTCAGTCTGACGCGAAACCCCCAGTGTTCAGTTCCTAAGCCAGCTTGGTACTCATTTATCAATCCACTGAACGCCGGACTTGTGGCGTGGAAGCGTGATACACTACCTCTCAGCCACTGGACTTCATACTGATAATTAAATATAAATAATATTTATTGTATGATGCATATAAAAAATGTACTATGCACTTTTATGCAATCTCCAAAATGAACACGAAGAACAAATTGTCAGAGATAAAGTTAAAACACATACTGCCATGTGGCAAAGATTTGCATTAAGACTGAATTTTTAAGTGCAAAAGAAAACTACTTTGAAGTTTATTTAATTACATGTATGTCTTTATTGAAGATCTTAAACATAATCTTAACAATCTTTCCATTTGAACAAAAATATCAGTCCTAATCGGTTATAAAGACTATAAAACCAAATATAGCAATGCTTAGAAAACAAGCCTAAATCTGATTAATACCAGTTGCTGACATAAATAAAGGCAGTTTTTTTTAAATACTGTCTATATTTGTTAGGCAAGAAATGAAGATGTAATTTCATTGTCTATCAAAAAAATGAAATCAGTGTGAAAAGTTTATCATCTGCGATTACCAAATAATGCGCGCTCATGTCGCTTCTGATGGATAGTTCCGTGATAATAAGGCATTACTTTTGGATAATTTTAGTCCGGACACTATGTAGACAAAAGCACCATGGTGTAATTTTTAATTTAAAAATTTAGAATCTGTTGGTTTATGACTCCATCCCTCCACCCCCTATATATATATATATATATATATTTACCTATATATTCCTATATATCTATTGCCCCTTATATGGTAAATTAAATCGAATCGTGTTTCAGATTGTATTGCGCAGATGTTTCGCAAATTCACATAAACTTAAGGGTCCAATTAAACTTCAGGGAAATGTACTGGGTGGTGGGATGTGTTTTTAATGAAATAGGGTTATATTAGTTGAAAATTTTAGATGCAAACGCCTTGTTATGTATAACTTTATTAATTTATATGATTAGCGTTTACTAATCAGATAAGCTAAATAAGGTTAGCTAAGTATTTAGTTTGTAATATTATTTCCTTCAAAATTCGAACGTTCATATTTCTGTATAACTAAGAGGTATTAAGTGCTTATTTTTCATTGACGAATTTAAAAAAAAGTTGAAATTAGATTCAATTACCGTAAAATCCGGCATATAATGCGCCCCTATACTTTCAAGCTACAATTTTTATATATAACTTTTAGGTATATTCGCCGTATAACACTCACCCCCTTTTTTATGAAGAACTTGAAATGTACGTGCGTAATTCTCTTATGTTTTGAAGTCATTTATTCGAGATATTGTCCCAGGCTTTTGAAAAAACTGTGTATATCTAAAACTACCACCCTTTAAGTTCATAAGGAATGTCCTTTATTATAAATAAATAATATTGCGATCAATGCAAAAGTTTTTTTTTCTATACTCATGTATTTTTATTTTTAAAGATTTCACTTTTATACCAGGCATATAACACGCACCCGTAAATTTCTATCTTATTTTTTGTGTTCAAAATGAACTTTATACTCTGGATTTTACTGTACTGTTTGTAAGGAAATAATTAGAGAGAGCAAAGTTATTATTAACTATTAAAACTTTTACAATTATTAAATCCTTTAGGAAAATTTTTTCTGTAAGGAATGAACACATTAAAGGACTTTTATTCCTACTATTAATTTATTCCAGAAATTTTTTAAAAGTTATTAGATAAAGAAAACAGATAAAACAAATATTGATCTTTTTTAGGAATTTTAGTAAAAAAAAATATTTACCATAAGCACAAAAAAAATATTTAATATTACTCTCCACAAAATAAAAGAAAGGAATTTTTTAAAAGTTATTAGAAAGAAAACAGATAAAACAAATATTGATCTTTTTTAGGAATTTTAGTAAAAAAAAATATTTACCATAAACAAAAAAATTATGTAATATTACTCTCCAGAAAATAAAAGAAAGGAATTTTTTAAAAGTTATTAGATAAAGAAAACAGATAAAACAAATATTGATCTTTTTTAGGAAATTTAGTAAAAAAAATATTTACCATAAACAAAAAAAAATATTTAATATTGCTCTCCACAAAATAAAAGAAAGAAATTTTTTAAAAGTTATTAGATAAAGAAAACAGATAAAACAAATATTGATCTTTTTTAGGAATTTTAGTAAAAAAAAAATATTTACCATAAACAAAAAAAAATATTTAATATTACTCTCCAGAAAATAAAAGAAAGGAATTTTTTAAAAGTTATTAGATAAAGAAAACAGATAAAACAAATATTGATCTTTTTTAGGAATTTTAGTAAAAAAAAATATTTACCATATACAAAAAAAATTATTTAATATTACTCTCCACAAAATAAAAGAAAGGAATTTTTTAAAAGTTATTAGAAAGAAAACAGATAAAACAAATATTGATCTTTTTTAGGAATTTTAGTAAAAAAAAATATTTACCATATACAAAAAAAATTATTTAATATTACTCTCCACAAAATAAAAGAAAGGAATTTTTTAAAAGTTATTAGATAAAGAAAACAGATAAAACAAATATTGATCTTTTTTAGGAATTTTAGTAAAGAAAAATATTTACCATAAACAAAAAAAATATTTAATATTACTATCCACAAAATAAAAGAAAGGAATATTTTAATGATGATAATTAAAATTCTTCAGAAAATATGCTGGCTGATTTTGATAAATATAAATGTAAGATTTCTTCCAATTTTAAGATCTACTTTGAATCTTTAGAAAAAAAATAATAATTTAGAATTCTTTTAGTTTCAATCACACACTGATGTCCATTCTAAAATTTTATTTAATTTTGCTTTTAATTAACTTTTGTTTCAGGTACGGAATTCATTCAGATTTTTAATTAATCACATTTATTAGAAAATCAAAAACTTCTATAAGGCGATGATTTAATTACTAAAACCAAACATGAAAGTAATAATGATAAATATATTCACTAATGCTGGATAGGAGTTTATTAATTATTATTAAGATTACTGTTTTTATAAGAATAGCTATCTGTTTAATTACCTTCTATCAATAAATTAATTATGTTAGAAGAAAAGTTTTCATCACGAGAGATGAAATTGCTCTGGAAATAAAGATGAAAAATTTTACTAACTTTTCAGGAACAAAATCTTTCGATTTGTGCACAATCTATAAACTAGTCAAGTGCAAATTCAGTTTCTTAACAACTTTTAGCAAAGAACATATTTTAAATTTTCAAAAGTATTTAAGAATCTCAACCGCAACACTTAAATAATAAAAAACACTTTAAATCACGTAAAATTAATAGTGAGTTCTAGAATTTAAAACGGCAGTAGATTTGGAACTTTTTTTTGAAAGTTTTACACGAATTAACGAAAGAAAACCAAAGATTTTGACTCATTTATTTCTTAAAAGTAAATATCTTCGTTTAAACCATATTTAATTTAGAAACTGAGCATGAACTTCGTTTGACTCAAATTTAAAAATTTCGCTAAGTTACTTCACAAATTGGAAAATTCCTTAAGATTATGAAATGTACACTTTTTTAAAACTTTATAATCTTTTTATTATTATACAAGTGAAATGGGGAAATGTTGGGAATTATTTGAAATACAATCATGTGTAAAACATTATTTCGAAAATTTGGTGAAAACTTTTTTTCTTTGCAACAAGAAAATATAACTCAAGAAATGAGATTGGAACCTATCTTTTGAGATCTTGTTATTTTCAAAGGAAATGAGAAATGGTATAAAATGGGCTCTTAGAAATAAAACTTATGGGATTAAAAAAAGAAAAAAGTATAAAAATAAATAAATAAATAAAACCGTAAAAAAGTACAAGAACAACTACACCAAATTGCGAATTTCTTTTTTAGCTGAACAAGCATAAGTTAAACAAATAAAAATTAAGATGTTTGAAAATAAATTAAAAAAATGTTATTCTCTCATATAGGTTTGTTATTGTACTTACGATACATTCAAAATTGAAGGATGTATTAAAATAAAATGACCTAAAATATTACGAACTGTTTCCTCTAAATTTTTTTATGAACAATTTTTCAGTAAGTATCTGCACAACTAATTTACAAGATTATTTTTTCTAAATTAAAAATATATTAATATAACCGTCTTGAAAATATGTTTCCTAACAATATTTAAAATATGAATAAGTTATTAAACTTAATCATATATATTCTCTTTTCCATAAAATTTGAATTATTCTTCATTTTAAATAATTTATTAATTATTCTTTCAATTCATCATAATATTTTTTAATGTTAATTTGTCTTAAAATATTTGTTGTTTGTGGAAAATTTTTTAATATTACAATGTATTTCCTACTAAAGAATAAAGTAACACATTAATATGACATTTTATAAATACCTTGAGAGATAACTTAATGTAATTTACACCACTCAAAACATATACAAGAAAACTCCATGAAAATAAGATATATCAAAGCCAAACTTGTTAGAGAAACAGCCAACATAGCCAAAAAAAAAAAAAACAAGATTTATCAAAGCCAAATTTATGCGACAAATAACATAAAATAATAGAGCCATAGGATTAAAATAAGCATCGCTTCACTTGTAAAAAAGGATTATTTTAAGAGGGCGCTACGTGTCTGTCAATAATTACTGCGACACAATTGTGTTCTTGTAGTACATCAGCTCATGAAGTTTCTACAAGCTTCGAAAATTCACTAGGTATTAGTGAGAGAAGTAATTGTTTGCCAATCATCAGCCACATGTATCCGATGGGGAATATATTGGGAGAATGTGAGAGTAAAAGTAGTAGTGCTTGATGGAATAAAAAAACTATTAAAATTTTTTTGCCATGTGTGCTCAACATTTTCCTGTTGATGGTTCGCCAGTATACCTCTAGATAAATTAAAATAGTAGATCCCAAAATTGAGAAATGCAATTGTGGCAATAGAATGCATAAGAAATGCGTCATAAGAAGAGAATATAAAATCCACTAGCACCCCAAACCATATTTCCAAAATAATGATACATATTGCAAGAGTAATGCAATTTCGCTGCTATGTCACCAATCTCGGACATGCTCTGCACAGTTTTTAGAAGGGATCGTGCGAGGTTCATTCGGAAAACAATGATGTTTTATTCGTTTCGCCAACCTCATCGTTCAGCACACCAATGCAGTATCTTATCTAAGACTATTGCAGTAACAAACATCTTGTTGAAATTCTCCTCCAAACAATGATAAAATTACAGGCTAGCATAAATTACTGCTGAACAGACCCTTATTCTTTCGTTCGATTCGTCATCGTCAAGTGTGCAACCTGTCTAATGTTGAGTGAAGGGAGAAGATTGATACAATCCTTCACGTCAGTCAATTCACCCCTCCTGCACCCATCGATTCCATATGCTCATTACTGTGACTTGTCTTCAGCCCATAAAAGCATTTGCTTCTCGGAAATAGTTCTCAATTTCTATAGCCACAATTCGTACTATTTACTTAAATGTATTCGATTAACTTCCATAATCTTCGAAAATGTATACAGTTATTTCAATGGAAAAGGAAAAAAAAAACAATTAGAAAAAGAAAGGAAAAAAGAAATCAGACCAAGAAAGCACAATTTTAGAACGTAAAACTTGCTTTGTGCTCCCCCGTTGTACGTTGCTTTAGGTAGCTCACCTGACTTGCATGTGGACATCAATACAAATTTTGTTAATACCTTGCCGAGTTCTGCTCGTATTGCAAATTGTGTGTGCCTGCCAACTGGATATCTCTTCCATAGTGTTATATTTTAGATGGTCAGCATTGAATTTAAAAAGCTGTAACATTCATCGTTTTTCTTCAATTTATGAATAGAAATATATGCTGTACAAATATTATTTTTCAGAGTTCTGCTAACAATTGTTAGTTAAGAAAAATAAAATATTATCTTTAAAAATATAGGAAATAGAGCTGACTTTACCACGGTAATTTGACTGATTTTACATGAATTTTACATCTTAACTTTTCTATTGCACAAAAATTATTTAAAAGCACTAAACTTAGACTTAAGGATGTTTTTGATGTTCTAATATTTTTATCTGATGTTTTGGCTAAATGTCTCCTTTTGTTATATGAACTAAGGCAAATAGTCTAAGCAAAAATTGATATTTTAGACATTTATATCAATTCGCTTTTAATTAAGAATTATAATTATCCTTAATCCCGTAGGATCTATTCCAGGGGTAGCCAAAGTTTTTGGGAAGAATGCCACTATCTGATAAAAAAATTATGCATACAACTTCCATCTTTTTCAACAAACAAACAAATTTGAAATTGAGAAAAATTGTTACTTATAGGCTTATTATGGGATTTTTACCAAATTAGCATATTTTTTTCAAGCAAGTCTAAGTAGAGGAGATTTAAAAATATTATAATAATTAATTACCGAAGTAAACACTTAGATTTTATTATTAAAAAACTGTTTACAACTTTTTAAATAAAATCAATTGGAATATTGGTAGGTAACAATAAATACCTAGCAGAGAAACTGAAAAACATTTGTGTAAAGATACGCCTTTTCTTTTTTTTGCATTATTTTGAAAAATCATCAAACCTTACCCTAAATAAATCCTGTAAAATGGATATTAAGCCTTTAAATCTAGCGTAGTTTGGAACATTTTCAACTTTGGTTGGTAGTTTCTGCACTAAAGAGTAATAAGGTTTTTTATTTCTCTAAAATCGAGACACAAAAAGCAAAAGATTGTTCACAATCTATGTATCATCTCAATTAGGGTAGGAAAAGTACAATTTTTTTCCTTGTATTGCTCAATTTAAATTATTTTAATGCCCCAAAACATCCGTAAGAAAAGCTTAATATCATAGTCAATCTTCATTCTAGAGTAGCAAGCACTCACTGGGCAGTTAATTGTTTCATTCCAGATATTTTTTAAAAGACGTTCCCTCAAACTCCAAAATCGCGTGAATGCGCCAGAGGAAAGCCAGTACATACAACAATGGAGAAATAATCTGAACATAATATATATATAGTTTTCCATTGTAATTCAATTAAGTGTATTTATAACATAAGTTTTGAGGATTCCCCCCCCTTTTTTTTATCCAAGGCAACCGCATTTCACTAAAATTGTAAAAAAAAAAAAAAACCGTTATTTATTATTATTATTTCAATTTCCTAAAAATTTTCAATAATTTTTCGCGTGCCACTGTTACAACTCTACCGTGCCGTGTATTGGCCACCCCAATGATTTTCCAGAGAAATCGAGAGAATGGTTCATTTGTTCTAAATATTCTACATAAAGAATGAAGAACAAGTTACTGATTTTTAAACGTATGTAAGAGTTATTTCTCATAATTTTTTTTATTAAAATAACAAATAACATAAACGAATTAAAAATTTTTCGTTAAATACCATGTTTGTGTGCTTCCTTGAATTTTTAGAAACCTTAATTTTAAGGAACTATTACTAAATACATATTCCTTTCAACTTTGTTTTGTTTATTCATATTCATAACAATAAAAGGCAATAAATCAAAGTTTTCTTAATAATTAAGAGTAATACTGTTAATAATTAACAAAAATACATAATAAGAAATAAAACTGTAAGGAACGTAAGAAGCTTGGGGCGAATTTAATTTTTGTAGTTGTATCTACCTTGCTTCTTTAATTTCAAAGCTATAATAATTCTTATCCTATAAATGAGACAAGAAAGCTCTGACCACATAAGCACTTACATTATCTAAATAATTATAAGTGCCAACACAGGTCCATTTAATAAATATAATGGCTGTTCTAGCTATTAAGCTTCTGAAAATATCAAAAATAAATAGAAGACAATTAAGAATTAAGTTGTAACACATTTTGTAACTAAAGCGAATGAAAGGTGTAAATTGTACTATTTCCAATGTGCAAGAGAGGAAACATTTTTTGATTGTTCTTATAATACTTAAAACAACGAAATTAAAACGTGTTAAAATTTCAATTTTTTAAAAAATAATCTGATTTTTGCCATTTAGATATATGAAATGAGCTACATTGCACAAAATGATGTACATGTATGAAGAGTTAAATAAAATTGCATATTTATAATCTAATCATTTAGTTTTCAATTATACCAGTATGTATTGTATTTTCTTTTTGTTCAAAATAGTAAGCTTTATTTTCTGTGGAATATTAAAAAACATAATATAACACAAAGAAAAAGAAGGCTATAACACGTATTCTTCCTTTAAAGTGAGAAGCATGTTAAAATTACACTGAGTTCGTGATTACTATGACTAAAACAAAATAAGTAAGACATTTGAAAAAATATAGAGATGAGTTTTCTGCATAAATAAAACTGAAAATTAATATTGTTTATTTCTATATGTTTGTGCTTCTTAAATGTAAAATTTGACAAGAAATATTATCACAAGATTTGTGTGTGTGAGTGTGTGGAAACAAGTATGGGAGATAAAATGTTGCCTCATTTCTGTTTCTACTTAAATAAATTGTTTTTCTTACGTACTGTTTACTTGTTATGACTAAGAGCGGAATAAAATTTTATTATATGATATTTAATATTCAAAAGGCTCATGAAATGTGTTTTTCTTAAAAATTAAAATACAATGCCTTAAGAGCATGCATTATTTGAGATTTTTATTTCCGAAACGGAAGTCATCTTCCTCGAAATTATGCTGTAAAAGTTAGCAAATATTTGGTTAAACTAATGCTTTTCCGAAATGTCAACACTAGTAAAAATGAGGTATTAAAGTTAATTTAGCGTTAAAATCTCGATTTTTAAAGGAAATTATGTGTTTTAAAGCCCATAATTTAATTTGTGGCCTTCGAAATAAAATATTTCAACTAGTAAACTCTGATTCATAATTTATATTGTTATATGAATTGAAAATGGTAAAAATTCGGCTATTTTTATATCTTTGCTTTTAAATAATGTTGCTATCATAGAATTAAATTGTGCATTTTAATTCCAAAAAACAAGATTTCCCATTATATTATCTTTAGAGTTAATAAAACTGCATAAGTATAATTTTTATTATGCAGAATAAATAAGCTATTTTCACATAAGTAGAAGACAGCAACGGGAGTTAGAAAAGAAGTATAAAACGTGCATTGGCTTATAACAAATTTAGATAGAAAAATATTTGTTTATATTACTATCAGAGTAAATTTAAAATGTTCTAAATCAGTAAGAGATTCATACATAAGTTGTAATAAGAAACTAAAAATGATTATTTCATGCAGCTTTTAAGTTGACTGAAAACCAAACTCCATGCATTTCATTATATACTAGGAATAATATGAATTGTACGCTTAAAATGTGCTGAATACTTAATGTATCCAAAACTATGCATTAATTGTAACAAATAGTTTTATCTATAACATATAAATAGTTTGAACAGTATTTAACTTGTACAGTATGTATTATAAAATTGAATACATTCAAAAGTACGTATTCTTTTAAATATAAATTACTAATGCTAAGATATTTGATACCTTTTTAAGTGCTTGAAAATAATATAATGCAAAAAGGAGAAGATTGTTTATTTCCTTAACTAGGCATGATTCTTATTTATATTATGGGGAAAAAGATAAAAAAAAATAGCAGAGACTTAATAAATAATGAATAAACTAAGGAATCAAGAGTAATATACAATTTATTACTCCTTTAAAAGGAAAATTACTTAAAAATTCCATTTCAGTAGTGTAATTCTTGTTCTTTTTAATCATAATCTACAAACGCTAATATAATAAAAATTAAAACTAGCTTCCAATATTTACTTCATTTTTGAACAAAGGTAAATTTACTCGGGTAGTATTCTTGTAAAATTTACATCCCTAAATTTACACTGATACGAACTCAGGTAATATTCCCAATTTTGGGGTACAAGTTAATAAGAAACTAGTAATAAATTTTTGTGAAAATAAGAGTTTTACGGAACAACGCATTTTTTATAATATTAAGTCAAGGTATATTTTCACTCTTTCGAATTCTGACACTAGCTACTAAATGCATTTACATACAAAACCGACCAAAATCTCTTCAATAATCGTGTAAAATAGAATGCAAAAGTATGTTACTACATTTTGTTCACATTCTTTTCAATTTTTAAAATTTGTCCTAGGGCTAAATATTTTATTTAAAGTACTGTCTGTAAACTAGGTATATGTGTTGTTGAGTTTCAGCAAAGGACATGTTTTTCTATACACTATTTCTTCCCATCACCATTGGAGAAATACCATTAGATGTTGACACATACCTTCATAAGGGGATATTCTTCCAACTGGCGGAAACCCTTTAACTCCCCATCCGTTGCTACTTTTGGGCGGCAGCCTTAGTTGAGGCAAAGATCCTATATGAGGAGAAATATCTGAAACTGAACCTCTCAAAATATTCCACAACGTTCAGCAGGTGCGATTCGTGCAGAAACCGAGTGCAAGTGCTCAAAGGCTTGATTAAGATGTTTCAGAAAAAAGGAAGAAATTCGTGCGTGAGAATAAATTTGATCCGTATGAGAGATGTGCGTAGAAACATGCCAAGAAGTATCAGATCTCAGTATGAGTTCCAGAAATGCAGAAAGTTATTGCAAAAATATGAAAAAATGTAAGATAATTCAATTAAAAGATGATAAATCTAAAAAGTGAAAGATATTTGAAAGAAAGTCATGCAGGCACATGAAATCCAAAATAGATTTTAAGCAAAAATACACAAACAAAAATATTCATGTGGACAAAAATACAAAATTGGAGATATAAAACTTAGTATTACTACTTAGCATTAAATTATACAACAAATGTATAATTTACAAATAATTGCATAATGATGAACTATCAATCAAATAATTTAATATAATTCAAAAAATAGGAATATGCAGCTCTTTAGTAAAACTAACATTTCATTGATAGAAATTTGTATTTTAAAATAAAAAAAAACGAAGGAAAATAAACATATGATTTATTTTTGGTGTTTAAAAAAGTTCAAAGACAATTTTTATCAGATTTAAAGCACTATTTCTATAAAACATTTATTTTTCTGTGTTTTCCATCATTTTATTTGTAATCAGAACTTCAGATTTCATTATTATATTCACACGTTATTCATAAAGATATTTATAAAGATATTCATTTCAATCAATTTAAAAATTTCGAAATGATTTTGTTTAAATAATGAATGACCTTATATTTGTCTCTAAAAAACGGAAATTTTTCCTTTGTATGTAAGGTCTTAAGATTACATATAATCAGAAAAGGACAATTATTGTAGTCAAACTAAGTGATTGGTTTGACTTTGTATTAATGGACGACATTGAAGTTTCATGAGACCTATTAGCGATGAACTTTGTAAATTTGAACCTCTGCCAAGTAACAAGGATAACATTTGCACCATTCTCGTAGCTACAACACTTCGCCAACGAGAGAACTTTAAGCTTCATTAGATCCAATGTGCATCAACTCGTCTATAGATTGGGTCTTCAATAGTGACAAGACAACACCGGCTTCGAGCTGGCTACCATGACCTCTCGACTACTGTGGTCCAAATTAAAAACCTCATTTACATTTCATTCACTTCTGTCATGCATGTGATTACATATTACATTTAACGAGTCTAATAAATCTTGTCATTATTCAATATATTAATGAGCATGCTTAGATAGAAAAGCTTGACATATATTGCATTTCATATTTAAAAATAAATTTATTTTCTTAGAGAAATGTCACAAGGAGAGAAATATATCCTATATTGTTAAATACGACACCAAAAAAATATTTGATATATTCAAGGATAAATCAAAACGTAAATGGACTTTAAAATGGATCTTTTCAAGGTCTGGCAACAGCGCTAGTATCCAGCGTTAAATGAAAGGTAGTCGGCAACACTTCTGTACATAGTGTCACTGATCTTCCCTCGTAGTAGTTGGGGTGTAGCAAACCCCTTTCAACTTGGCAGCTCCATTGCTGCGCCAGGGAGGAAAGGAGGGAGGTGATTCGCTTTCTGTACAATGTCAAACGCAAGAGGTCAATGAGTAAAAAAGCCGAGTCCTTTCAAAACATTTCGAAAGTCAATATGCATCAGCAAAAGGTGATGCTATCTGTTAGCTTGAATCTAAAAAAATCATTTTGGAGGGTTGAGCAGGGGGGTTTAACGGACAGCACAATAATTAACTCTGAAATGTTAAGTCATCAGATGGACAAAGGGAATGATTCACTTAAACAGAAAAGGCCAGAATTGATCAGCAGAAAAGGTCTAGTGTTCCAGCAAGATAATGCGAGACCTCATACCAGTTTGGTAATACTCTAAAAGCTTTTACAACTTGAATGGAAATATACTCTCAAATCCATATTCTCAAGGTATTCATATTCATGGTTGTTCCGGTCTTCACAAACATTTTTAGAAGATAAAACCTTTATTTCAAATAAGGAGGTCGAAAATCACCTGGATCAGTTTTTTTGCTAATAAAGAACAAAAATTTTATAAGCGTGGAATCATGCTACTGCCAGAAAGATGAGGCAAAATGTATTGAATCAGAAGAGACAATATATAATTTAATAAAATATTTAATCGTTATATGAAAATTGTCTTTCCTTTTCACAAAAATAGAAAATAAAAACGAAATTACTTTTTAAATAACTTAATAAAAGCTCTGTAGGATATCCTATTTCCATTTCGTATCTTCTGTTAAAGTTTCAGATCTCCTTCACATTTCTCTCAGTAACCATTTTAAAACATGTTTAATCAGTAAAGATTTCATTTTCGAATTTATCAAAGATGTATTTTTTAAATATGAAGGATAGTTTTTTCAATACGCATATTTACATCTTCTATGAAAAGAAAATTTCCCGACAGTACATTATGATAAAAAAAAATATGAAATAACTAATCATTCTTATCAATACTGATTTAGAAAATTTGTAGATGCGTTAAAGTAAACCTTCTGATGCGAAATCATTTTTATAATGAAATTCAGCTCATATAATAAAAGCAAAATTGTTCATGTCTTAGAAAATAATTGCATTTAAAATTCTTTTCAATTTAAAGACGTAATGAGTAAGTTACACTGGTGACCAAAATTTACAAGCAAACAAAACACATGAGCAAAAAGTTATGATTTTTCCATAATTTTACAAGGAATCTGCTAAGATACGTCTGGTGCTTATTGCATAAATATAATACTGTCTTAAAAATAAACAAAACTCAGTGGCATATAAAGGGAATGGGAGATGTTTTTATTGCTATCTATAACAAGAATGGTGTCAACAAAAAATTATCTGGACGAACGGGAGAAAACAATTCATTAAAAAGGATGTTATGTTCCATAACTTTAAGCGTTGCTTCACATTGTAGATACTCAGCTCCAGGTCATCGAACAGCTCTTTAGTTTTTGAACAGTCAGATTTCCATCCCTCAATGAGCATCTATGTCAGCTGCCTGATGTTCCCCCAGAGAATGCGATCGTGCCACTAGGCGTCTTCTCAAACCCTCCCACATATGCTCAATAGGACTTAAATCAGAAGAACACAATCCGTTATGCAGATACCTTTACTTTTTAGAATCTCTTGAACAGCATGTGATGTCAGCTGCAAAAACAAAATCTGATAAATGGTGCCTGGACGCAAGTTGAGGAAAATAACCACAATATTAAGTGAACCAACGTAAGTGAACCAACCTCTTTTGAATTAGAGTAAGGCTTTCTGCATTCATCATAATCACAAGCCAGGACCACCCAATGGTCTTTTCCTTTCTGTTAGTGGGATGAAACCCTGTCCCTGCTTGTTACCATATAAACTAGGACTAAGGATCTTTTGTCAGACTGAAACGCTTCTCACCGGTAAGAAGAAAGTAACTACACTGATGAGATTTTAAGTCTTTGCTTACATTAAACTGCACTGCAAAAGGTAGCCTCGAAGGACTGCTGTCATTAGTATACAGTTACCAGGATGGCACTCAAATAAGCCACCTTTATGAAGGCGTCAAGCCACAGTAAACTGAAAACGTATTGTCTGGTTGTTTTACGCAGCTGCTGAATAATGTTTCTTGATAAGTAGTTCCGATCACTTTCGGTCTTTGGAACGATATACCCGTCTTCACTTACCATTGTTTTTCTCGACCAACAAGCACCACCTTTACTTACTGTTGTACCTTTTATTTGAAGGGCTTTGTGTTGTGTGTGTGTGCCAGCTCTTTAAACTACACTTTTGTCATTTTCAAACACTTGTGCAACACTCGTCAAATTACGCCCCTCTTCAAGGTTTCAGATCTTCTACCACACGTAAAGGCATCATGATGAGTTTTTGTAGCCATTATAAACATATGATTTCACTTTCATTTTCACAAAATCTCTGGAAATGCACCTTTCTTTATTTCTTTTTAAGTTGTCTTGCACTCAACATGTTTGCGTGCCCTCACATTTCATTTGACGTTATGCTTCTAATAACTGCATACGTGACCCCTCCTATCTGATTCGGGTTTTCATTATACTGATCGTAAATAATAACTTGTCTTAAAATTCCATGTTGTATACTGAAAACTTGCTTTGTTGTTTAAGTTTTGTACACGTGTACATTTGATAGCGTTTTGAATGACAATTTAATTTATACAAAAATTCTAATGGGTATTGTTTTTCATAAAAAGCTTTTTTCAACCAAATATTATTAAATGTCAATGAATATTCACTTAAATATACTTGTTTTCCAGATAATATTAATCAGTTGAAATGTTCTGATTAATTATAGCAACATTGCCATGTGTTGTTCTGTGTGTATGATGAATTTCATTAACCATTTCTTGAAAAGTACTGTTGATAAAATGGCTGATTTCGCATGTCATTTTTTATGTTGAAAGTCAAGCATACTATAGCCAATGAAGTAATATCAATAATAGCAGAATATGTTTAGTACAAATAACTCATTATTAATTGGTATTTAAAAATTAGTTTTTACAGTCCATCGTTTTTCGAAATTCTGTAATTTTAAGCAAATATACTCAAATTCCCCCTTTTAACAATTATAATTTCTTAGTAATTTTCGAACAAACAGAATAGAACCATTATGATTTCATTGACAAATAATCTACTATTCTAATTATTTACACTACACATTTTAAAATTAAAATCAATATGAATCTATGTAGACATTTTTTTTGGAATCAACAACAGCTCTAAATGCATATCCTGTTTGTGCACTACATGATATTGAAAATGTAATATCAAAAATGAGAGTTCATAAAAATACTCAAATTTTGGGATATATATACCTTATTGAGTAATGCAAGTGATATGGAATTCTCATCTCTCCAGGATCACTTTGAATATGATATAAACTTTCAGAAGAAAAAATGTATATGCTGCTATTTTTGCCAGGCAAATCATTGTGTATGTATTTTTCTTGTTTCAGAGGGCACATCTAATAGAAAATAACGCGAGGTTACCGCCTATGGAAGCAGATGCAGAAAACAAACGATTCTATGAGAGGCATGGTGGTTTGAAGGAAAAGGGAAGTTTGAATCGTAAGTCAAATATCTGTTAATATTCACCTAGACGCGTTTACCATACACCAGCTATAGCAAAGACGGCCCGGAGAAGAAAAAGTGACGAATGTGAAGGATCAAGGGGATGTCAGAACACGTGGATCAATACGATTTCTGACAAGCAGTGGCTGCAGCCTAAACCAATTCTTCTGCCATTTTACAGCATGTGCGGGATATACTTGATAATCCTACATTGACCAGAACCTTTAATAGCCAATTGGTTACTAGGGATCTGCATTTATATCTACCGTTAAGAAGAATGTTATTGATGTCACAACACGGATGACTCTGTTAGAAATGATTAAACGAAATGGACGATGAAATGTCATAGGGTCATGTTTCCAAGGGAATTATGTTTCTGTTTATCGAAAGACAGTCGCTTTGTGCGAGTATAGCACCGAGTTGTTGACAAATCCAATCCAATCGCAATTGGGGGACGTTTCACTGCTCTACAATGTGTCATTGTGGTTTGGGGACCCATAATTTAGGATATCAGGCCCAACTGCGGCCCAACAATACGTGGGTGATATGCTGTAGCCGATGACACTTCCGTTCCTTCGGTGATACCCTAGTGTCCTTTACCAGCTAGATAATGGAGCATCTGCTAAATTTCTCTGCAAAATGTACAAATTTTCCTCTGTGTACTTTTTTCAAATGTCTTCTCACCATTCGAACACGTCTTGGAATTGCTTGAACACCCCTAGTATGCCCTGCGTGATAAGAAAACGAATTGTGGAAAATGATTGACAAAAAAATGGAGGGCCTTTCATCCGGCCACTATCCATATTTTCATTGACTTTGTATCAAGACTTATTCCTGTTTACGGTGCCTCTACCACTTACTGAGTTGACGTTGCCATCGCTGTTTGTTAATCATTTAAAAATAAACACCATTTATTGTTTCCTGTTATATCTCTTTTGGATTGTAGAGATTCTTTATTTGCTAGTCCCTTTTTATTTGTATTGTATTTACAATGTTATGGAGTGTATTTTCTAAGACACCAAATTAGGCTTGTTATTAAAGGTATCGATATTGCTTTTGAGTATACCTATATATATAATATCTGGTTAATTTACACATAACAATGAAGTTCGAAATGTGAATAATTCGATGCTATAAAATATTTGCTTATACTTATATCATTAATATATTTATTTTTTTTAATTATCATTTATGTCAAATTCGGATTTAAAAAATTGTACTTATAATACTTACTAACTGGACTGAATTTTTTTTTTACATTTTTGAACACTTTGATTGGTTTGAAATTGTTATGTAGTTTTGTTTGACTTCAAGACTTTATTCAATTCTGTAACTTTTCATAGGAATCCTTTCTATGCTACTAAAAAACTATACTATGCAGAAAGAAATAGTTGTTATTAAAAATCTTTTTTTTAAAAAAATCTTCCTTCCCAAAGTTGATGTGTCATTGCATATCCGAAAAAAAGGAGTAAGATCGATCCATTCTACATAAAGTTTTGAAGATACACATTCATTTGGAGGTAACATCTTACCATTTGAAATGAGTTTTTTATCGTTCATTTTCAAAAATGTATGTTAACAACTCATCAATTTCAAATGCACCTTGAGATCGAAAAATAAAAACAATCCTTACTTAAACATTTGATTCAAAGATAGCTTAAATAAAATGTTTTTATTTTTCGCCTGATAATTAAGTAAAGTAGAGGAAATTTTTATAATAATAAAGCAAGAAAACATGCCTCAAAATAAGTTCCTAAACTTAATTAATTTCTTTACCTAAAAGAAATTAATACCAATTTTTATTCATTTTTAAAGTTTGTTTTATCAAAATGTTAGAAACAATTATTTTTCAATTTCGGAAGAGCAGGAAAAAAAATTAAACAATTTTGTTCGAACTAAATAAATATAATACTGAAGACGCGTAAGAAAAAAAATCAATTTCAAAAAAATTGAACCAGTAAAGAATATAAAACTTCTTTTATTGATCAAGGAGAAAAACTTGGAGACTGAAATTCCTACTAAAAACTACAGAAATAAATTAACTCTGGCTTTTTGAATCATAAAATGGAACGAAGAAAGAAAGAAAATGCACTAAATGTGAGTTTAATGCGAATCTAAATGTTTTTATACATTAATTTATTACTATTCACCAAATTATACGGAAATTATTTTCCGCGTTTTACATTTATAAAAAGTTTTGAGCAATTTCTAATCAAAAGAATGCAGTTAGCAGAGATCATTTTTCTTATTCTTATTCCCTCTCTCTGAATAAAAGTTATTTAACGAATTCTAATTGGAATCGATACCAAAAACGTTCACAGTTTCATTGTTTTTCATCTTTCTTTTTCGTTTAGATGTTATTTCACTATTCTTTATCGGCATTACATTTATTTAATCGTCGGAAAACAAGTTCTCTCATTAAGAACTTTTTTATATCCACATTTCTTTGATCTGCCATATACCATTGAAAAGAGCTAAAAAAATATAAATAAATAAAATAATTCTATCTCTAGTTTTATTTATGTTTTTCTGTTACAAAATCAAATGTAAAGAAATAGTTTGAATAATTAGCGGTAAAAATATACAATTTTATGCTCATTCATTGGACATATTTTTCTTTCTTAGTAAGAATGCGTTTTTATTTTTGAATTTTAGAACTGTTTGTAAGAACAGTAGTTGTAAAAGCAGTTTTAACAAAGAGAATAAACATTCAGAACTGATATGTGTTTTGAGCTTTAAACCCACAACGGCTCATTAATTATTTTTATATTTATTAATTAAATATCTTTAAAAAATGTCTTATTAAATTTAAAGTAATTGTAATTATAAAAAAATGCCACAATAAATGTAGTCATATGCAATTTTAGATAACATATATATTATCTATACATAGAGAGAGAGAGAGGCAGATAAGATATATATATATGTAGGAATGGATGTGCACGTTATCATATGCTTCCTATATTCCCTTAATGACGTAAGGCCAAGAGAGCGCCACCTAGCTGACAAGGCGGTTCGAGGATAAAGAGACGACAGACGAATAGGACGATTGCGCGGGAATACAGAGAGGGAGACGACGCAGAGAGACGGGACGAGTCAGAAGGGACGAAGGCACAGCGACGAGGCGCCTGGTGGAATCCAACCCCCCGATAACTTTTTACTAAATTTTAGCCCTCCCTTGTAGATAATTTCCCTAAATAAATGCATACTTAATTCAATCTGGTCGTTGTCACTCTCTATATGGGGGCTCGGCCTTTCCCTTAATTTATAATCCCCTAGAAAACCGAAGCAAAAGAAAGAAAAAAAAAGGACGATGCGAGAAAAGTTAATTTTTCAACGTGTTTCATGTGATTTGACGATTTTCTTCCATTTCAAGTGTTGTGTGAAATTTCAAGAGGAAAATTCATGGTTGTGAAGAAATTTATTCGATAATTCTGCCGGCATCGACATTTTCTTCAAAAATATTTTACAATTTATGAAAGAAAAATTAAACAAACAAGACGTTGTGTGCAAAGGCTTACCGTGAGTTTTTATTTCCATTATTTTTTTTACATGCTCTCAGAGAGTGATTGTGAAAATATATTTTGAAACTGCTATAATGACTGTGATACGATATTTTTTTTAAACTTGTACAACTGCTACTAGTGACATTTTATCATAGACTGTTATCCTTTCATAGAGTATTAATTTGTTTTTCTATGTTGAATTATTCTACTCATATATCATTTTAAATTATCAGCAAATATTTGTATATTTTACGTATTTTGGTTTTATTTGAGTGATTTATTATGTCTTATTTAACACTGAATGATGTCCCAGTTATTGCGCAAGCATTGAAATTTGGCAATACTCAAAATGTAAAATTATTGTATTCTGTTATATTTAACGATCACCCATTCAGTAGAACCTCTAGAGAACAATTGCGAAATTTTACGGGTTTCGCACCAGATTTTGATATTGAGGACTACTCCACCATTATTTTAAAAAAATTAAACCTATCTGATTTAATCTGTTTAGCTAATTTTTTACAACTAGAAACAAATGGAACTGCCGAAGAACTTTGTAATAATATTTTGCTTTCACTAGCTGATTTATCCACTTTTCATACTAAACTAAATACACGAGGTGTAGAAGAATGCCCCCCGCGGGTTGCAGAAGATTCCTTTGCTTCCCCTCCACTTTCTACAGACAGGAAATCGGCTGACGACTCTATTTCGAAAGACGATCTATCGTGGCTTTTTGTTACTTACTTCAAACTCTTCGTTCTTTCAGTGCAGATGACATACACAATTGAACATCTTTTTTTCTGATGTGGAAGAAAATTTAACGTTTTGCCCAATAACCGAACAACAAAAAATTATTTTTGTAAAACGGCTTTTGACAGGAACTGCAAAATTATTTATTCAATCTCAGCGCAGTATAAACTCTTACAGTTTTATAAAAACACTACTTATTCAAGAATTTGGAAAAAATAAATCAAGCTCAATTGCATAGGGAATTACAAAATAGAAAAATGCGGCCTAATGAAACGGTATTCCAATATTTAGTCGCTATTCGGGAATTAGCGAATCGAGGTCAGGGATTTCTCGACGAGACTTCAATTATGGAGTATTGTATTAATGGAATTCCGGATTCTCCTTCAAATAAGCTAATATTATATGGATGTACAACAATTCAGGAATTTAAAGAAAAATTAGGAATTTATGATAAAAAAAAGCAAAAATCGCTCTTCTTATGATACGTCGCGTAATCCAAACTTTAGTAGCCACCGCCGTGATGTTGAAAGTACATTTCATAACCATCGATATGATAGATATCCAAAATTCAATGCAACAAAGCCTAATTCAAAATTTGAGAATAAAAATTTTAGAGATAGGAATCACGTAACTTGTTTTAATTGTTCGGGATCGGGTCACATTTCTAAATTTTGCCCAGATAAATATCGTGGTCCGAAGTGTATAATATGCGAAAATTTTGGCCATAAATCTGATGCTTGTCCTCAAAAAAATATCCCTTCTTCTAATAATGTTGATGAAATTATCCCATTAACTAATATGTGTAAAGAAGTTAAAATTTTATCTAAAAAAATATTATCTTTAGTTCATACTGGAAGTCAAGTAACCTTAATGAAAGAAAGTGAATGGAATCAATTAGGCTCTCCTTCTTTAATAAATAGTGGTAAAATACTAACCGGTTTTGGCCTTCAAAAACTCATGTAATTGGTTCATTCAAAGCAACTGTTACAATGGACAACCAAGACTTTCCTGTTAAAATTAATGTTGTCCCCAACCACTCAATGAACTTTGATATTATTATTGGTTGTAATATAATCAAACAAGCTAATTTGACTATCACACCTGATAGTGTTATTTTTTCTAAGCCACAAACCGAAATGTCTGACGCTTCACCAGAATCATTCGTTTTCGCAATTACTGACGACATTCCTAAATTTGATATTGGCCCTGAAATGCCAAAACCAACTCGTAACGATGTTGAGGCATTACTCGTATCTTATAGGCCGAATAAAATTAAAACGACGGATATTGAGTTAAGCATTACCGTGACGGACGACAAGCCAATTTATCATTCTCCCAGACGGTTACCTTTTACTGAACGTGATATAGTAGATAAACAAATAGATGAATGGACACAAAATGGTATTATTGAACCATGTTCATCTGATTTTGCCAGCCAAGTCCTAGAAGTCCGCAAAAAAGACGGCAGTCCGCGATCTGCATTGACTTTCGAAAATTAAATCGTGTGTTAGTTAAGGATCACTATCCTCTGCCCCTCATTGAGGATATTTTAGATAAACTTCAGGATACTAGAGTTTTCAGTACCATTGAGATTTACGTAATGGCTTTTTCCATGTGCCTGTTAACAAACAGAGTCACCCATATACCTCCTTTGTAACACAAAATGGTCAATTTCAGTTCCTTAAAATGCCTTTCGGACTCTTTACATGCCCTTCAACGTTTTATCAATACAGTTTTTCGTGACTTAATTGTTCAAGGAATTGTTCTCCCTTACATGGATGATATAGTTATCCTTTCTAAAAAGGAATCTGAGGCTATTGATAGACTCAAAAAAGTTTTTAAAGTGTCCAGTGATTACGGACTAGTAATAATGTTTGGTAAATGTCAATTTCTGCATAGGAAAATTGAATTTTTAGGCCATGTTATTGAAAACAATAAACTTTTCCCTTCCCCTTCTAAAACTAAATCAGTTGTCCATTACCCCGAACCAAAAACAACTAAAAAAGTTCAACGCTTTTTAGGCCTCACTGGATATTTTCGTAAATTTATCCCTGCTTATTCTGTAATTGCTAAGCCACTTAGTGATATTAAGAGACTCCTTTCAATTTTGATGCAAAACAAAAAGCTTCCTTTGACGAGTTAAAACGTTTGCTCTGTCAGAAACCTGTCTTAGGTATATATCGGCAAAATTGTGAAACTGAAATACATACTGATGCTTCAATCGACGGACTTGCTGCTGTTTTATTACAAAGATCCTCTGATGATAATTCCTTACATCCTATATATTACATGTCTAGAAAAACGTCCGAAACCGAGAGAAAATATACCAGCTATACGAACTCGAAGTTTTAGCAATCATAGAAGCTCTCAAAAAATTTGAAGTGTACATTTTAGGAATGCCTTTTAAAATAATTACTGATTGTAATGCATTTATAAAAACTATGAGTAAGAAAGATCTAAACACACGAATCGCGCGTTGGGCTCTGAATTTACAAGATTATGATTACACCATTTTACATAGCTGTGGCTCACAAATGGCCCATGTTGACGCTTTAAGTAGAATACAGGTCTTAACAAATCAGTGTACTGATTTTATTGGGCATAGGATAAAAGAATCTCAAGAACTCGACCCACATATTCTTTCCATAAAAGCTCTTCTTCAAAATGGTCCATATGATAACTACTGTATTAAAAATAATATATTATATAAATTTATTGACGGTGCCAAAGTCCTTGTTATTCCCGACGAGATGCAGCATCACTTTATCAAAAATGCTCACAACAAAGGACATTTATTAGTTAAAAGAACTCTAGAACATATAAAAAAATAATTATTTTATACCACAACTTCAATCCTCACTTGAAAAATATATTTCTAATTGTGTAACATGTATATTCAAAAATAAAAAATCTGGTAAACAAGAAGGATTTCTACATCCTCTTGTCAAAGATGATATACATCTAAATACATACCATATTGATCATCTTGGTCCTTTAGCAACATCGCATAAAAACTACAAATTCATTTTAGCTGTCATTGACTCTTTCACCAAATTTGTTTGCTTTATATATATATATACCCCACTAAAACTACATCTACTTCTGAGGTAATAAAAAAATTAGACATCCAAAAAACTACATTTGGAAATCCTCGTTTTTTTATCACTGCTCGTGGAACTACATTCACTTCCGACGAATTCCACACTTATTGTTCCGAATAAAATATTTCACTTCATCATATTAATACAGGTTTGCCACGTGCAAATGTGGTCAAGTAGAACGCATTAATCGAACAATTATTTCTGTCTTATCTAAGATGTCAGAAGACGATCCCACGAAATGGTTCAAACATGTTCCTTTACTGCAAGAAGTCTTAAACTCAACATTTCAACAAAGCATTAACACCACTCCTTTTGAATTACTCTTTGGAACACAAATCAATAACAAGACTGATTTGCGCATTCAACAATTAAACGACGAATAGCTACAACTCGAATTTAATGAAAACAGAGAACTCCTACGTAAAGCGGCAAAAGCGCAAATAATTAAAGTGCAAAATGAAAACAAAAAGTCTTATAATCTTCGACGAAAATCTCCTTGTTTATATAGTGTTAAGTAGTTAGTTGCTATTAAAAGAACGCAACACGGACCTGGACAAAAACTCTGCAATAAATTTATAGGTCCATATAAAATTACTCGGGTAAAGCTTAACGATACCTACAACGTCGAAAAATGTGGTAATTTTGATGGCCCAACCAAAACAAGTACTTGTGCCGAATACTTGAAACCATGGACACACAAATGAATGTTACATTAGAAACGAAAACTTTTACATCTTTTTTTTGACATTATCACCATACTCAAGATTGCTTTGTATTGTTAGTCTTCTTTCCATCTGTATACCTATTTTTTATTTTATTTTTATGCTTTATTATTAGTTTTGATTTTCTGATACATATTTGACTGTTTTAATAATTGCTTTATTTGTAAGTTTATTTCCTCTAGCTTTTCAATTTTATTTCATGACATTTTGAAATACATTGTATTTTACATGCGAGGACGCATGCTTGGTCATGATGGCCGATGTAGGAATGGATGTGCACGTTATCATATTCTTCCTATATTCCCTTAATGACGTAAGGCCAAGAGAGTGCCCCCTAGCTGACAAGGCGGTTCGAGAATAAAGAGACGACAGACGAATAGGACGATTGCGCGGGAAGACAGAGAGGGAGACGACGCAGAGAAACATGACGAGACAGAAGGGACGAAGGCGCAGCGACGAGACGCCTGGTGGAATCCAACCCCCCGATAATTTTTTATTAAATTTTAGCCCTCCCTTGTAGATAATTCCCCTAAATAAATGCATACTTAATTCAATCTGGTCGTTGTCACTCTCTATATATATTTATATATATATATATGTAAGAATTAATTCATCCTTGAAAAAATAGCAAAACTGCAATAAAAAAGATTTAAAACAAAAGAAAACAGAAAATTTAAGAATTTAAAAAAATTATTTAAAAGCATTTAGTTAACATTGGCATATATTTAATTTGAGTCTGAATGTCTTAAATTTTTTAAAAGGTGTTTTAATTCATAAATTTAAAAAATAAAGGGAATTTAAAATTAAAAAAAAATTATATTAATATATATTAAATTATTTCTAAAATAGAGCTCGTTTTTAAAATTTCTATAGAACCTTAAAAGCACATTAACGATTATATGTTATATTAGGGATAGACAATGAATTAAAGCATCAGACTGACAACTTTTAATAGATTTATCAAAATATTATTTAAAATGTTAAGGCTTTGGGCAAGCAATTTAAGGAAAACTTTGCTAAATATTTCAAATATTGTTAACAATTCACTGCAAAATATCATTTAACAACATTTTTTTTAATAAAAGTAAAAAAAAATTATTATTTTTTGATTAAATTTCCTTCGTATTCAGAAGTATCCTAAAGCCAAAATAAGTTTTTAGAAATAAAGATAAATTTTTGTAAAGACAAGAATTCACGTATTTCACTCTTTTTGTTGTTCCCTCGATAGTTTTATAATTTCTGCATTTTAGCCTAATTGTTTAATTTCTTCAGTTCCGATATAAATTTTAAATTTCTTGATGTGGACTACATAAAAAAAATTAGCATTGTGCTTCATAACATACGTGTACCAATTTAATAATGCCTAAATATTGAAGAAATTAAAATTTGTTAATAATTAAGAACCAAAATTTGAGAGTAAAATTAGTTATTCTCAGCCGATTAATGAACAAATTTATTTTTTATCCAAAGACGGGAAAAAATCAATTAATTTTAAAAATAGTTAGTTTGAGTTTTTGTAAGTAAGAAACTTTTATAATAAAAATTAGCGACATTTATACGACGCTTTTTTTCGTTTGCATCTTAACTAAATTACGATAGTTTTGTGTATTTGTTGAAGATAATAAAATTAAGAATTAAATTTATGGAAATTATGAAATTTTCACAACATACGATTGTAAAAGAAATAAACGTGTATTACCCGCACAACAATAACTCAGAAACACAAGAAAAATATAATCATCTATCATGTGCAAAAAGAAAAAAAAATCTACGATTCGATAGAGTAATGATGATATCAATTTTAAAATTTTCCTTTTTGATTGTTTTGAAATTGTGGATTATCAACAGATAATAAAGTATCTTATTCAACCTTATTCAAAATGCAAATTGATTTTTAAATGCATAAAATCAAAATATTACACTGTAAATTAGATTTGGTGATTTTATAACAACTTATCTTGTATGCTTCCCTAACAAAACATGAAAAAAAAACCAATAAAAGTACCTTTTTTTTTTAGTTTATCTGATATTGAATATGAATAACTTATAGTTCAGAAACCAATTTCAATCCACAAGAGGAAAATAAATCGAGAAATATGCAAAAATTTTACTATATCATTTCTCCAGTTCTGTTGCGTGAAATTGAAATATTTCTTTCTTCTTCTATGGTTGAATTTCATTTTACGAGAAACTGAAACCTTATAGGATGTTTTTTGTTATTGCTTTTGTGGATTTCCACTCCCAATATCATATGAAACACCACCCTTTTGTTGGCAATGATAAGTCCGCTTTTGTATTGACATGATTTAAATACCTTGCAATTCATTTTTCTAACACACTCCTTTTCACTTCATCTCTTCCAATATAGCGGAAAAATATTGCATTGAAACTTCAAGCACTCACTCATCTGAATTTTAGTAAAGGTCATCAGTAGTGTTTGAATGATATTTGTTTATCTATGATATCTTTTGAGGGATCGATCTTGGACTTAATCCAAAAAAGCATACAATATATAGTTTATATGATAAGAAAACAATTTTTGCCATATTTAGATATATTTTATAACATATCTCCAATTTATATTTCAAATTCATCGTTGGAGTAAAATACTAAAATAAACCATTTCGTTTGATTATTAGTATTAAAAAGTAGGAGATTCATTTTAGCATTGTTTTGAATAGCAATTAATTATTTTTATTGAATAGATTATTTTTATTGATTTCAAAATTATCATTTCTAAAGAAAATCTTAAAGAATTATTGGAATTAGTACAAAAAAGGGATTTAATTGAAGGTTTATTACAAAATATTTTGAAAGCTTAAATTTTTTTAAACTGAGTGGTTTCATGAACAAATAAAAATTAGAATTAATGCATTACAAATTTCTCCACTTTTTTAAATTTTGTTATTATTGTCATCATCATATATTTAAACAAGAACTTCCAAGCAAAGTCTGCAGTACTTCGCAGAAAAGTTCGGGAAATATATATATTCCACATAACTATACAACTACACTGCTGGCCACCGTAAATGCAACACCAAGAAAGACAAGAGATAGCACAACAAAA
>BMAV01019631.1:87505-99400 GCA_019973955.1 Trichonephila inaurata madagascariensis
TTTCTTTCGATTTGGGTTTGGTTTCCTCAGTTTCTTTTTCATCTTCTCCTTTTTCTTTCTGCTCTGGCTCTTTTTCTTTTTCAGTTTTATCTTCTGCCTTCTCATCTTTTATTGCTTCTTGTGACGTTTGTGGTTCTTTAATATTGCTATCTATATCTTTTTCATCTTGTTTGGCTTCTGGTTTAACTTCTGCCGCTTCGGCTGCCTCTGCATCTTCTTTGCTGTCTTTGGCAGGGCTGTCGGTAACCTTTTCTTCAGAGGGTACCTCGGCTTCTTGAGCTTCTGTGAATAAAATTAATATTGATTAGTTCTGTTATAATCAGATTACTAAAATATAAATAAGTTTTGTGCGCGCGCGCGCGCGATAAACATTTGACTGAATGTATAATTGTTTTTTAAAATTTAAATTACATTAAATAATTAAACAATATATCTGTTGCCTTATATCTGAACTTTGATTTAATTGTTACTCTTATCCCAAAATAATTTTTATAT
This sequence comes from Trichonephila inaurata madagascariensis, assembly GCA_019973955.1. NCBI lineage: Eukaryota > Metazoa > Arthropoda > Arachnida > Araneae > Nephilidae > Trichonephila > Trichonephila inaurata. The sequence goes on from BMAV01019631.1 coordinate 88,001, forward strand.
TTTAATATAGTTTAATTTTAATAACATAACGTTTTGATTAAAATAGAACAAATTATTTAATGAAATTTAGTAACACTATATGCAAAAAAAAAATACTATTTCAGTTTAGTGAATTCACAATTTTAATATAAATGTTTTTCATTTCATAGTTTTTTTTTATATATTTTCCAAAGTTGCTCAATTTTTTAATATTTCTCTTTTTAAAGCAATCCTAAATTTATTTTATGAATAATGCAATATACTTCAGATGATAATTATTTTAAAAAAAACGAAATATGTTGTTAGTATGAATTACATTATCATTTTAATCAAGTGTAGCTTTATTTTTGTTAATCACTCTTAATATTTATTTGAGTATGTTGAATATAGTCTACAGAGAATGAATTTTTTTGGTTAAAATGACACAGAAAAGAGGATTTTCAATTTTCAAGCAAACAAAAAAATAATTTAGACTTTTTATAAAGTAATGAATATTTATTATGTCTCAAATAGTGTCAAAAATATATATTTATTTTTTGAAGTTTCTTGAACAAGTTTAAACTTTATTTAAAAATTTACTAATTTATCTTTTGCATTACATAAAGAAACACAGGGAATTGCCTTTAAAATTTCAGATTGCACTGAAAAGCGATATAAACAATAAGAAATATGTTTAATAATTATTATGTCCAATTTTCTTAGAAGTATTTTGTTACACTAAGTACTGAAGTTTCAAATCCAGGCATCGCGTGATTAATTAGTAATTACCTCCTCAATGAATATTCAAAAGCTATTTATGTAAGTTTTACATGACCCTTAAATATATACGCAATAAACTTCTTGACTTACTTTCTTCCGACAAGGATTGTTCTTCTTTACTCTCCTCTTTAACATCTTTTACAGTTTCTTCACTCTCTTTCTCAATTTCTTTAGCATCTTTAACGGCTTCTTTATCTTCTTTCTCGGGTTCCTTTTCACTTTCTTCTGTCTTTTCAGACGACACGTCTTTCTTGTTATCACCTTCGGCTGATTTTCGCCTCTCAGGTGGCTCATAAACAATAGGCTCTGGTATGGAAGAACGTGAAACTGCAGATGCGGGTTTGCTTTGATCATCCTTATTAGAATCCACATCTTTCTTACTAGTAGCAGAAGAGGGTTTGCTGGAATCTTTGGAAGGTGTTGGAGAGGCACTTCCAGGACTTGGTGTACCATTGCTTATTAAATTCGCGTGGCTGCTGTCATCTCCACCAGGTTGAACTTCTTCTGTTACTTCAACTTCTGTGGTTGCTTCTTGTCCATCAATCTAAATTGAAAAGCATGTTTTTATAAAATGGCTTTATTAATGTTATATTTTGTAATATTAAGAATACCAGGACAGTCTGGAAAGAGTAAAATGCCAAAATTAAGACTTTTTGTTTATGGCGCATCTTTAAAAATTTCTAATAGTGCTTAGATTTTTTTTTGTGATATTTATAAATATATTATATAATCTTTCTGTAGAAACACAAACAATTTTTTTAGTTAAAAAAAACAACTTTTTTTTCAGTTTGACTTATGTTGAACACATAATTTTTTAGGTCTCATGATACATGTTTATATATATATATATATGCTATTAAAATAAACAAAATTAGGAGGTAAATTTGTTTGCTAACTTTCACAATTGATATATTTTCAAATTTTGATGTTGAGGAAGAAATGACATTCCTTTTAAATATGTATTCTTTAATATTATAAATTTCATTCGGCATCACAAATTAATAATTTCAGAGAATTTTATGTGTTTCACGTCCAAGAACTAATGTATTTTTATGTGTACTTTATCAAGAAAAAATGAAGTAAATTAAAAACAGCATTAATTCTATTTCTTAGTGATTTTATATGACTTTTGCCCTTTATTGTTCATTTTAACGACTTATTTACAAAATCCAAAACTTGAATTGAACGCTTTACACTTTTAATCGCGTTATAAAGTTAGTTTCATTTATTATTATACAGAACAGACATTTTTTAGAAAATACTTTTATATTTTATTTGAATTTTTCTTGATTAATTACAACTAAATTTAAAACCAAAGAAGACGTGCAAAGTTGCTTGTTTATATTAATTTTCTTATTCTAGTAGAATTAAAGCCGTTTTCTTTTAAAATATCAGCGAGAAAAAATATAATTTAATTTTTAAACAAAACTGCATATTTTATAGTTGCTTAAGGAATGTTTCAAAGAAATTAAATTAATTTTCTTTCAGAAATTCCAGATTAATATGGGAAACTTAATTTTTAATATTTTGTTCAAATATTACAAACTTTCGACTAAAACAATGCTTTTTGAGTATTGTGCATTTAATATTTTGCATCTCTCTCAAATTTAGAATTTAGTTAGCTTTTAACAGTATCATCCTTATTCTATAAAAATAAATAAACAAGTGCATGATGTGTAGTATTGTCTTATTTAGTTTAATCAAAATTTAGCTAAGACTTTTGTCGGAAACAAAAAAATATTCTTTTTTTAAAAAATCATTCAAATAAATATATATATATATATATATAATTTTTTCAATTCTTGTTATGATCACAAAGACGATTGAGTTAATAATTATATTTGTTATTTTTATTTTATAAGAATTTTTTTGAAGACCTTTCTTATATTTTTTAATTTGGCATTTTAATAGATTTAACTATTTTTATGTTGGTTCTAAAAATGTTTACATTTTTTTTACATAATCAAAAGGAATTTTATAAGAATTAAATCAAATTGATATTTATTTAATTTATATATGTTTTTGATTGTAGAAAAATCAAATTAAAATTCGAAATAGTTGGTCATATATCCGTTTATTATACTTTTTATTACTAAACGTTCTTAAATTTCTAGTTAATGTTTCGTGAAAATATTTAGTTCTTCTTTATTGGTATGCTAATAAAAATATTATTTAATTTAAAATTTCAGGATTCAAAAAGGTTTGTCTATTATCTAATTTAATTTGGCTAACTATTAAAACATCCAGTAAAAAAAATGGCCTGCTTTATTAATTTTGAATCCCAATGACTGAGCGGTAGCTTATCGCGCTTCCACAATACAGGTCCAGGGTCACAGGGTACAACAAGAGCATGCTACTCAGAAGCCCTCCACACCCAGACGCGATGATCATCTCATCCTAAGACGAACCATCACGAAATGCCATTTTACATATTCCCGTGTTGCTCTGACTTCGCACATTTTATGTGTAATGCTTTGGAATTAGACGCAGACCCATAAAAGGGCACTGAGATTTTTCTTATAATTTGTTATTCGAGTCTCGCTTCATTGTAGTTTTCGTACCCAGTAGTCTTTATAACTGCATGAATAGAAAATCAGGTCTCGGTTTGGTTTGTGCGTGACTGGTAAGTGTTTCTTCTATTTTCTCTACAAGTGGTTTGTCTTTCTGAAGTGGGATCCGATCCTCAGAAATAAGCGAATGCCAATACTACAATAGTTCGTTGGAACTCTTTTTTAGTATCGGGTATTATGGCGCACCGAATGCCTTGCAATTTTATTTCCATTGAGGAAATCCCCTTCGAAATCTGTCTAAATATTCAAAGCTTTCTTTTTCGACAAGTTATTGTATCAGTGTGTTTCCCGTTCATCTAAGACACACAAAATGACGATATTTATTGTTGACGGTTCAAGGATTGCATCATCTCTTTTGTGTGTGAACACATCGCACAAAATTGAAATCGTTTGTGTACCATCTCCATCTTTTGCTAGTCTCAAAATTTCAAGTTTGAGTCAAGATTTCCTCAAAAAGCGCTATTTTTGTTGGCTGTGAATGTATTGATTAAATGAAGCACGAAGAAGGTTCTAATAAATTTTTTAAACAAAAATGCTAAATACGCTTGTATATCAATCAAGTGCACAAAGTACCACACAAAATGCAACACCAAGAACGACTAGAGATATCACAGCGAAATTTATTTGTCAGATAACATGTTATACAAAGATCAAACGATTGAAATTACAGCCTCTTGTGATGAGTGGATGAGGAAAAAATCTGTAGTTAGTGTAGCCGCCATTATTGTCTAAAACCGCTGCCACACTCCTCGGCATTGAATCAAAGAGGTTTTGGATGTATCCTTGGGGGTTCAGCAGTCCATGCGGCTTACCCATATTGCCAAAGTCGATCTGGCGTAGCAGCGGGTGGTGTATCCCGGGTCACAAATATGGGCCACACGTTTTCATTTGATGATAGACCGAGAGAACAAGCAGACCGAGGAAGCAATTCAATCTGATAGGTAAAGAAGACCTCTTGATCATTGCGTGCCATATGTGTTCGCGCATTATTTTGTTGGAATATAGCTGATGGCAAGTGCTGAATGTATGAACCATAGACTCCTACATCTCAGAGATGTAGAGCTGTCTATTTATTGAACTGGCAATGCGTACTAGAAGGGTGAAATTCAATACCACCCCAAACCATGATACCGCGTGCAGGACCAGTGTGACGATGCATAACACAACAGTTCAGCAGCGTCAAGCCACGGTGTCTCTAAACTGGAATCCGACCATCGTGGTGTTGCATACAGAAGCCGGATTCGTCAGTAAACACAGTGTCATTCTTTTCCGTTGTCCATGTCCACCGTTTATCGCACCATTGGTGGCACAAAGGCCTGTGGTTTTACGTCAAGGGTAAACGAAGCAATGTACAGTTTGAGGGCATTCCACTCTGCTTCAAACGGCGTGGAAGGGTACGAGTGGACAACAAATGATGCGTAACATACTGAATCTGTTATGCTATAGTTCGTGATGTGGCTACGCGATTCATCACTATCATGGCACAATCCGTCTGTCAACACGGGCAGTGGTGAAACGAGGAGGGTGCAACTGACCCCAGAGGTCCGTCGTTTTCTTCTACATCCAACTATAACATTAACACATCACAGTTACTTGGTTTCGTCCAACACGTTGACCGATTTCTCTGAAAGATAGTCCGCATCCCTATAGGCTACTATTCTCTCTCGGTCGAATTCAGAAACTTGGACAAAAGACGCTCGATTCCTTCCACGATGCATAGGTAAACAGCTTAAGCCAAAAAAGAAAGGGAAAAAAAAACGCACGGAAAAATAATTGCCGTTCTTCAAATTGCCAATCTGTACTTCCCTTAATCCCTTTCTCCCCTCTGGTCCCCCCTTAATTGCGGGTGGCGCTACGGTCACCTGTGATATGCGTAAGCGCTATAATGCTAATGATATGCGTATTTCATCGCTGCCAATGCATCATTTAAATATTTCACATGTTTTGCATGCTTCCTTCAGGTTGTTTTATTTTGTGTAGCCAGTAGTGTAGTTTGCCACATACGATCTTTGCTAACAAGTTTTGCTTAAATACCTTGAATTAATGATGACGCTCGAATAAAATTTGAAACATAAGGGTTTAAAAGTATTCTATAGATATGTATTAGGAACAGTATTCGCAGTAAAATATTTTATTTTTAAAAATTATTTCCCTATTTTAATTAAATTAATTAATCCCTTAATATCTTAAATTAGTTTCTGTTAAATCATTAATGGTAATATCTATTTTATCAAGGTACGATGAGAATTGTAAAAGCTATAACAAGGTATCACTGCTCCTCTCTTTTATTTTGGCAAATATTTTTTTTTCAATTAAACCTTGCATTAATTTTTATACACGTTACTAAATGGCTAATAGTATTTCATAAGTTTTTAAAATACACAGTAATGAAAAAAACGGGGCACGTCCCGTTTTCCTGTAATTTCCATTACTGTTGAGAAAACTTAGCATCATTCTTTAAAGATTGGATGCAAACTACATTGCAATATTAATTCACTAATTAATAAACTAGAAACGAAGTTAATGATTTCTAAGACCAAGTCCTATTATGATAAAAGTGATATTTTCATTCAGGAGATTTCTCAACGTGAAATCAGTCTAAACATCTCATTTTGTACAATTCTACCTGAAGGATTTAAATTTCTGGTGTATAAAAGATAACTCTCTAAGTTTAAATTAGTTTGTCAAATATTGGATGATATCATTTTCAGATAGTTAATGATATAAAAAAAACCCAGAAGAAAAGGGTTTTTTTTTACTAATTCTAAAACTGCACTTGGAGTTAAAAATTATTCAATTATTATTGAAAATATTAATTATTTAATGCAGTTATATGAAACATAAATTTTAACATCACCAAATTTTCTACTGTTTGAATTACCCGTGTCATACCCATATAACTCCTACATGAAATGCATGATAAAAATCAACGTCACGAATGTAAAATGACCGTCTTTAAGGGCCGGTTTACAATAAATACCTATCAATGTATATGTATTTCAAATGCGGCATGCAAAATGAGAGGGAAATAATCGGAAACGTCAGTATTAAGTTATCTAACACATTTGAATGGATTTGAAAAATAATCTACTTAAACACTTTTTAATATAATTTTGCAAAATACTTTTTTATTGTATAATGAGAAAAATTCGTTAGAAGATCATTAACTATGTCCATTGATTAATACATTAACATTGTGATTTTGCTCCCTTTCAGCTATTACCATTAATATCAATTTTGTCCAATTGCAATGAACACTGTAAAATCATAAGGAATTCAAGTTTTTCTTTCTTTTTGATCACTGTGCATAAAATTTTAAGCTAGTTAAAATTTTTCAAAGCGCGCAGTTGTGTTTACTACTATACTTTAACTTGTAATAATTTCCTATAAAGATTTTCAGTATTCTAACAACGAGTTACAGTTTTTATTCAAATAAATTTCTCCTCTACTTAACAATAAAAACACATTTCAAACTTTAATAATTAATCTTTGTTCAATAATCAAATAATTTTTTCTAGCAATTAAATGGGAACATTATTATGCTTTAAATTATTTCTGCAAAGAGTAATTTTAAATTTACGTTACCTCTTCTTCACCACCGTCACCGGAAGCAACGCGTATCATCGTCCTTTCATCAAGTCCTACTCCTACATCACACGTCGTAGCAGAATATATAGCAGCAGATATACTTGGTTTCGTTTCCTGCCTAGAATCCTTTGAATCACTTATATCTTGGGATGTAGACTTTGATTCATTTTCTTTCTTTGTATCTGGAACCTGAACACCAGGTTTCTCTTTTTGTTCATCTGTGGTTTTGGACTCATCAGTCGTATTTAGAAGCTCTTCTGTGAGAATTTGGGACGTCATCATTAATGTCATATCACAGGTATCTCCACTTGGCTTATCTAATTTGTTTTCAGATTCCTTTTGTTGGATATCTTTTGTTTCCACAGCTGCTTTATCTCTTGTAGAAGACACTGAAGGGGTATCTTCTGCTTTTATTTGTTCTGTTTTGGTTTCTTCCTTTTTAGAAGCGGCATCTAATGTACTGATCTCTGCTTTTACCGAATCTGTTTTCTTCATCGCTGAAGTATCAGAAACTTGCATTTCATCCTTTTGATTATCAGGTTCTTTATTCACAATCTCTTTCTTATCAGTACTTTTGTCCTTTACGTCATCTTCAACTTTTTTTACTTCTTTTGAAGAAACACTTTCTTCTTTAGATACGTCTTTTAAAGTTTCTTCTTTTATCTGCTCTTTTGCAACAATATCTCCCTTTGTATCTATTTTATCTGCCAGAATTTTTGAATCATCAGTCAATGTGTTAGAATCTATTTGTTTCTTCGATTCGTCAACAACATTATCTTCTTTGGTTTCTTTTTCATCTTTCAGTTTTTCTGGAGCTTGTTGAATCGTTGTTTTAGAAGCATCCTTCACAATCGATTCCTTTTTCACTGTTCCTTCACTTGGTTTTTCTTGAGTTTGAACTATATCCTTCTTTTCAGATACTTGAGTTTCTTCTTCTTTTTCCGAAGCTTCCTTCTTGGTTACTGAAGATACAGGAGTAACGTCTTTCTGTTTTTCGGTAATTTTATGGGCACTATTTTGTAGTTTTGCACTATCCGTTAAATTATCATCTTTGGAAGGTACAACAGTGTCATCTGTTTTAGAGGTTGAATCAGAAACTTCTGTTTTCTTTTCTTTGGTATCAATTTCTCTTTCTTCACCCAGGATGATACCGGTAGTTTTAGAATCACTTTCTACAATTTGACTCCCATCTCTTGATTTCTGATCTTTATCATCCTTACCAGCATCTGATTGTTTTTTGCTATCTACTTCGTCTACTTTTTTATCTTCTAAATCACCTGACTTTTTTGAATCCGTAGCTAATCCAGTTTTTTCTAGACTAGTTGTTTGAGGTGAGTCTTTCTTAGTGATTCCGACTACAGTTATTATGCCAGGTACACCATTGCAGGAGCCAATACTTATACTTTTTTCTTGGCTCTCACTTTGTGCTTTTGGAGTTGTTTCTTTAGTTACAGGTGGTGCTACTTGTGTTATAGAAGATACGTTATCTGGTGCACTGACTACTTTCTCTGCTGTTTGTTCTTTGTCTTGTGCATTAACATCAGATGCTTTCGTACTAACACCTTTTAAATCTTTTGGTGCAGCTTCTACATTTCCGTCAGAGACAGGCGAATGATCAATATCACCATTCGGTAATGCCTTACTGTCCTCTACACTTTTTAGTTCTGTTTTACCATTTATTTTCTCACTAAATTTATTTAGCTCTTGTTCAACTACTGTGTCTACTTTACTGGAATCACTAGGGAACTTGGAGCCATTTATCACAAGTCCATCAGTCCCACTGACTGCCAAAGCTGCTTCGTTAACAACTGCTGTAGTAACTACGGAAGCTACCATCTCTGGAGAAACCGCTGCTTCAGACGTCGAGTCTTTCTTCGACTCTTGAGGAACTGCTTGTTTATTTTCATAAGGCATACTCTTTTGGATGTCTACTGATATGATTGGATGAGATAGTTTTTCATCAGTTTTGGACGCTTCAGTTTTATGGTCTTTAGTGTCCGTAGGTTCTTTGGCATCTGGAACAGAGGATGCTGGCTGCGTTTCAGGCTTAGAAGTGGCTTGATATGTGGGACAGGGTTTATCTTTTGATTCTACTGTTTTGTCTCCTGGAACACTGGCAATCCCATTACTTGAGGTTTTCTTTTCATCTGTTTCAGCGGATGAAGTAGGAGGCAGACTCTTAGACACAGGTGATTTCTGAGAAGAATCCACCTGAGGTTTAGTCTCCATGCCTCTGCAAGAAAACACATTTATAATTAAATCTTCAAGTTTTAAAAACATTTAAATACAATTTTAAAATAGAAACACGATTAACTTCGTATAATTTTTTGTTGCTTTGGCAATAGCTTTGATAAAACTTGAGAAAAATACTTAATAATTTTAATGTATGCTTTCATATATAGTATAATTTTCGAAAATCATTACAATTAACTATTACGTATATTCATATGTACTGAAAATTGGAAAAAATAATTCAAATTAGAGGCACATTATAAGCATAGCCATTATATGTTTTTTAAGAGAATGAAATAGGGGAGAAAATTTTGTAATTAAGTTCCACATTCAATCCAACGTTTGTGATTTGATTATATTTAAGGAATCTTGGCACACGCCCTTTGTCGATTTGACTTAATCCAGCTAATTTTATAAGGTATTAATTTTATTTCAGTCAATATTTAATGAACTTATAACTAAAAGTAAATTAAGTAGGTAAGGCAATGTAAGTGGCTGCAATGGGGGAAATGGTACTTCAAAATACACTTCAGAGTTTTCTTGAAGCAATCAAAGCAATTGTCATTTTGATTCCAAGTTATAATGTCTAGCAAATAAATATGTAAAATGGCTTATAAAATGAAGTAATTTTCAATGTTCATTTATTCCAAAAGTTACAATCAGTTTTTAAATTAGCAAAAAAATATTAAATGCTTGAAGGCAGGTATAGCACCACTGAAACTTAATACATTACCGAGTGTGTTTTTTTAATTCAGAAACTTCTATATTATATATGAAAGTTATATTAGTTCCAACATTCAAACAAAATTTGCTTACGCGAAACTTTTTAAGCACAAATAAAAATTATTCGACTTCAATAATAAATCCCATGAATCATTTACCAAAATCTTTTGCAAAAAATAAAACATACTTTTTCCAACTAATGAAATTACATTTTTCCTTTAAATATACAAGATTAAATTATATTCTATAATAACTCATTTAATGGAAAATGAACAGAAAAAGATAAATTGATTTATAGGATGTATAAATATTTCACAAGACTGGATACTTTATATATTTTCATATATTTCATTTCTTAAATTGTAGTTCAGTTAGTATAACTTTTACATTTTTCCATGAAATATTATTACAAATTGACAATATTTTTTCAATTTGTTTTAGTCCATTTTTTAATAACCTCAAAGAGATGACGTAAGTAAAAATACCCTGACTTCAATGGAACCAAAAAAATCATTCTCTTAATGTATCCGACTACGTTCGGAACCGTGATTTTGCAAATGCGCATAAATGGATAATTTTCATGATATTTAGTGTCACTTAGATTAGAATGCATGTATAAAATTGTTTTAAGAACATTTTGACAAAAAAAATTTATTTAATTACAATATTCTGGCAAAAAATTAACTTAAAATAATCTTTTTTAAAAATGTTCTCCTTTTGTTAAAAATGCTTCTATTATAATAATATTTTGCCTGTATATAGCTCAGACCTCTCTAAAGAGGCTCAACTAGAATGTTTGAAATATATAACTTAGAAGTGGGTTTATTCATATTTTACGACAACAGAGGGGAACAATTTTAAGAAAAAAAACGCCAATAATTATTTCAATTGGTGGTAAGTCTGAAAATAATGGGAATTTTTCAAAATTTCTACTTGAGCCTCTGTAGAAAGCTCTGAGCTATGTACAGGCAAAATATTATTATAATAGAAGAATTTTTCACAAAAGGAGAACATTTTGGAAAAAGATTATTCTAAGTTAATATTTTGCCAGAATATTGTAATTAAATAAATTGTTTTTGTCAAAATGTCCTTAAAACAGTTTTATGCATGTATTCTAATGTGAGTGACACTAAATATCATGAAAATTATCCATCTATGCGCCTTTTTAAAATCACGGTTCCGAACATAGTCGGATACCTTAAAGATCATATAACAAACTAAAATTGTTTAAATATTTACACATAAGATACGCAAATCCCTTAAAATTCAGGATGCGTGTACAACTAATTTTAAGCATTAAGTCTGGGGAAAATAAGCTTTATGACTGGGGAAATATATTTGAAAATACTTTTTGCTCAGTATTGAAAAAATAGTTCTTTATGTATACTCCGTTTCACCTTAAGTTGGCAGCTCTGGGAAGGGTACGCGGACCAAATCACAGCCCCTACAGGGTTACTCTAGGAGAAGAGTGTTACTATAACAAATAAAATTCTCCATATTTGGCGAGCAAAAAAATTACTCTTGAAAAATTTGTTCATTAAAATTGTAT
>BMAV01019631.1:101813-121371 GCA_019973955.1 Trichonephila inaurata madagascariensis
TTATGTGCTTTTTTGGATTATGTTATTAGAATAAGGCTGAAAATCATTTCAATTACTTACAAAGAGTACCGTAGAATGACCTATGAATTGTATAGTAAAAGAGCCATATGAAATATTTATTTTGTTTATATTTGCAACCTCAAAATATTAAATAAAATTATTATATGTATCATTCTATTTATCTCATTCTTAGCATTAACATATAATATATTAGTATTTTTGAAAAAGATGGGAGTAAATATCGCACATGTTACATTTACATAAAATAATTTAATGCTGCAGCTTTGTGATGCAGTTATACAGGGATTTGTTGGATTTTTTGTGGATAAGATGTTTCATCGTGTCTCGCACTTTAACATTAAACTTTGGTTTCTTTCCTCACTGTAATAGGGAACATCATCATTCTTTTCAAATAATGCAGATTAACAATGTAAATTGAGATTCTGGCGATACTAATTGTACGGTATTAAGTAGGTTTGCTCCAAGAAAGTCGGGTTGTCTTTGTGTTCTTCTATCTCAAGCTTTTCCCCCACGGCAACCATGTACGGTGACACTTTATGTATAACATGTATTTTAAGTAGAATAAAAAAATTACTATGAGAATGTAGATGATAATGTAAATGAACGAAAGAAATGCATTTTATTACGGAATAAGTGTATGAATTGAAATGTATACCAATCTATAATGGCATATGACGTACACTTTAAATATAAAAACTTAGAAACTTACCAGAAACTTTTTAAACGAATAATTCAAGATTTATTATTATTATTTTGATTTGATTTTTTTAAAAATTGCACTTTCCTTATGAATTATTAATTAATTATTAAGTAATAAAAGATAATAAAGCAAAATAAACATACATTTATTTCTAAATTGTGACACAATTATTTAGCATAATTTATGCATGAAAAATCATGCCATCGAGTTTAAAAAATTAAAAAGTGTTATTTGAATTACAATTTTTGAATTATCTACTTGATATTAATTATTTCAATTCCAAAACAAAATAAATCCTCTGAAACAAAATGAGAATTTAAAGTAATAAATTATTTCCATATTGATGCTTAAAAAAAAGAATTCAGAAACTAGACAATTGGTTTTTATATTAGTATTGTCTTGTATGCCTATAAACACCGAGTTAATATATCAATAAATCAATCATTACTATCAGATAGAAAAACGCTTCTCTAATTCATGTTCAGAAAAAACAGTTTTACAACAAGAATATAAGTTGTTTAATACCTTTAAAATGTTATATTTTTATGTGAAAGAGTCACATAATAAAAGAGTCCAAAAATAGCATTTAGTTCAATTATATTATATGCAGCAGCATTTCGGATTTCAGTTAAGACGTTACCAAGTAGTATTAATCCATCGCTTTCATAAGCTTTAAACGAATGATAAGTGCAATAAAATATAATTTTTATTGACATTGTTGTATCAAAAGTTTGCATAACAGCCCATATGTAATTCAGAACGAGTTGTAGGAAAGTAAGAATATATTTTGTACTAATTCCTGAAAAGCTGAAAAAAACATCTTTTAAAAGTCCGACAAATCGTGTAGATTACCATTATACCTTAAATTTATACTTTTTTACCATGAAAGGAACCAAAAAAGCCTTTTTTACCAAACTCACTTGATATGTATTGGCAATTAAAGTATAGAAAGCATTGATGTAAATATTTTGTAGGATATATTGATTCTAAAAAACCATAACTAAATATAACATTTACTGAGGTATGATTAATCTTACAACTTTAAATTAATTTACGTATGAATTAACTTAATATGTGTAATATGTTTGAATATTATGAATAAGAGAAAAATAATTCAAGCGCTGCAAAAAGGAGAACTAATAATCATTATTTTAGAAATTGAAATGGCGTGTTAGTCCATCATTACCTTAAAAAGTAAATAATCCTTCTGAAATAAAAAGAAGAGCATCCTAAATTTTAAAATCAAATGCAGTATATATTTGTTGTCACAACTAATGTACTATATCGTAGTTATCGTTGTCTCCCAATATTTTTATTTTTATTTTTACTCAAAATTTATCGTTGTTGGTAGAAAAAGGAGATACAAATAAAATTAATATGTTCACGAGTTATACTGTTAACATAAAGAAAGTATAAAAAGAAAAAAAAATCTTTAAAACTTTGTTTAGATTTAACTTTTTCTGTGTATACATTTCCCTCCCCCCCCCCCGCGACTAATCTTGTACAGAGGAAGATAACTTTTCCTTATAAAAAGATATGCTTTTCTAATTTGGTTTTTAATCTGTTATTTATCATTAAATTTTGCAGATTTTTGCATATTTTAATTGAAGGAATCAGGCTAATATGGCAGGCAGTAGAACTTTTTGTATCATTTAATGCGTAAGAAAAGTTTTCTAGATTTTAAACCAAGACTAATCAAAGATGTGAACTACTTACTTTGTGTAGGAGTAAACTTTATAGGGAACAAACTATTTTAAACTGGAATTTATCTTAATCTCACGGTTATTATTTCTCTTAATAAAAAGTAAAAGGCAGAAGAAATGCAAACATTGTATTTCTCTGGAAAATTATTAAGTATTTCTCTAAGTTTTTCAATTAATTAACTTTAACTAATAACTACACGTTTCTAAAAATATTCATACTAAGTAGTTTTCTAATTATATAAATATTTCTCCATGGATTTTAAAGTATCTAAGAATCATACAATGTAGAATATAAAATTCTTTTTTTTCGGTAACTCACAATGTTTTCAAATGAAATTCAAGCAAAATAGTCACGTGTTCTTAAGTTATTAAAACATTTCTGTTAAAGTGTAAAATTATTTCTTTGAGATTTGTTTCTTGTAAAGTAAACAGCAAATACTGAAATCAAATATTTCCAGAATTTTGTTAGATACTTTAGAAAATAGTTCGTTTAGCATGAGAATTCCGTTAAAGAAACATTTTTTTATCATTCTTAATACTATTGTCGTTCTCTTAGTACTTCACACTTAACTTTGATTCAAATTAAAGACTTTTAGTTTAAACAGCTTTCATATAACTATGGAGAATATACTTGAATTCAAATCAGCTTACCCAGATGGGACAAAAGGAATTTTTGAAATTTAAAGAAGGATCATGTTTCCATTAAAAAACATTTTATTTATCCGTTAAATTTCAATGAATAAACCTTGTGTGTGCAAAATACTTTCATAATATTTTCGTTTAAACAATTTTTCATAAATAAAAAAAATTATACTAGTTTTTAATATCTACAGATATAAATATAAAAAAGTTAAACTATTAGTACACAAAATAGTTTCTTACAAATTTATTAAACTGAACTGAACTCAGTGGCGCAACAGACCATGAGGGCCAAGGTCTCCTCTACCTATCTCAGTTTGCATGACCTTAGGCGCTGTGGTTGCATATGCAGATGTTTCGGTCAAGTGGTCAGTCTGAAGTGAAACCTCCAGTGTTCAGTTCCCAAGCAAGCTTGGTACTCATTTATCAACCCTTTGAAGAGATGACAGAGACTGAGTCGATCTTACCCAGACCGGGTTTTGAAACTCTGACCTGTGGCGTTGAAGCGCTGTACACTACCACTCAGCCACTGGTCTACAACAAACTTATTGTACTTAGCATTTTTACTCATTCTTAAGAGATTGCGGGAAAACAATCCATGACTAAATAAAAAGGAATTCATTACTAAAAAAAGAACACGACACTTAAAAAAACATAAATTTTTAAAAAGAACATAAATTAAAAAAAAAAACAACAAAAAATTTGTAAAACTTTTCGAAGAAAAGTTCTTTTTCTTGTGTCAAATTATTGAACAAATAATACGAAAATTATTTTTAACAACGTTAATAATACTAAATGCATACTTCTTTTTTAATTAGGAAGCTTTATATAAAATAAAATATTTTTAAAGCATTTCGGAAAAAAAAATACACTTAAGAATCTTTTAATATAAGTAACAAAAATTATATATATCTTTTATAACGAAAGAGAAGATTAGTATGGTGAAATTCAAAATATCAATATATTCATAACTGATATTTCTCTATATATTTTTAAAAAACTTACACCAATACAAATATTTGGTGCAAATCGTGTTTTCTGATAATTTCTTTCTACTCCCGTAAATCTTACAAACTAGATTAAAATATGTCATGTAGATAAATTTCCATATTTAATTGAACAGCTATTATTTAGATATTTTTTTTTAATGTTACTTATCTGTTTTTATTAATTTTTGTTTCAAAATTTGAAATGAAAAAAAAAATCTTTATTTTTGATACTGCATTACTAGTGTTGTTGTTTTTTCTAATGCTACCTGTCTGACGTAGTCAGATCGAGGTCCACGAAATTCATCATGGCAAGTTGTTGGAGATACGCCTGTCGTTGGCTTTGGCCTTGAGCACCATACAGGTGACAGTTCGAGTTAGCTCGGCTAAATTCCCCGAAGGGATGATAGATGGCGACACCACCGATTTCCACCTCCACAATTTAGGCATGGAACTGAAGGGGAGGGAAATTTTCTCCAGTTCCTTGCATTCATGATTCAGCCCAAAAGTATTTCGGACCCACTTATTTAACGAGTACGTACTCCGTGTGTACTCGGAGGGTATTTGGTGGCCTTGGGCATCGAAGCCAGGCCTTCCGGTCTGGAGTCCAATGGTCTAACCACTAGGCTACCCAAGTCCCCTATAATAGTAAGATGTTTATAGTTGTTCTTTTCTACATTCAAAAAATTATAAGAAATTTTTCAAAATCTAGCGAATCTCGGGTTACCGAATAGTAAAAAGTAAAGTTGTGGAAAAAATAGTTGATAAATATATGACAAAATTCGTCGAAAAACATGAGAAAATTTAAATCATTGTCTATCAAAATATTATAATAAAGAAAATCAGTGTTTGTTTCTTTTTAAATTCAGCAAACGGTATTTAAATATAAAGCAAACGCGTTTTTTCCCCATGCAATTGATGTAATTGCTATTGCTATATAACTGTAGTTATAACTCTTGAGATAAGCGAATAAAGATAGTAAAAAATATCAAAATTCTTAGAAAAGTTCAAGTTGGGAGACTTATTCAAAATATCTGTAATAATTATAATAATTATATACATACATTAGTTTGTTTTCCATGTTTTAATTTTTTATTTAGACAAAAATTCTTTCAGTAAAGCAAAATATTTTAGGTACTTCAATAGTTAGTTATCCTCTCTACTCATAAAATATGATACAGAAATCAGTTGCATTCATTTTACTTTAATAATTAATGAAGTCCTTTGGCGGAGTGGTAATGTATCAGGTTTCCACTCCGCAGGTCCGGGGTTCAAATCCCGGGCTGGGCCATGTCGACTGCCTTTTATCCCTTCAATTGGTCGATAAATGGATTTGATTGAAGTTGTTCTAAGCTTGTTTGGGAACAGCATACTAAGGGATTCGCGTCAGACTCATCACTTGACCGAAACATCTGGACATGCACCTCAGCGCCTAAGTTCGAGTATACTGAGATAGGCCCTGTAGGCCTTGGCCCTCATGGGCTGTTGCGCCACTGCGTTCAGTTAATTAATTTGACTCAATAGAAAAGATGAACATGATTACAAAAATAAATGTTTTTAAAAAATATATATATAAAGGGTGTCCCAAAATTAAAGCATGATTTGAATTAAATTAACACATTTTTTTTCTTTAGATTGTTATTTTTTTTATTGAATAGCAAAAAAACACAGGATAGGGCTGTGTATGAAATAACACATAAGACTCTAAATGGCTTTGTTGGCACATACTCACTCTTTTGTCGAAATTTTCCAGCGTTGGAATGCAACTTTGAATTTCCTCCTTCAATGCTAGCGCACTTGTGAGCTTGTTGGAATAGATATTCCACTTTAAATAACTTAATAAAAAGAAATCCAATGGTGTTAAATCACACGATCTACGGGGCCAATTCTTATCACCGAATCTGGAGAGTACGCAGTCAATGCTGTATCAACTAAATACAGCCACATTTATTTAAAATGGTCATGGAAAATTTCCACTTAAGAATGCGTATGTGTGCCAGCCAAGCCGTGGAGTGCCCTATGTGTTATTTCATACATAGCCCTACTAGCTGCATGGACCGGCGTTGCACAGGCTTTCTCTTTCCCTCATGACGCCAGCAATTATGTGTGTGTCTTTGTACGCGCGCAATGTGTGAGGGATTTCTAAAACTATTTCATTAAATTTCCCTTTTTCGAAATTTGTTCCACTTATTTTCGATTTAAGACAGGTTTCTTTTCCCTCTCTCTAGCCCGGCATAACACGGGTTTTTTTAGTGTACAATTACTGTGTTCCCTCTTCCCATCCTCCTCACAGATAAGATATAGCTTCAAATTTGGATGCATGACTTATAAAATACAATATTGCGTAAGTTAAAAAATTATTAATGTGAAGCGAAAAAAAGAAAGCGATTCTGATGCTAAAAGCAAAACACAAAAAACTTTCTTCATTTTTTTTGAAAATAGTTAGTTTCTAAGAATCTAAAATAATAAAATAAATTTCAGATGTTCATGAATCAATCAATTGTTATATATAGTTATCTTAAAAATGTCTTTAAAATGTATTTTTATCCAAAATAATAGATTATGTATTTTCTAATTAACAAAAAATTAAATTAGTAATGAAATAATAGAAATAATCTTTTTAAAAAACATATATATACTAGCGGTCCCGACAGACGTTATCCATTACACACGCCTTAAATCCGAAAATAACAAACTTTTTTGAATCATCTGTAACAATCTGGACCGTTTTGATGAAATTTTTTATAAAAAAAGTTATTACAACACCCGACATCGTCACATGTACAGTTACCACAATTAGACCTATCGATTGCGTGTGAGTATGTATTTACTTTGAACTAAGTTGAATATAGAGCCTATTCTGAATAGAAACTTAAACTTGTTTTGTTTAAAGGGGGTAAAAAAGATAAAACTCGAGCTAATTTCATATCAGGTATATTTTTTAAATGCACAAAAAATAAATTTATCGTTATGCCATTGAATGTACAATGATTTTGGTTAATCCTTGAGGGGTATAAACAAACAAATGCGATGGTCTGCCAAACCTCGGACATGCAACAAATAATTGGCCATGCAAAAAGCAAGGGTTTTCTATATCTAAGCCACAAATTGTCATTGTTTGACTTTGTGACTTACTAATGGTCATAGCAAATGCTTGATTTTGGGATTGCAAACATTTGAATGGGTAGGTGAGTCTGAAAGAATCATTGGGATCTGTGGTAGAAGTACAACTTCACCTTTAAGTTTGCCGCTCAAAATAGTGGCCTTAAGAGTATTGCCCATAATTTTTTTATAAACAATCGCACGCCCTTACATAAATTTGGAGCATTTTTAACTGTGATATCGGACAGAATTGTGAATCTAAATCATTCTCAAATCCACTTGAAACTACACAAAACATATCATCCAAATCGGTCCAGGCGTTTAGGGGGAGTTCAGTCACATACACACGCACAGAAGAATTATATGTATAAAGATATATGCAGTATCGTGGCGATATGAATAATCTTTCCGATTCTGTAATTATTTTTTATCCGATTTTGATAAAAAAATTAGATTACAATTTTAAAAACGGTGAAAATATTGGAAAATTCTCCCCTCTTCTTTCTTTTTTTTTTCTTTTCTTTTGCCGCGCATTAGCAGAATAAACAGCACACAGGGGTAGAACAATTATGCGTTTTAAGGTTTCTAATAAATATCTTTTTAACTAATTGCGATAGTAAACTGAATTGTGAGTCTAAACCATTCTCGAATCCACTTGAACCCACTCAAATAATGTCATCAAAATCAGTCCAGTCGCTTTGGAGGAGTTCAGTCACATACACACGCACAGAAGAATTATATATATAAAGATTATTTGGAAAGATATTAATTAAAAACGCTAAAAGGCATGGTTCGTCTGCAATTTTGTTACAATGAAGACCAAGTTTGGCTATAAATTGATTTTCAACGCCAACTTACGTCATTTTTATAATAATAACGTTGTTACAACAATGCAGGTGAATATTAAGTTGAATGTTTTTAATATTTTCAATTAATATCTTTTTCACTAATTACGATATCAGACCGAAATGTGAATCTAATACATTCTCGAATCCACTTGAACCCACACAAACAATTTCATCAAAATCGGTCCAGCCGTTTAAGAGGAGTTTAGTCACATACACACGCACAAAAGATTTTTATACATAAAGATTAATTAAAATCCGTTTTCAATAAGTAATAAATAAAAGAAAAATTTACAAATAGCTATTGAAACGATTGCTTTTTTTTTAATGCTTGAATAAACATATATATATATGTAAATTATAAAAAAAACAGTATAAGAAAAAGCCTAGATATACATATTTACATGTATTGAAAAAAAAACATTCAAAAAGAAAAAAAAAAACTACCTGACAAAAACATTTTGATATTTTATTTTAATTTTATAGTTTTTCATTCCCCTGTGTTTAGTAATTATTTAAACACTTATCGGACGAAAAAAAAGTATATTATACAAAACTTACATATTCATTATTTTAACAATAATTTCTTTCTTAGGTTTTAAAGTAATAAAATGGATTAAAAATGTTCATTTAGCAAATAAATGTGACATACCTTTTGCTTAAGAAGTAGCATTAAAAGAGAAAATCTCGTGTATAGATAGATATATAATATTTTATTTATATTCTATAGCTGGTATACCCGTTTTTCGCACGGGTGAATTGAAAAATCAAACAATACAGATTGAAGGATAAAAAAGTTTTTAATGAGTTAATTTTAGGTGAATTGCAAATTAAACAAAAAAAAAAAAGCTTTTTGCATATCTCAGCTGAACAACAACAACAACAACAAAAACATATTTGTTAAATTTTAAGTCTGTAGATCTTATAGCTGATAAAAGGAATTTTTATTTATTTATATAACTCCCCGTAACTTACTTGTCAGTCGATTTTTGAAAATACCTTCCTAAACTGATCTCTGCTCAGCAAAAGTAACACATTGTTACACATTTTGTGTTGAACGCTTAAAATAGTGTAAATAATTTATATCTGAAAGTGTAATACATTAATATTACTTTCTGTTGTATTTATTTTATGTTAAAATCCTGGCCCCACCTCTCCCTTCGAAATCTAGTTTTATTATGAAATAAAAAAAATAGTGATTACAATGATCAACGGAATAAATTAAAAGCGAGCGTGCACTGAGGCATGGTGTTAGACAACAAAAAGGGTTTCTTCACACATAAAAAATAAATATATGCTGTCGCGGGTTTTTTTTGCAGCGCACCCCAGAATTGCTTGCAGATGGCAGACATTTTCCCTACTTACTTAACAATTATCGTTATATTTTGGATACTTCACACAATATCTTTATAAATTATAAACTATGTGTTATTCTGATGTATAAGCTATATTATTGTAAAGTTTTATTAAAATCCATTCAGTTGTTTTTCCGTGAAAGACTACCAAACATCCAAACATACTTTCGCATTTATAATTTTAGTAAGGATTCTATATATACTTTACCATAGAGTGAAAAAAATAAAAATTTAAAGAAAAAACTTTGTTTTTTACTTAATTCACACAAATCTTACGTTAATTTTGGGACACCCGATATAAATGTTATTTGAAATAAGAATTTTAACCTTACGCATTCTGAATATTTAAACTTTTTTTTTAATTCATGAATAGTTTCTATTGGAATCAGATTTAACAGAACCACGATGAAAATGCCAACAAAATCTACGTATTGAAGTGTTTTTTAAAGAAAAATGATTAAAATATTTATTAAAGAAAAATATTTAAAAGTTCAAGTTATCATACTTATCGTATTTTTAACGACGTAGAATTTCGGAATAAATTCAATTAAATTTCAACATTTCCTTGAGGTTGTTTTCATGAATATTTTGCATGATTCGTAATTCATTATTTAGAATGATGTATTCAATTCAAATATTTAAGTTTTTTTAAATATTCTTAATTTTTAATGAAAATTGACTATATGGCAAGGCAATATATATTCTAAAGAGTACACATTTGCATAATCAAAATGGATAGATCCATTTGTATAGTATGCATGTCTTTAATGCGACTATTTGAAAGCACTGATACTTTTATGCATGCACACACAAATGTATATATGTATGCAATTTATACACACATACATACACGCACTTTTAAGTCTCATAAATAAAATTATTTGAATAAGTGAAAAGGCTTTCTTTATGGTGATATAAATCAACAATCTATTCAGGAAACAAATTAATTATTTAAAAAATTATTTCGTTTTCCAAAAAAAAAAAAAAAAAATCAAATTTTTTTTATTCTGTGTTTAAAATAATAATTTTGTGTAAATCGTGTTTATTATAAAAGTATTTTTCAAAAAAGTTTCGAACTCACAATTTTTATTAAAGGGAATCCTGTAGCATTAACATATTTTCTTCTTCCTAGAACAGATCTCTTATCTCTCTTATGAACAGTTCTTCGTGCAGATATTTCAATGCAAAAACTTTAAATTACATTTTGGATTAATCTGGGTTGGTGTTTAAGAAATGACATTTATTTTAACATACGCAATGAAGTTGGATTCCAATATTTTGAGAGAAGAAACTAATAAAATAATCAAATCAAAGAATCAATCAAGTAAAAATATGACATCAACCAAAATGTAATATAAAGAGCTAACTTTTAGAGTTAAGTGAAAGCTATAATTTTAAAGAATAAATATGACTTTTCTCTAAAGAAACCCAATTTATGAAGCTCAAAAATTTACATTTATATTCTACTAATTCTTAAACTATCAACTTAAAAATACTTATTTTTTAAAGTTTATCATTACCAGGAAATACAATACCCATGTCAACAAAGAATATACATAAATATATATGCATATGCACGTAATTCTTTCTTACGCTTTTTCGATCAGCTTTTCTAAGCCTCTATTATGAGACTTAAGAAGCTATAAAAAAGGAACTAAAACATTTTTTAAAAAATATCATAGCTCTTCTATTTCATATTTACTTCTGTTTGATTTAGATTTCTTGTATTAAATATAAAGTAATACGTTCATTTTTAAAGCAAGATAAAAATATTTTAAAAGACGGGTTATGTGGCAGACGTAGGCACTTTAATACAAGAAATAAATGCTGAATAACTCCTTTTGAAGGGAAATTTAATCCTGTTTTCAGACTTTGTAAATCTATCTGTAATATTCGAAGAAACACATTCGAGAATAAATGAAAAATAATGCCTGTTATAAGTAATTTTTTAATTCAAAATATCATTAAATAGTTAAAAATACTTAAACCATAATTTTTTCTGATGATAAAAATAATATTATTAATGTGAAAGATGAATTAGTTACATGTCAGATATTTTCAAATGGAAGAAAATGTCAATACACTTAAAATTAATGGTTAGTTTTCAAACCTGATCATACTTGTAGTCTAACATTAACCTTTCTAATGGTAAAAAAAATATTTTGTCTAATTTTTATAAAAGTAATAGGAGATATGTAATAGTAATAAGTAAGATATGAAGGTAATTGACAAGTAAAATATGAAGTATATTTAAGCATAACAATAAGAGGAATAATAATCTATTATAATATATATGTAGGATATCCCATTTGTAAAAGGTTAGATCATATCCCTTTCCAGAGGTCGGCAATTCTAATCAAAACAGTATTCCACATCAACGCCATCTAGCGTCCTTTTTAAAACGCCGACATCAACCTTTTTCGGGAGAGGCTCTCTAACACCCGTCAGGGAAACGTCGTATTTCGCGCAACAGCGCCGTTTGCCCGCGCCAGGCGGTAAGTCTTAATAGCACCATAATGAGTTCTATTTAATCTCAATTGCCTTCCTTAAAATAATGTGATCTAGCTTTCCTATTCTTTTGAAATATTCCCCATAAACCCCCCCCCCCTATAATTCATAATAAATTATTTAGTTTTCAACCAGTTTCTTTCTTAAACTATGTTGTCTATTTTATTTCAAAATTAACTAATAAACTTTAAAAAAAAAAACCCTAGACACCACGCCAATAAAAACCCCGCTATCTGAAGCATCCGACCTTTTGGAAGATTTCGGTTGGATTCCCTATATATACAGTCGAACCTTAGTAATTCGAAGCTGGATGGACCAATGAAAAATTTCGAATTATCAAGAGAGTAGGAAAACCCTCGCAAAATACAAGGTGAGAAACTTTTGTGTAACACATTTATATAAATTGTAAACTATGCAATAAAACAACAATTGTACATAAATATAAAATTATTTTAAATTATTTTAATTACTTATTACACAGCATAAATATTGTGCAGAATTTGAAAATCTGCTATTAAAAGAATACACATTTACGTATTAAAAACAACTATTAAAAGAATAATTATTAAAAGAAAAGAAACACTTTCAGAGCTACGAGGTATATACTTAATAGTATCGACGTTGTATAGGCTCTTCTCGCCGAACCAGTCCGCTAAGAAATTTGACCAGTTTTTTTTCCCTTTTTTTTACAGCTTTCCTCTATCGCTCCTCCCCTGTCATTTTCTACTCCTTATTTCCTTATCTCTGGAACAGGACTTTTTCACGTCCCAACAAATCTCTTCCATTCCTTATTGGAAATAAAATCGTTTCGCACCCAGTTCCCTTAGACACTGTCCCCAACAGCATTGGTTTTTCAAGGCAGGATCCAATCAAGCTCATGCCCTATTTGGTGCCACATGTGATAAAGGCCATATCACACGTACATTTTTGGTGCAACTTTTTGGACCAATTTTTCGTCCTATCTGAGGGGGAAGGGTTACCGTAAGCGAAACGACATGCTCTAAACGTCAGCCTCGCTCTATCCCCACATTGAACAATTACTCGCCGATTTTTCTGCTTCGGAAAACGAATATTCAAAATTCTTACTTTTAATTCTCTCGCACTTTCCTTGATGGGCAGGAAAACAGAAATGGAGCACCATTCTATTTAAAATATTATATGCCGTTAAAATAGCGATTAATCTTTGAATTAGCGAGAGGTTCGTATTATTGAAGGTTTAAGTTAACGAGAGTAGACCGCATATATAATCCATATTTATACATACGAAATAGCTATAATCCTAGATAATCATAAATAGAAGTATTACTAGTCAGTGTAGTTAGAAATATTAGCCATAGTTGTACGATAGCAACCCCCCCCCTTGGCCCTAAAAACCTAGAATGTAGGTTTAAACAAAGTTTTGAGGCCAGCCAACCTCCACCTTTAATTTTCCTATACTACTGAGCTATAGGGAAAGGAGAAACTATTATAAATATGTCATTATTAAAATAAAATAAACTATTTCTGTTACTTAATAAAATTATAACAGGAAAAATTAATGAAGGCTACTTATTTAATGTAGAAATTAAATATATTTGAGTACAAAGTTCTATTAAAATAAATAGACATACCCTTAAAATACATCGACATGTTAACATTTCCCACGAATACATAATCAACAAAGAGCAGCATTGCATAAAAGTAAAAAATAGTAAATAGTAAGATATATTATATATATAAAGATTTGTTTACTTGAAAACCTAATTTATTTGGAATGAAAAGGACTTCCAATAACAACTGTAAATTAAAATTTATTTATTTATTTATTTTTACTTATGACTGTATATAGAAATTAAATTATATTATTGTTAAAAATAATAAAATAAAAGTGAATAAAATACTATAGTTTAAAAAATATTTAAATAAAATTGAAACTTAAAACAAATTAATAAGGTATTCATTTTCAATAACCACACACACGCACACACACATATATATATATATATAACAGAGGTTTATGAATTCATCTCTTTAAAAATAAGATTAACATTTTAAAGATGAACTTAGTACTAGTTAAAACGCCCTATTCGAAAACCACGCGTAACCAGTTTATAATATACGCTTTCTTTGAACAACATTTTATCACATCTGAAAAGTAACAAATTTTTGTTACAAGAAAAAAGATACATTATATTTATTTTGCTTAAGTGTATGGCTTAGAATTAAATGACACACATATTAAATGTCGCTTTGAAATATAAAACCTGGTCCCCAGACGAATTACTTTGAGATTCTCAAGTGATCACTCAATTTATTCTCGTGCTTTACGGAACTCCATATCAAATCCATCCCCATACTCTTAACTGTAAGATGCGGAATCGATTGGGAAATGAGTATGAAGCTACTACGCCAGACCTCCTCCAGACGACGTTGGTAACTTTGCACGAGATGTCTCTCTGGAAGGTCAACACGAAGGTGTTAGGGGACGACCACAAATTATAATCAGCCTTGTCATGCGCTTTGGTTTATCAGCTATTAAAAAAATTGAAAGATTGAGCACTTTAATGACTAAAAACAAATACAGCTTTTAACCGATTGTTTTCATTCCTTTTCGTAGATTCGAATCATGTGCAATAATTACTAAAAGAATAAGCTTTATTTTTTAAAACAATAGTTTTGAAGTACTTTTTTTTTATTAATTACACAAAATATTTTCTCTATATCAGCGTTTCTCAAACTTTAAAACACGCCCCCTGGGGGGCGTGATAACCCTACCAGGGGTCGCCAGCAAATCGAAAAACCGAAAACAAATATTATTTATTTACTGAAAGGAAGCAAAGCAAAATACAGTATGACATAATAAAAAATAAAATACTCATTTACACTGATATAATACACATACGAGTATGAATTTATCAATACTGCACAATGAATTTCATGATTAATTTATCAGTACTAGTTAAGAACAATATTAATAATTACCAGTGATCCCTTAAGGGCATATCATAAAATTATATGGTAATTCGGGAGAAGTTTGGCTTGTGAATTTATCTAAATTAATCGCCTTTAATCGGGCTTATTTTTCGATCTTTTAAACATTTAAAGTGGGGAGTACAACTTTTATAATATTCCGTTCCTCATATTTAAAGTCCATAAACGTACTTGTTATGTTTAATAAGATATTAGCAATATAAGTGAGTTACGTATAATATTACACATACGATGCATGTAGAAACGGCAATAACACTGCAGCAATAAGGAAATACGCGTGTGTGGCATCTGTCCCTTATACTTGGGGAAAGATGCCACATGGTTCAGAAGTAAATGAAATGATCTTTAATTTTTTTGTTTTTGTTTTATAACGCTGTATATTATCGTATAAAATATAACTATAATTAATAATTAGGCTGTGATGATGGCACAGGGGATCTCCATAAGAAGAGAATGTGCAGGGCTGAAGTCGACTACCACTTCAGCCTGATGTAGACCGTTCAGCAGGAAATTCGTTTTTAGCAAAAACTAATTATGAAATAATTTTTTTTTGTTTCTCTTTAGTTATTGTTATTTCACATTTAATTTGGTAATGTTTGTCTTATTTTATTATTTACTGTGGTGCTGTTGCATCTTACTCCATGACTGGTGGTATCTTCAACCATATATAGGGGAAGATGCCACAATTAAATGAATTTCTTTAACATTAATTTTCTGATTTATTTTCATACTAAGAAGAGGTTTAACTTATACACATAACCAATTAAGTATTAAAATATAAGGTGTTTTTTTTTCATGGTCTTGATATGTCAATTGTCAATGTACTAATCGAAAAATCCTTAACTGTGGCGTCTTCCCCGAATGACCTTATACAAATTTTATTACTTATCTTGATAATTTGTACCGTTTTTACTTAAAGTCGTATTGTTGTTTTACGTCAAAGTATATTATTATTTGATTCAATACATTATTCTAGTATGAGGGGGGAAGGGGGTGAGATGAAAATTATAATTGAAAATTCGGTCGTAAGTATAGAAATTTTGAGAAAAGCATTGCTCTATATGTGTAATATAAGATCTGTTTTTAATTTTGTTTCAGAAGGGCTTTAAGCCATTCTAAATTAATATAAATATAATATTCGTTTCTAATTTTCTTTCTGTTGAAATAAAAATTTAAACTAAGATGTTATTTTAAAACAACATCAGAATTATGCAAAATATTTCCACTTTATTTATTTTAAAAATGAAGAAAAAAACTTAGCAGAAAATCTTTGATCAGCACCTGAATGGAATCTGTATTCTACACATTTTCAAAAAATCTATTTTAGGTTTGACATTTTTAAAATCTCTATTTCATGACTTTTCTGACAATATAGCATATTTGCTATTTTATGAATTAGAAGTATGTCAGAAAGAGACTTTTATATTTACCAGTTGACGTGCCACGCCTACTTTGACAGATATAAATATAAGCATTGACCTCCTAAACTTCGAATGCTTTTCAAAAGTCGCAAATATGACTTTAATTTTTCAAACGCGTTTAACTGTAGTATAATTAGGTTAGTTTATTTTCTGATTGAAAATTACACTTTTTGTTTCCTTTTTGTGGAACAATGTGATTTGAATATTTGAGTACTTTAAAATTCAGTTTTACTCAGTTCAAATTAGACATTTTTTAGGATTTTTTTTATTACAAATTATTGTAACATATTAACAACATGCAATTTGTTTAATAATTTTTCAATATAAGGCACACAAATATGCTTCATATTAAATGTTTATTGTAGTTGCATGAGACTTATGAAGTTCTTAAAAATATGTAGTTATCATATTAAAAATGATAAAAGCAATTTCCTGCAGGTGTTATAGACACCAATTGTTTAATATTTAGAAAAGCTTATGAATCTTGATACTTTAAAATTTGTTTTGGAGGGAATCACACACAAAACCCTAATGAATATGAATCAATTCTAAATGCCATGTAATCACGTATTTCCATTTCAATATTTTTACGTATTGTTACATTTTTTTATGGTATTTGTAATGATTTGGTTTCAACTTTGATGAGGGTAATGCATCAGTCTACAGGGATTTGTACAGAGTTTGGGGACAATACTGAGAATGCGGCAAAATATCTCACTAGGGAAAAACTGAAGAAAAGCAATATATGCATTTTTCTTTCCCAGTCAAAGGGAAAGAAAAAAAAGTCTTCGAAGAAAAAGATAAGAAACCAATGTTTAAGAAAATAAGACAAATTCAGATTGTAATTCATAATTCTCGTGATATAACTTACATTAAAACTGCATTTTTCTCAAAATAATGTTTTTAAACTGCTTGTACGTTTTTCTTAGAATCTACTGTTTGAAATAATATGTAATTTTAACTGCATATATTTTATTAAAATATATTTTTTTATATACTGAAGTGAATGTTTTGAAATAAAACTAAATTAATTCGTTACAGAACAGATATCGTAACAAAAAATGATAATTTTTAATGAGTTCATAATAATACTCATTAAAAGTAAAAGAAACTATTTACAATATATTAGTAAAATTCTACTTCAGTATATATATATATATATAATTAGTAAACTAACAAAATTTTGAGCTCATATAATCAGTAGTTTTTGACAAAAAGGTACATACAATTGCTTAATTTGACATTGTCCGCAAAGGGTCAATTAAAGGGTTGAAGTCGTAGCTTTATGATTTATTTTTATAATTCAGTTCAAAACATTTCATTTTTAATAGTCAAAGTACCTAAATACGATAAAATGATGATTAATATTTTATTAAAAAAACGGGAAGATAAATTGCAGGATTAGATGCATAAAATATGGAATTCTTATTAACATTTAATCTAAAGAACCGTTTCGAAAATTTATTTGTTTTTGAAATAGAATACTCTGAACATCAGAAACGTTACACTACAAAGAAAAGAAAATCAAGTTATTTATAAACTAAGTCTATAATTCATAATTATTAAAACAGTTAATTTATATAAAACTAAGAATTGAAATATCTACACACAATATGCCTATTCTTTACATTGTACGTAATTCTAAATTAAAATGATTTGTTTTAAAATTTCTGTAGCTTAATCGATATTTTTGTCTTAGTTATTAAATAATGCAATGGCGAATATTATAATATTTGTCAATACTTACATGGATTAAAAATTATCTGAAGATTACTTTATTTTATTGAAGAGAGTGATATATTATATTAAGTAGCTAGTTGCAATTAATCAATATTACTAACTAAACTAATCACCTGTTACTTATATATCCAAACCTGATATCAAAACGCAATAAATGTATCCCAATTTATAATATAAATTTTTAAATAAGAGAAGTAAAACTATATATATATATATATATATACAAGTTGTGAAATAAAAAATGAGTCTAAGTGTGCAGCTTGAAAAAAGAGTGGAATTAGCAGCAACTGTTTTGGTGACGTCATATCCAACACTTCATATATCCATGAGGACTGTTTCATCTTAATCGATCCCACCAGTTGGGAGTACTGCGTCACTGAGTGAACACGATCAACTGCATTCTGCCGGAAAAATATCGAATCAACATCGAGCTTATTGTGAAACTTACGAAATCAGCCACCAAACCATTTCAAATACTAACCAAGGCTTATGGAGATGAAACGTTGGCTAGTGCACATGTGTTTTAATGGTATAAAAAGTTTTCTGAGGGAAGGGTTAGTGCAGAAGAGATGATAAACCTGCTTGGCACCCCCAAGGTCAACGGTTACAGACCAAACCATAGCCAACATTCGTGATGTGAGTGGGTTCCCTCTCACATCAGTGGTCAGACTGTTTATCAACACAACTTCATTGAAGTACTAAAATGACATCGTGAAACAATAAGAAAAAAAAGGCCAGGATTGGGGACTGATGGATAGCTGTTGCACCAAGACAATGCATCCGCTCACATGGCCCTATCTGTCAAGCAGTTTCTGACCAGCAAAAATATTCCTATGATGAATCAACCTCATTATTAACCTGATTTGGACCCATGAGAATTTTTTTTATTTCCTATAATTAAATCTTGCTGAAAGGGAACCCATTTTATCTTAGGTGAAGAGGTTCAGGCAAAAACGGAAAATCTCCTAAAAGGGACTTTCGGGAGCCTTGTTCCAGAACTATTACCAGCAATGGCAGCACAGAATGCAGAAGTGTATGAATGTTCAAGTGAACTGCTATGAAGGTGATACTGTCTCAAAGAACAGATTCTGTAAGTGAAATGATTTACTGGACCAGTCTCGCTTTTTGTGTGTGTGTCATACCATACCTCGTATACATATATAATATAAATTAGCACTACTCGAATTAAGACATTTTTCATCATCAAATCAATTACTTTGTTACAGTCTTTGAATGGCTTAATGAGGAGACATATTTTTATCTTAAAATTCATATTCTATTTGACACATAGGTAAAGTGGTAATGAGGAAAGTATATCACAAATACTAAAAAATAGGCGGACAACCACACACGAACATGTAAGACATTCGCAGTGCCTTCATTGTTCACTCCCGAGGTTTCATCTATCTAGTCTTGGTTAACCGGAAGTGTTTAAATTCAGGTGATTCCTGTGGTAAAAGATAAGCGAACGATGCAAATTTCCATTATCCTGTTTTTCGTTAAGTGAATAAACTAGAAATTAAGGGCTCAAAACCATTATGAATAAGAGTTCCTCAGGAGAAAGTTTA
>BMAV01019631.1:126371-142712 GCA_019973955.1 Trichonephila inaurata madagascariensis
TATATATACATAAACTAAGAGGAAAAGAAATAGCCAAATTCCAAGATAGATGCTTTAGTAGTTATTAACATAACAATTGTGTGTGTGCCTCTACAAACATAATATTAAAATAAGTAATTTGAGTCACAAATGGGAAAGAGGTGCATTTGAATATATTTTGGTAGCCAGCATAAACACTGTGATAGTTGCTTTGTTTGTATTTAATTATATTTTTCCCTTAAACACACAGTATCGCTGCTTGTAACTGAAAAATACATTACTTAATATCAGCAAAAATTATTTCAGGACATTTTTATTAAGATATCCGACTACCCTAAAATAATGATTTTTTTTCAAAAATTGACAATTTTTTTTTATGAATTTTTTTTAGACCATCTTATTAGCTTAATAAAAATACCAAGTTTTTTATTTTCCATTCACTAGAACAAAAACTACACAAGTGTTTTAATAGAAGATCCCTAACTTTACACAAGATGTCAAACTTTAAAATGCGTTTTACTCAAAATTTGTTTTTTCAAAAAACTCAAACGGGGACAATGATTGTTCAAAAAGTTTTGAAAATAATTTGCTGAAATTTTTGTGAATGTTTTGTATAGCAGTAGAATTGTTTTGACTTTCAGATTTATCAATCACTGTTTTATTACAAAATTTACTGTCCTTTATGTGAATATAATCACTGTTATTTTAAACAATTTCATATAGCTATACTAAGACAGAGTGCTCTAGGTTTTGTAAAAATTAAAATATCTGTTATCCTGAAGGTCATTTCAAGCATGAATAACAAGGTAACACATTATAAGTGAAAAAATGAGAATTTGTTAAAAAAATGTTTGTACAGAGCGGGCCCCGTTTACGTAATTTTTTGTGCATTTTCACCGGTTTTTTTTCCCTTTTAATAATAATAATTTTTTTTTTCTGTTTTCAATTTTGCTATTTTTTCCTTAAAATATACTAAATAAATCTAAAAATCAGAAATTATTCCCCATATCTTCATGTTTTCAAAAAAAAGTTGTCGTAAGTAGTCGGATACCTTAAATTTAATTTTATACATATTCTTAAGGGACTCTAAGTAAAAGTTCAAAATAAAATAATTTGATAGAGTGGAAGAGAATAAAAATAAAATGAACTAGAAATTTACTTCATGTAAACCTAAAAATGTGTATTGCCGGAAATTTTGCAATATTTTTTTTATTATTTCTTCCATATAGAATTTGGATGAGCATACATATATATCCAAGATTAAAGGAACGGTACATGCTTTTCATTTATTTCAGAGAAATACTGTATGTTAAATAAATAAAAAAAACCACTTCTTTCTGCAAATAGGCATGCATGCCGAAGAAAAATTTTGCATCACATTCTAGACAGACGAAATTGCCTTTGATCCCTTAGGGAATTCACGTAGGCAGAGAAAAAAAATCTGAGATCAAATAAAAGTTTCTAGTTCTTATATTTTAAATAACGAATCAGAATTCTTATACAGTACACATTATTTGAAAATATTATTTGGCAGAAGTAAACTTCATAATAGTTTAATTATTTTTCAATTAATAATTTATGTAATCTAAGTGTATTTCCATTCAATAAAAATATGTGTGTTGTTTGAAAATGTAAGACATCAAATATATTGGTGATCGTCACTATCTTTCTATTACTTGAAAAAGGAATTTTCAAAAATTTCCTTTAATTGCCATTAGTTGATATTATTTAAAGAATACAAATTTCATTTACAGACCCTCCAAATCTTTCAAATGAATCTACTGAATAGAATGAATTAAAAAAATTGTCTTTTTTTTTAACTTTAAAAACGAATATTTATCAAGTATGACAAAGTTTCTCTAAATATTATCGAAAACAATTATATTAATCAATAATTTATAGAAATTTTTAAATTCGGTTACTTTTAGAGTTAAAACGTCTAAAATATTTATCAAACAAAGATGTTACAGAGAAAAAATTGTATCTGTATAAAAATTTTAATACATATAAATTTTTCATATTATAATATAGAAATGAAAATGGCTAATCTTTGTAAAATGGCTTTCATATTTAATTTCTATAAGTGCCAATTTGCCTTTATCTTTGTACAAAATTTTTCGTGTGATAATAATAATTTTGAAGTAAGATATTTCAGACTTTAAATCATGAAACATGTTTATAATGAACAGTTGAAATGTTACAGAGAAAAAAATTGTGCCTGTATGAAAATTTTAATATATATCAATTTTTCATACAATAATATAGAAATGAAAATGGCTAACCTTTGTAAAATGGCTTTCATATTTAATTTCTATAAGTATCAGATTACCTTTTACATTTATCTCAATACAAAATATTTTATGTGATAATAATAATTTTTGAAGTAATATATTTCAAAGAGACTTTAAATCATAAAATATGTTTGTATTGAAAAAGAAAATACAGTACAGTTTGAAATACATGTAGTATTTCAAATTATTATAGCTTATCACATGTAAGATGTTCTTTAGGCCTCATAAGAAAAATTTCATACATAATTTTTTTTTACTTAATAGTATTTAATTAGAAGTTCATCCTATATAAAAATTAAGTCATAATTTTTATTGTTGGACAAATTAAACAAAATTTTGACACTCTGTGCCCCAATTACTTTTTGTCAGTGTGTGTGTACCTATTTAAATATTTTCAAACAATGAGTAAAATTTTCTTCAAAAGTTGTATTTATTCAACACATTAGAGATGTTGGCAAAATTGCAAAAAGAAAAGGAATATTTAAACGAGACAGAAACGAATCAATTAACTGTTTATGCTTGCTAATTTAAATTACATTTTTACAAGTGTAATACAAAAAGACTCTAAACAGTTATAATTAGAAGGTTTCGACTTTTTTTTATTTAAACCTCAATTCAAGTTTCTTCCCCTCATCTAAAACTATCAAACTAAATTGTTTCTTTCTCGCAATTACGAAAAGATCGATGTAATTTTTAAGAACTTATTTTCGAGTAGATATATAAAGATAATAAACAAAAATGTCAAAAAATTCACTGTTTCTTTTCCTCAAAATAAGACTTCCCCAAGAGATGAGGAAAGAAACAAAGTAAAAAATCCTATCGTCAACTTTGATATTTAGCTGTGAAAATTTTATTTAATTGAATGCGCTTGGGAATAGGGCAAAAAAGTTAAACTAATTACATTCTGAGGATTTCTTTCAATATTTTTTCTCTCTCTAATAGTTTCCCGTTTATTTTTAAACGTCATTTTAAAAAGAGGAGCGAGAACTCATTTGAGAAAGAAATTGAAAAGATTTGAAATTTGTTGGTTGTTAGCTAATTGGGAGAATTACTTTTGGTTCAAGCTTCAGATTTATTTAGCATTTAATTTTTATATAATTTACCATTTTCTTCGAACTCTCTGCGACAAAAGGCTTTATTTTTTCTGAAAAAGAATTAATCATTATACAGATTACCTTTTTTTCATGTACATCTCTTAAAAAAGTTTAAGCACTATTGATTTTACTCTTATAATTGGATACAGTCTCGCTGTACTCGTACAAAGTTGAAAAGTAAATTTATTATGCAAACATTTTACTCACGATAGCCTGTTATAATTTAAAAACTGATTCAAAATATACTCTCAGTTGTAAAAAAAGTAATATAATTAAATTGGCTGAATTAATGCTGCAGGTTAACAAAATTAAAATGTAAAAACTATGAAAATGTTAAAATGTTTATTTTTATTTGATAATCTTATAATAAGCAAATAAAAATACAATATTATATAGTTTATATTTATTCTGTAACAGAAACAATACTCTCATACGAGTTTCAACCGAGAAAATTATAAACTAAGCTTTTTTTTTACCTTCCTGGTTTTTTAAAAAAAATTAATTCATATTCATTTCGATTTCTCTATGATAATTATTTTAATGATTCTGCTATAAAAATGTTTTCATAATATTTACTAGCTGTTGTGATGTATACATTAGCATTTAATAATATGATTTTTCATATATAAATAATTTCACAGCTTAAACTAAACTTAAAATTGTTTATATAAGTTTGATAACGTTTTGGATAAAATGATTGACTGACTCCTCAAAGCTATTGGTTAATGACCTCATAATTTTGAGCCTCAATTCCGAAGACGAGGACATCACTAGGGCTGGCATCCCTCTCTCCACATTTCCACACTATACTACGGTCTTTGAGCCTCAACGCCTTAACCCCATTTTAAGGTTCAATCCCTCTACTTTTATCAGAATTTTGAAATATTTTATAGAAAAAGGTGTCTTATAATAGTTGTAGAAGTTTTTTAAATAGATATAAAACATTGTTTCAAATATCTAATAATACACATTTAAAGTTATAGATGACGTCATAGTGAATGTTTGCATAAATTCGCATGCGATAATAAGATATTATTTTAAATTATAGTAAACAATAAATACAAATAAAATTTTACTTTATTCTTTAAGTCATACCATAGGCATATTCCTATCAACAGTTATTTACAATAGGGTAGTTGATTTTATTTCTGCAATTAATATCTGCTTTGGGAGAGAGAGAACATCGTGATATTCACTTACGAAGGAGATTCCACCATTTATTTTGTTACTCACATCTTGATCTATGATCTATTTTACGTTTTCTTAAATCATTGAAATTTCAGTCGACGACGTTAAAAAGGTTATTGAAAAAATAAAGGAAAAATTTTGCAAATTATCTGAAATTATTTAAACTGAATGTTAATGCCTTGAGAATTTAATATGAAGAATAAATATGCATAACGTAAATTAAATTACATTATTAAAACTTTTTTTCAAAAGAAACCTGTCATATTTTGTTCTTTAAACATTTTTTTCTTATAAATAAAATTTAAATTGGGGTAAATGTAACTGTATATTTAAAATATTCCCAGTGAAATTAAACTGTGTAACATTCTATTGGTGTTTCAAAAATCCTACATCATTTATTTGTCTTATGCGTAAATTCTTCCCGGCGTGCGGATAAAGACTCAGTACAGACTTAGCGCGATGTAGTTCAGTATACAAAAAATAGCGGAGTAATATGTGCATGTGTCGTGGCCACGCATATCACATGACTATGTTGCATGTAAACGATCCCTTGCGTATCAATTTGGCTCTTGAATTCCTGGTAAAATTAAATCACGACAATATTTAGCATCCAATGAAAGTTTGAACTAAAATTAAATCAAGCGTCAAAATTGGGTAGCGAGAGCCTCCAATAGATGGTGGCACCATAAAATGGTTCTCACATTTCGGGACTTGCCATGTCTGCAAAGGCTTACAGGTTACCAATATGCAGCCCATTACGAAAAAATGAAAAATGAAACGTTTTTGCTTACGCAGTAAATTATAAAAAGAATAATAATACAAAAGATTTAAAAACAGTGAATTTGTGTAAAATAAAAAAAAAATGCATTTTTTCCCGCATTGAATATTTTTAATACTGTTTATTCCGTAAAACGAAATAATTCTTTATTCATGGAGTTGAAAATCATGATTGATTCCGAAAAGTTTCTTCAGTGAAATGAGTAATATCTGGAGTCTTCCTGACACATTTAATTCGAGTTTATTCTTAATAACTTTTTTTATTTTGCAATAACTGACAATAAATTTATTATTTTAACTTAGTTTCTCTTATTCTGCTTTCTTTCTTCAAAGCTTGCATACACGTCCAAATATTCAAATGATTAAATTCCAATAGAATGTTAAAATAACCATATTATCCTTAGATACCCGTATTTGTTATACAAAAGCTATTCATTATATTTTGACACGGATTTCAAATTTCGGATTTAGTTAGATGTCTGTCCACTATTATTTGAAAATGGCCTTCCTGTTCAAATATCTTCGAAATAATTCATGAAATATGTAAAATCCTCTCAAGTTAAAGTAATCAGTAATCTTAAAGTTTTCAATAAGTTGTAATTTTGGATGGTATAAATCTGGTTAGATTTCGCACATTCTATACAAGAAAGCTGTTTGGAAAGTCATCCTTATCATTGTACTATGTGTATTTCGAATTGGAATAAGGCTTTAAGTGCAATTATATGACAATATTATTTTAATAAAATATCAATTATTCGAGATAAGTCATTTTGGAGATTTTATTACAAGATGCGATTTTTAAATTTTATATCAGTAGTAAAATTTTTTATC
This sequence comes from Trichonephila inaurata madagascariensis, assembly GCA_019973955.1. Classification (NCBI taxonomy): domain Eukaryota; kingdom Metazoa; phylum Arthropoda; class Arachnida; order Araneae; family Nephilidae; genus Trichonephila; species Trichonephila inaurata. Next base: position 132,532 of record BMAV01019631.1, read on the forward strand.
AGTTACTTCAAATTAAATTTAAAATGGTACATTGTGTGTTTGTTTTGTTATAGGATACTATTTTTTATTTACTAAGCAATCTTAATTTTTCATAAAAATATTGAATGGTGCATACATAAATTTTCTGTAAAAAAAAATCACTCCGTTTTTTTAAATAAACACCAGTATATGTCACACGTATTCGCTACACATTAATTATAAAGAAGCAATATTTCCTGAAGAGAATCGCAATCCCATCATTAATCATCAATTCCTAATTGAAAATTAGCAAATTTTTGGTCCTAAGATTAACGACATGCAGCTTACTTCCGGCATTTTCAATGAGAAAAATCAATTTTTTAATTACTTTGTAATGAAGTACAGTAGCTTTTCAAAGCAAATGAATCAATAACAGTTGAGACATTGCCATCCTGTGATGACCATGTCTTACCGGTTCCGCGTAAGCTAGAGGTGTGGGATTATCAAAATGATGAGACATAATTCTTAATACAACTTTTATTAAGAGTAACTTATAATACTTAAGTTCTAATTTGACACTTATTAATTAGAGTGAGAGTCGAGCCCAAATTAAATCACGTATTTAAGTCAGATCACGCAATTAGATTCTCTATCTCAATTATCCTAAATAATCCTGTTATCTAATTACTTATATCTAATATTACCTTTTCCAGTCTGGTCCCTTGACCTAGAGAATATAATCTATAACTTTATCTATGAAGATTCTTGATCCGCAATGCAGCTAATTCTTGACTGCTTATTCTTGGTCCGCAAGATTTCACACTAAGCTTTGTCACGCTATTGATCAGAATGATTCCACACTACAATCTCTGAGCCTGCTACGCTATGCTATCTATGCTATTGCTTTATTATGCTATCTATGCTATTGCTTTATTATGCTATCTATGCTATTGCTATTTCTATGTTTGCCGCGCTATCCTTTTATAGTATATCTCATTTACATATTCGATCCGTTTCTCTTCTTGGTATTGGGTTGGAAAGGTTTTGCCATTAATCGTGGCCGTCAAAGAACATAGGAGTTATGTTAATCAGAAAGACGCGAGAGACGTCACACAGTCTATTTTGTATGTATTGTTCTTTTAAAAAATATTACGAAGCTTTTCTTAAAATTTTCTTATATGCTAAGAAAATTCAAAAATTCTTAGACTGGGTGTGGTTCACGATATGTCTAGGTTTATATTTGAATTGATAAAAGAAGGGCGTAACACCGCATGCGAAAAAGGCGTCGACAAATAAGATAAAGGGCAGCGGAAATATCAGAAATGAAAATATATTTACTATCTGCAAGTACAAAAGAAACAAACTCATAAATCCATACTGCTTTTCACCTGTAATGATGTGTGAGAAAATGTTCCACATAAAAATGTAATTCATAATGCTGATAAAATGTGGCAGAAATATTTATGAAGTCTCAGAACTCAACAGTTTCAGAATTTAAAAATAACAAGTTCTACGTTCTCATATTTTAAAAGAAAATCCTAAACTTCCAAATTATAATTCACTAGCTGTTATACTCGTTCTTCGCACGGGTGAATTAAAAAAATAAACAATACAGATTGAAGGATAAAGAAGTTTTTAATGAGTTAATGTTACGTGAATTGCAAATTAAACAAAACAAAAAAGGCTTTTTGCATATCTCAGCAGAACAAAAAAAAAATCCTGTTTGTTAAATTTTAAGTCTGTAGATCTAATAGCTGACAAAAAGGATTTTTTTTTTTATCTGTAACTCCCCGTAACTCTCTTGTGGGTCAATTTTTGAAAACACCTTCTTAAGCTGATCTCTGCTCAGCAAAAGAAGCGCAGTGTTACAAATTTTGTGTAATGAACACTTAAAATAGTATAAATAATTTATATCTGGAAGTGCAATACGTTAATATTACTTTTTGTTGCATTTATTTTATGCTAAAATTGTAATCAGCCCCGCCTGTTCAAGCTTTCGCAGTTTCCGGCGCCTTGCATAGACAAAACAAAATGCAAAGTTTTGCTTCACTCATAAAAGATAGATATATGCTGTCGCGGGATTTTTGGCAGATGGCAGAATTTTTTCCTACTTTCTTCACAATTATTGTTATATTTTGGACACTTCACACAATATCTTTATAAATTATAGCCTATGTGTTATTTTGGTGTTTAAGCTATATTATTGTAAAGTTTTATTAAAATCCATTCAGTTGTTTTTACGTGAAAGATTACCAAACATCTATACAAACTTTCACGTTTATAATATTAGAAAGGATTAAACAGTCAAAATAAGCAATGTTTTAAAAATAATTGATCGTGATGTGTTAACGTAGAAACAATTATTGTGATTCTTTATTTCCAATTTAATGAATCTAAAATCAAATATTTGATTTAAAACATTGCTCTTTGAAAAGATCCTCTAAAAAAATTAATTTAAACAAATCAAAACATCTTGTAGGACAAGTCCCGATTGTTTTTTTCGTAGATAGTTGTGTTCGAATCATACTGAAAATTCAACTCCTGATTTGTTTTCAAATACGGAATAGCGAAGGCTTTACTTCATTTAAGAGAACCCGGACATCATATACATTAAAAAATCACTTTTTCAGTTTTAGTATTAAATAATAGTGCAAATTTTCTGAATCTAAAATGTATAACACTTAATATTAGTTCATAAAATTACCTTAAAATGTGAAAAAAGTAGTTGACAAAAAGACGAAAATATAAGCAAACGTTTAAAAATGTTGAATTTTTTCACTTTTTCTCCAAAGAATAATTTTTTTTGCTTTCAGGTACACTTTTAAAAAAACTGTCTCACTGTATGATTCCAAATCTTTTTTACTTCTACACAGGATATATAGTTAATATAATGCATATAGTGAACCTATTTTTTTAAGTCGAAGTAGTATAAAGTTTTATAAAAAAATAACTTTACGTATAAAAAAGGGGGAAATAAAAATTTTCAAAATCAAAATGTTTTATAATTTTTTTAAAGAAAACTTACTAAATATTTTGCTAAAATAAAAAAAAGGTTCACTAAATTTTGTGTATTGTTTTAAATATCTACAAAAAATATTTTACATATTTAAGACATTTTTTTTTAAAAAAAAAGGGTACCTAAACAGTAACATGTCTAATGAGATCTCAAATATTATATCCGACTTAAATTAAACCTAAAACAAAAATGATTTGAGCTAAAAAGTAGTTTTGTATTTCTACAGAATAATATTAAAGTATTATTATTAAGATCACAAAGAAATCTAAGCTCTATTGGAAATTTTTAAAGATGTATGTTCCATAAACTTATTTTTAGCATTTTACTCTTTAGAGCATGTTAAGGTACCCTTATTTGAATTTCACCTTAAAATAGTTCAGACTCTCTGGAAAAGTCTTTATATAAGAGAAATTTTATCATTTTAGAAGCATTTTTTATAAAAGGAGAACATTTTGAAAAAAGGTTATTCTAAGTTAATTTTTTACCGAAATATGGTTTTTAATAATTTGTTTTTGTCTAAATGTCCTTAAAACAATTTTATACATATATTCTAATCTAAGTGACACTAAATATGATGAAAATTATCCATTTATGCCCCTTTTTAAAATCACGGTTCCGAACGTAGTCGGATACCTTAAGCATTATTCAAAATTTCGAAATGCAGCTATGAAATCCCTAATATAACAACAAATAAATTGGGCTTTGTTTCTAACTAAATAAAATGCTTCTCGTGATGTATATACTAGTTTTATAAAATAAAGCTTGGTTATTAATTTCTTTATTGCACATTTTATCTAATGTAGAAATAGTTTCGGATATTAAACTTTAACAATTTCCGCAAATTTTGGAAGTCAAACAAATGTTTTAAGCCGATTTCCCAGAAATATTACAATTATGCAATATTTAAACATAAAAATTTGTTAAATAAAAATGATATATGTAACTCTAATTTTTGCAATTAAAGAAAATGTATGTTTTAATTGAAATCTTAACATTATCACACAGAAAAAAAATTATAGCCTATTAAAAAAAATTCAAATATTTTCTCTTGACACTGCGATTTTTGCTGAACGCACTAAAGTACTGGGAGCTTAGAAAAATCATTCAAGCACATTTTTGTAATGGAAACACTTTTTACTGACTAAAAATCGAACACGAAGTTATCACAATAGTTCATTCCCTACAAAATGATGTTGCAAGTAATGATGAAAATACCATTGAAAATTACTCATACTCAAACTTTCCGAAAATTGCCAGATACATCAAATAAATGATACTGAAAATATGAGAGCTTTTCAACTGTAAGTGAATCCTTTGAAAAGTCGATTATGGATTTTTATCCCTTCATGCTGAAAGGTTCAACGTACTCAGTAATTGCGTTCTGGAAAAACAACATTCATCGCATTTAGTAATAAACATTTGAGTGTTGTTTTCAGCTCATCCAATCCATTTAATGATCATTCGTGCTGTGTATTTATTTTACATTTGTTGTTGTACTTTTTTTTAATGTATTTTGAACGTTTGTTCTATTTCAGCTATTATATATAAGACTCTTAAGGTATCCGACTATGTTCGTGATTTTAAAAAAGCGCATAAATAGGTAATTTTCATGATATTTAGTGTCTCTTAGATTAAAATACATGTATAAAAAATTTTAAGGACATTTTGACAAAAAAATTTATTTAAATACAATATTTTAGAAAAAAGTAACTTAGAATAACCTTTTTTCAAAATGTTCTCCTTTTATAAAAAATGCTTATAAAGTAATAATATTTTGTGTGTGTGGGTGCTTATATAAAGTAAAGACTTCTCCAGAGAGTCTGAACTATTTTTTTGAAAAATTCACATTATTTTCAGAGTTACAACCAATTGGAATAATTATCGGTGTTTTTTTCTTAAAATTTCTCCCCTCTGTTGTCGTAAAACATGGATAAAACCACTTCAAAGTTACGTATTTCAAAAATTCTAGTTGAGCCTCTGTACAGAGGTTTGAGCTATATACAGGCAAAATATTATTATAATAAAAGCATTTTTCTTAAAAGGAGAATATTTTGAAAATGGGTCATTCTATGTTCATTTTTTGTCAAAATATTGTACTTAAATATTTTTTAATTGTAATAATATTCTTAAAATAATTTTGTATACATTTTCTAATCTAAGTGACACTACATATCATAAATATTATCTAGTTATACTCTTTTGCAAAAGCATGGTTCCGAACGTAGTCGTATACCTTAAGGGATAGATATTGAGCATCTTGAAGCATATCATCATTAATACTTTTTAAACTTTGAATACATAATACAGTCCCATGTTTAGCTTGTAAAAAGAACATAATACTATTAACTTTATAATATAGTGAAAAATTCATGCATGTATAAGTTTTAAATTTTATTTTTGACCAACCTTGATATTTTTGTTTTTCATTTAATTATCTATGTGTCTATATATTTATATTTACCCATAAATAGTATAGTACTATTCAACATTTAATATTCTTTAAAAGTCTAATAACACATTAAAGAACAATTTTCATCAATCATAAACATAAATTTACCTTCAATTACTTTCATTTACACAAAAAGTCAATATCAGCAATACTTATTGCGTTATTAATGTATACAGAATTGTTTTTTTAAAAATATTTTAGTGATTATCAAGTCATGCAATTAAGATTTCATTTGCAAATTTTCAAAATATTCTGTTGTCTTAGTTATATGAATAGTCAATATAATTTTTTAAATCTGATTATATAATCTTTATTACACTAAAATTAAATTATTTTTAAATGCCTTTTTGTTTAGTTAAAACTATTTATTGATAGAAAATAAAATCAATATTATTCAGATAGTATTTCAGCAATTGTAAAAACAAATTGTGTAATAAAAATCAAGCAGATTATGAAAATACTTCTGCTATTTAGCATGCGCAAGAAAAAGATGTTTTAAAATTCGAATCAAAGCTTAATCAATCATTTTAAAATATTTTTTATCTTATTATTTTTTCAACTCAAAAATTAATATCACGTAATATTCATCGATTGAAATTTTTCGGTATAGCTACTATATATTTACTGTCTATACATATATATACTGAACTGAAGTCAGTGGCGCAACAGCCCATGAGAGCCAAGGCCTACTATGCTATGTGTGACCTTAGGCGCTGGGTCGCATGTGCAGATGTTTCGGACAAGTGATCAATCTGACGCGAAACCCCAGTGTTCAGTTTCTAAGCAAGCTTGGTACTTATTTCAACCCACTGAAAGGATGAAAGGCTGAGTTGACCTTGCCCATCCCAGGATTGGAACCTGGATCTGAGACGTGGAAGCGCGATACACTACCATTCAGCCACTGGGCCTCAAACATATATATATAGACAGCTAAAATATGTGTTATAATAATTAACTTTAAATCTTATTATGATTTAGAGTCATCCAAATTTAAGACGCTCATGCCATTTTCAATTACATAGTCATTAAATTTTTAAGGATAATTTTGTGCAGATTTTTCAAAGGAAATGAAAATAAGAAACCCCTTAAATCACACACAAAGTCAATATATTCATATTCAAATATTGTCATTTTTAGAGAAGAAACTTTTAGACCTTATAAAAATATTTTTTAAAAATTTTTTCAGCATTTTTATTCAAAAGATCGCATTTCTTTTCACTTACACGTGTTAAACATTCATATGCGTTGAAAATGCATGTTAAAACAGGTCCGGAAATTTATTATTTATTTTATGGCTTCCAGGTGTTCTTGATAAATTTTGAAACTATAAAATGACGAGGGAAATATTTTGTACCAGTTCACTTGAAAGAAAACATTGCACATGTGTCTACAAAAATAATGTTTCAAAAAAATTCACAGAATATATATAAAGCTAATAGAAACATTACACTACCGTGGCAACTAATTTATTTAATTATGATAAGATCAATTTATAATCACAAAGCAAATAACTGAAATTGATAACTAACGATAAAAGTTACAAAACAAACCAATGAATGCGCTGAGAGTAACATAAAAATTCAGAAACAGGAAGGTAGATCTAATTTTGGTTTGTTTGAATTTTCATTTTTTCTTTTCACTGAGCTTTATTTTCATTGAGCTTGATATATGTCATGCTGTTTTAGTTAGTTTGCAGGAAAAGTGTAATAGAGGGAGAAAAATTCCATAAAGGTACTTCATATATTTTTCCAAATATGACGTTAAAGCTACTGATAAGAAGTCAGAAGTACGAAACTCAATTCTTCTAATGGAAGGGAAAAAAATTGTATGAAACATATCTGGATTTTGAAAAATTCTGAATTATACGCAAAAAGAGAAATAAGCAGCATTTTCAGAATCCTTTTCTTCGCTTAATCCTAATACCTAATTTTGATCACTGAAAGCTTTTGTTCACCTTAAACTAACAAATTTTTAATGGATCCTACGAAGAAGATAATTCAAAAGTCCATAATGCTAGGAATGGTTAAACATTTTTTATTTCTTTTTAAAAGCTAAACTTAGCTTTAGAAAATTAAGTTACAATATCATAAAGAATAAAATCTTAAAGCACACACACTCCGTTTAACCAGCTGCCTATTTTACATTACCGAATTTTTTTTTTGTTGAAAACTTAATCAAACCATTCAACGAATGTTTTAGTATTCTAATTGACCACCGTGTAACTGCAACCTTAAATAATAATTAACAGTGAATTGTGCTTTAAGTGTTAAAACATTTAGCAAACCACACAGTTTAATAATTCATTTTCTAGAAAACATTGATTTATGAAGGCACCGGCTTACAGTTCTTTGAAAATTCAAGCTAAAAGTATTAAAAAATATGGAAAGGAGTTTGTTAATTTTTGAGCCTGAAGCAGCCGTGTATTGTGTAGTTATATATGTTACATTTAAAATGTATAATTCAGTTATTTCATAGGATAACTAGGTATTTCATGAAACCACTAGACAAGTCAGTTAAAGTATATAATAGATGAAAAGGTTTATAACTAAACTATTTCTTCTGTGAAATAACCAGTTATTCTATAAAATAACTAATGATAGATCGTTAAAGTGAAAAATAAACAATTTCAAAATTCTTTTAAAAATTAATTCATCATAAGTAGCTAAAACCTCTCGTAAAATACATTTTATCCCTATTGCGGATGATTAATTGATAAATAAGGAAAAGTAAATGATGTAAATTATAATGGCTCATATTGCAAACATAAGTTTAACAGAAAGAAAAAAAATATGTTGCGTGTAGAAATTTTATATATATATATATATAAATACTTGTGAGATGGGAAGAAAAACCGTTGCGTCACAAAAACACATTGTGTACACTTTTTCAAACAAAAATGTAAGAGAGTATTAATTTAAATTTTGTGAAATGTCTTTATTTTACTTTTCCTTATTTATTAAAGCAAGGATTGCTGAGATGACACTTTGAATTGCATTGCATAGTATTTTTGAAACATGTACACTTTTTATTATTACACATTTTTCCTGTGCTGCTGCGTAATGACTAAAAGCAGTTAAAAAAGGTACAAGGAACTTTCGAGTAACGTATTTCATACTTTAACGATAAAGTAATCGTTATTCGATAGAATACATAGTTAAGTTGTAGAATTCAATAATTTTATATACTTTAACTGACATGTCTAGTTATTTCATGAAATGCCTAGTTATTCTATGAAATAAGAAATTTCACACTTTAACGGTAACATATATACCGCTAAATAATTTTAAAGTAATTAGCAGCAAAGTACTTAATTTTGTATAATAAGTAAAAGTGCAATATTTTGAAAAAAAAATAAGATCATATACACCCCCTTTTTACTTCACTCTATTAATTTCTTAAAGCAAATACATAAGTGATATATTTTTAAAATATATATAAAGTGAAACTTTTTGAAGTGCATTGTTTATAAATACAGCGAATATATTAATTTTTTGTTCCAATTCACCATTTTAAAAATATTTCCTTTTTTCTTATAAAGCATTGTTAGTTCAATGAAAAGGAAAGATATTTAAAATATCCTGCATTATTTTCATATTAACCAAAAATACTTTTTTTTCTTACTTGATGAAATCCGTCATAATATTATTTTATGATATTTTTATCTTCGTACATGGTAACTATATAAATGCATTTTTTGACATTTTGTCAATAACCTTCACTAAAAGCAAGTATTATTAAAATTTATAAGGTATTTCTCTTCAGAACGGTAGTCACACAAAATTTATTACAGCTTTTATTTATCGTAATATTTCTTACAATTCTTAAGTCATTCATCTAAAACACTTGTAAGCGTTAGAGTTTGGTCAAAAACGTATCTTTAATAAATATTTTAGCCTTTTTTTCTTTTTATTCTCAAATTAAAAGATATAACCATATATTTTTCAAAAACACCTTAAGTTCCTGCTGTCAAAAATAATACAGTAGAGTCCAGGTTTTCCTAGCCTATTTTGTGATTTGTTTTCTCGTTTTGTGCCGTTTTATAGTCACATATAAAACACTTATTGTAAAAAAAAAGAGTTTAAAAACATTGTTTTTAATCAAGAAACTGATTGTTTTTTCCTTTTACACATTCTTTACAGAAAATACTTAAAATGATTTCAATAGAATTTTCTAAGTGTTGCATAGGCTACAAATGCTACAAGTATTTTTGTTTTTGTCTCCCCTGTAAGAGGTTTCATCAATTTTATTTCCACTATATACATATAATGTTAACCAGACTGTTAAAAATCTTTTTTTTACACAATAAAGTAAAATATCTTGTTATTGATTTCCATATTTCCATGTGAAAAAGTATCTTGTGGAAAAGAAAATCTTTCAAACTTTCAGAAAAAAAGTAGAAATTGTTGAAAAATGAAGTTGCTATTTCTTCCCACTAAATTCGTACTTTCAAATTTGCTCGTTATCATGTATTTAACTGCTAGAATATCCTAACATTATACTATCCCCTTTATTTAAAACCTAAAAATAAAACTTAATAGTTTTATTTCATTACATGAAAACAATGAAGTGACTACATAAAAGATGGTGGCGATCTTACAAAGAGAGTATCAACAGAAATATACAAAATAATTATAACTCTTTCGGTGAATTTTAAAAATTTAAAATCGATTATTAAAATTAATAAATGAGCTTATATGAAAAGAAAGATATAATTATATATATATATATATATATATATATATATATATATATATATAT